>CM061225.1:31710775-32281331 GCA_030844895.1 Ambrosia x helenae
TTCACAAGGTCATAGCAACTCTTTTGTGGAGTGTAGGTCATGAGATCCTGAGGACTCCTTAAGTTGTTCGATTCATCAACTGTTTCAATATTTCTTATATAACTTGCTTTCCCATACCCTTCTTGAGGGAAATGACCACTGCCCATTTGAGTAGTTGTATGATGCCCATTTGTGGCTAAGTTAATCACCTCCCCACCCCAATCTACCCTTTCTGAGCTCTCACGTAAGTAGGAAAACAGTGAGGCAGGCCAATATCCGATTACCTTTCCATCCTTTCCATCCCCAATTTGCATCCACCAGTTCCCTTCTTTTGATTCCTACCAAAAATGGTATAAAAACCAACATGCAAAACAATTTAGTAGTAATGTTCCTCTATATTAGGTTTCAAACATGAAAACCCATAAGGAGTAATCATAGAGATAATTTTGTATTCCTATTGTGCATTTCTAGCGACGATTAGTATTTTTATTATGTATTTGAATCGAATTTATTTTTATCATGTGACCCAACCCAACCCAACCCAACCCAACCTGACTTGACCCTAACCATAAGCTTAAAAAGTAATAATAGTTAGCGATAGACAACACCCTAAAAAATTTTCAGTTCCTTAATATCTTTTGGGTCCGCCAGTGTATACACGTGAAACATTAAACTTTTCACTAAACCTCAATAGTTTACAAACTTTTTATTTATGGCTAAGGTGATTTTGTTGAATTTTATAAACTAGTCGAGTCGAGTCGAGTCATCTGGTTGAAATTCTATGTATATACAAATTTAGAACATCCTTTTGACAAGAGAAACAAATTAAAAGCCACAAGTTCTCACCACAACTTGCTTTTAAACATATATGACAAAAAAAAATAAAAAAAATCTCTCTATATATGCGAACAAATTGCACCTAAGATGGCCGATAAATTAGCAGGGGATAGCGGCGCAGCTTGTTGCCCGATTACTCACTATCTAAATGTAACTTGTTTTGCTGATAAATTAAATTTGCATTTAAAATAAAAAAAAATGTAAAGTACGGCTTTAACTATGATCATACCTTAGCTAGGTGTAGAGGTATAATTAACATGCATGTTATGGAGATATTTAATCTCGTCATTTTCAAAATGTGAAGTAAGAAGTTGGCAACCATGATAATGTAATTTAAAATTATTTGAGATACCTTCCAGATGAGTATGGTGATACCATATTGAGAACCATCAACTTGTGAAACAGGAGATAGCTGCCCCCAATTGCAATCTCATTGTTCGTTTGAATAAAACCGGGGCAGTCGAGATTGTAGCACTTATTATTTTTATATCCATCACTCTGCCCAAAATATATGTCATAAAATTATAAACACTATTTACACAATATACTTTAGTATAGTATAAATTTAAGCTTTCAAATAAGACAAATATATTATATCAATTTACACAAACTTACAGTCCAGAAGATAAATAGCTTGGTGGTGGCGTCTCCATATATCTGTTGACTGACCTGTTTCAAACAGGTTGCAATAACCTTAGAGGGTGAGTATTTAGTTCCACACACACACATAGGATCTGGATCATTTAAGAACTCATTTAAGAAATTGGCGTAGTGGCGAAGCTTGGTTTTCGAATCGGTGGGAGCCGGACATAATTTTTTCGATCGGTAGTGGCCGGAAGTTCAAATCGGTGGGAGCCAGACATAATTTTTATCTGTAATTTAAATTTAATGACTATAATACATTGGATTGTGTTTTAAATTTTTGTATATTGTTGCGTTAAGTGTTTTTCAAGCCAAAATAATCCAATACATTATTCCAAAAAAAAAAAAAAAAAAAAAAAAACATGATGCTTACATGTCAATTTTTAATCCTTTCTACACTTCTCACACAAAACAATATTCCTACAGGAACCCTACCCTATATATATATATATATATATATATATATATATGTATGTATTTCCTACATGATGTGAGAAGTCTATTATATAGTCATTGTGTTTTAAATTTTGGCTATGATACTGTCGATTCCTTATGCATTGTATTATATTGAAAAACATAAATCGTAACAACTTAAAATACAATCAAATGTATTCTAGACATGAATTTAAAACACTGTAATTACTTCCTTCGCATGGTGTTTTAGATTGCACGTCGAGAATACATTAATTACTGTTTTAAATTGTTATGTTTTGTGTTTTTCTATATAATACTTTGCTAAAATAATATAAAACATCATGTCTAAAATTTAAAACACAATACCTATATAGACAACTCACACTTTGTATGAAAAATGCACTTTGTAAAAGAACCTCACCCTCTTTTTCTCTTCCCCCCCCTCTCTCTCTCTCTATATATATATATGGTATGGATCCTATAGGAAAACATGTTTTTGTGAGAAAGATTAAAAATTGATATATATGCATCATATTTTGGACTTATTCATGATGTTTTGGATTGTTTTGCCTAAAAACCGAAAACAATGTATTTTAGGCTTAAAAAATTAAAAACAATATGCCAAGAACATTAAGCAGTGTGTTTTAAGTGTTTACTAGTGTTTTATCTGTGTTTTAAATTTAATGACTATAATACATTGAATTGTGTTTTAAGTGTAGAAAGAAAATTTGAATTTGAACCGTTTTAGCTAAATAGCGTTCTCATTGTTCGCAAGAAATATATTTGTTCTCAAATTAACCTTCCCATATATATATATATATATATATTTATATATATAACTTTGTTATGTTGTAGGAAGATATGAAAAGTTCAGGGCCGTCCTCAAAAATGATTGAAAGGTTTGCGCCTAGGGCTAGTAAAAGAAACATGCCCCTATGAAAATTCAAGTTTCAGCTTATAGTTTTTAGCCATCAATAATTCAATTTTCAACTATCAAACATAAATACTTTATACATACATGCAGGCATACACACACACACACACACACACATATATATATATATATATATATATTAAAAGTACGTAAATAAAATAAATCATTTACGGATAGAGTTTCTATATGTGTGTGTGTGTATATATATATATATATAGATATTTGCCAATTTAAACATAGTGGAGACTGGAGAGTTCAAATGAGAAGAAAACGTTTTGTAAGAAGAAAAAGAACTAATTCTAATCAATAGGAAGCTTTCATTTAATAATTGTATTGAATGTTAAATTGATTTTTTTTTTTGTAACCCCATTTAAACTAGTTAAATAAAGGGAATTCATAATCATTTTTAAAATATATTCTTTCATATAAAACATTATTTAGAGTGAAGGATAATTTCGACATGTGTAGGATAGATGTTGGATGAATTTTTACATGTGTAGGATAAACATATAATAATCTCGATATGTGTAGGATAAACATATGGTAATTTCGATATATGAAGGATGAATTTTTGTATGTTTATGACATGTTTTTGATAATGTGTAAGATAAAAAGTTAATGACTAATTAATTAGATAGATGATAATTAATGTAAAAGAGTTAAACTATTTATTATCTATACTATATTATAAAGCATTTGACAAGGACTTCTTAAATTGTAAGAGGTACAAGTTTAATTGCTTATGATACAACGAACAATGCATATAATAACTACCTTTTTAGGGTAAAATTGTCTTTTAAACACCATATTTACTCAAAAAGGTAATCAAGAGTCATGAGATGTTTATGAAACCTCATGACATTCAATTATACAATTATTTTAGAGTTAACTGCAATTTGAGTCCCTGTGGTTTAGAGGTGGATGCACTTTGCACCCATATTTGAAACATGTCGCAATTTGAGCCATTGTGCTTTTTTTCCTATTGCACTTTGAGCCACTGTATTTTTTTTTTCATTGCAATTTGCGTCCCTATGGTTTAGAGATGGAGACACTTTGAACCCGTATTTGAAACATGTCGCAATTTGAGCCACTGTGTTTTTTTTCCATACTTTGAGCCATTGTGGTTTTTTTTTTCATTGCACTTTAAAGCCACTACGTTCTTTTTTTCGTCTAAATGGACGTTAAACACCACCATCACAGCTTCGCCACCAACCACTATTTTGTTTAAATTTCCTTTCATCCTAGCTTACAGTGTCGACCACTACGCTAATCATGTCAACTTCTTCCGATCGTTTACTGATTTAACGGACCAGGAGATATTTAAAATCATACTTGTGTTTCCGAGTCTGTTTAGCGCTAGCCAGTAGAGGAAACTGTAACCTAGGATAGAGTTCCTTAAGCAAAATAGTGGTTGGTGGCGAAGCTGTGGTGGTGTTTAACGTCCATTTAAACGACAAACTGACGTGTTGGCTCAAAGGGCAATGAAAAAAAAACACAGTGACTCAAAGTGCAATGAAAAAAAAAAGCACAGGGGCTCAAAGTGCAATGAAAAAAAAGCACAGTGGCTCAAACTGCGACAGGTTTCAAATACGGGTGCAAAGTCTAAACCACAGGGACGCAAATTGCAATGAAAAAAAAGCACAGTGGCTCAAAGTGCGACAAGTTTTAAATATGGGTGCAAAGTGCATCCACCTCTAAACCACAGGGATGCAAATTGCAGTTAACTCATTATTTTAAACACATTAATTAGAACACATATAAAAAATAATTCATAATACTACATGTTTTGTTATAATTTTTTTTACATACAATTAGGTACTTTATAAAAGTTAAAGTTTTCATAAACCTGATAATACTATATAGAAATCGAGAAATCGACCAATAACGAAAGTTGTGTTTTTAATCATGAGGTAACGATTTGAATTCTAAAGTTACTACATATGGCTAATCCGATCTAAACTATACTGTTACCGGATTCTATGATCGGTATAATCTTTTTTACATACAATTATGTAATTTATAAAAGTTAAAGTTTTTATAAACCTAATAATACTATATAGAAATTGAGAAATCTATCAATAACGAAAGTTGTGTTTTTAATTATGAGGTAACGATTTGAATTCTAAAATTACTACATATGGCTAATCTGATCTAAACTATACTGTTACCGCATTCTATGATCGGAGAAGAAAGATTATGTTTATAATGAATTTTGAACAAAGATATTAAGAAATATTCATATAAAGGATTAGACAATAACAAAAAAAATTAATTAATTAATAATAATGGGTTCTTCTTATTGAGTACTTGAACTCAAGTCCACATTTCCTGCTCAAGTAAATTTTTTGGTTATTTATTGAAAATTAATTGGACCGATATTCATAACCGATTAACCAAATGGGAACAAATGAATGATTGAAACCAATTGATTTTTGAAATATTTTAATCGAAAGTTTTGGTTTTAGTTATGGCTCAAAACCGAACAACAATTTGTACACACCCTTAAAATCACCAATTGAAGTGTTGTGGTCTCCGCCGCAACGCACGGGCACCCCACTATCTATCTATACTATAAAGCATTTGACAATGACTTCTTAAATTTTAAGATGTACAAGTATAATTGCTTATGATACAACACCTAATGCATATAATAACTACTTTTTAAGGGCAATTTTGTCTTTTGAACACCATATTTAATCAAAATGAAGTCAAGAGTTAAATGATGTTTATGATAACTCATGACATTTAATTCTATAATTACTTGGAACACATTAAATATAAAACATATAAAAGATCATTTATAATGCTACATGTTTTGTTATAATATTTTTTTTATACAAATTAGGTACTTTATAAAAGTTAAAGGTTTTATAAACTTGATAATCCATATTTAATCAAAATGAAGTCAAGAGTTAAATGATGTTTATGAGAACTCATGACATTTAATTCTATAATTACTTGGAACACATTAAATATAAAACATATAAAAGATCATTTATAATGCTACATGTTTTGTTATAATAATTTTTTTATACAAATTAGGTACTTTATAAAAGTTAAAAGTTTTATAAACTTGATAATATTATACGAAATTGAGAAATCAATAATGAAAACTGTGATTTTAATCGTGAGGTAACGATTTGCATTTGAAATTATTACGTTATATTGATACACCTAAACATGCCTAATCATATCTAAACATTACCGGATCCTATGACCGGAGAAAAAATTTTCGTTTATAATTAATTTCAAACAAATATTTCACATAATTATGGTCAATTGATCATGATTAAGTTAGATAAAAAGTAAATTTTCTTCTACAAATTGTATTACATATTGTAATATGTGAATATTCGATGTCCAAATTTACGATGATTTTAATATATTGTAGATTTGGTTGATTTATTATTAATAAAAAAGAAAACTATAGAGTTTGCTAGATAAGTATTATTTGATTATTTGTGTTACAAAAATATTATTATAAAATCATGTATTCCTAATACTCTATGGATACAGGATTGAAAGTGGAAATGTATGTTATGGAGAAAATTTGTCTCGCGTCCTTAAATTTTTTTATATGAAATAGATCAAACTTATTCCTGTTGTTAGTATTATCTTATGTTTAGAAGAAAGAGAAAAGAAAAGTTACTATGTTAGTTTTATTTTTATACACCTTTAAATGTAAGTTTCGTTTATAACATATTTGTGTGCGATAAATACAATTCATCTAAGCATAAGCGAACAAGTCATGAAAGTTTTTTTTTTTTTTTTTTTAGTTTTTTTATTTTCATTTTTATGTTGTTATGTTATGGTTTCGATTTACTTATTTTTTTTCTAACATAATTTTGAACTTTTTTAATATGGCGCCACACGTGTTTTTGATTCGGTGTTTTTTCACTTATTTTTGGTTCGGTTTATCAGTCCCGTCGTAACCTGCGGGTTTCCCACTAGTTTAACCATTATGTAACTTATTCTTTTTGTTTTGAAATGAAGTTCTTTTCATTTGATCCCCTTTAAACATAATACATGAATTGTATATTAAAAGTAATAAAGTAAAGACAAAAGATGTATGAAAAATTAGAAACAAAAGAGAAGTTGATCGTCTTACTTAAACAAAATTAAATTGCATAGTTGGGACTCAAACCCAAATTCTCTATATATTTTGAAATGTAAATCACTAGCAACTCATCTAACTTGGTCTTGACATCTCGTCATCCTTTTCCATACCATAATAATTTAAATACAATTTATATATTAAATATATTTAAAAACAAAAAAAAGTCAATTACGTGTTTTTTTAACAACAATTTAATCTACTATTGATAATACTACGCCAACGTACATGACGGGACTTGAACCCCCACTTTATCTTTACACACCACATAACCACCTCCAAGCGAAAGCTGACCCTCTGGTCCGTTACGTGTTTTTATACTAGAATTTAAAGAAGAATGAACTCACCTGCCAACCAGCTTCAATGGTATTCAGATCTGAATTAGGACCTCCTGTTATCCATAGTTGAGTCAAACTAAATTCGTTATATTCTTGAACCTTTGGGTTCCAAATATTAAATGTTGCTTTTGCTCCATAATATGGCCCTCCATTACTCCTTACAATTGCATACTAACAAAAACTCAAATTAAAAAGATGTAAAGTACAACACATGTCGATCAAAATGCATGGGGCTAGCTATAGAGGCTTACCTCATGGTTCTGGTTCACATAATTTCCGAGTTGAGGATTACTGGAATAAGCAAAAGGAAAACTCTTCTTCTTCCCATAATTTAATACATCCTCTTTATTTGTTCTTATACTGGGGATTGTCCCTTTTGGGCATTTTCCATTTGAATGCCACAATTGAGTAATTACTTCCTTTTTTGATGATGTTATGTTGTCATCCTTTTATCCAGTTTGGATAACCACTTGGCCTCATCTATTTACAAATATAATATAATCACACATGTTACTAGTTCTTAATTTAATACATATATTTTAACACCTAGGGAGAAAAGAAGAAAACCTTAATGGTATGGTTTTAACATTTTATGTGCAAAATGTAGTTTTTTTTGCCGCAATTACAAGACTTAGAGTGTGTGTGTGTATATATATATATATATATATATATATATATATATATATATATATATATATATATATATATATATATATGGGGAGGATAAATTGAAAACCCCCTTAAGTTAAGAAAACTAAGAAAACCCTTATAAAAACCATCTAATTTTTTTTTGAAGAAAATACACAAGGTAACATACATGTATTAAAGCGTTTTGGGCCAAACAAAATAAAAAAAACGCCATTTGGATATTTAAAAAAAATACACAAAATTTGCGCTGTTACATACATATGTAACAGCACAAACATTGTTTATTTTTTTTTTAAATATCCTATTGGCTATTTTTTTTATTTTTTTGGCCCAAACGCTTTAATACATGTATGTTACCTTGTGTATTTTTTTCAAAAAAAAAATACAAAATTTTAGATGGTTTTTACAAGGGTTTTCTTAGTTTTTTTTTTAACTCAAGGGGGTTTTCAGTTTATACTTTCCATATATATATATATATATATATATATATATATATATATATATATATATATATATATATATATATATAGGAAAAAGATCATTTAGGAACCAAGGTACTAGTTAGGAACTTAGGAACCAATCTGAGCCATTCATCTTTTAATCTTGATCTAAGGGTAGGATGGTAATTGAACAATTATGTTTTATATTTTAATTAAAAAAAAAAGTTTTAAAGATGGAATGTTTATCACCATCAATGCCTTCCTAATATCACTCATAACTTCCTCCTAATATCACTCAATTGCCTTCCTCCAAAATATCAACATCACGTACGATTCATTAGACCCGGCTTCAATCGATTAAGATAAACAAATGATGGATAATAATCATATACATGAAATCATTCAATCAGTTTCTCACGATATTGAGGATCATGATACACAATCACAACCTTTTTTGCAAAATAGTGTTGAGAATCAAGGTATTTGTGTAATGTTTTTTTAGTTTTTTAATTTTTTTTTGTTCGCAATTAGGGTTTCAGTTTGCAGAGCAGTTTTTTTTTACGTGCAAAAATTTTTCGTACGTACAAAGTTTTGGAATTATACACTGATGTATAATTCAGATCATGTTGCGTTATAGCAGTTTTCATACGTACAAAGAGTTATACAATTATTCACTGTCGTATATTAGTTTAGTTTTTGGAAGTATACACCGATGTATAATTCAGATCATGTTGAAGCGTACAGATACACTAACATTCATCTATACACTGATGTATAATTGTTGGAATATGAATATACACTGACGTATATTTGTTGAATATTATGGTACAGTACAATGTTTTTGTAGTACTAATTGGACTATACACTGATGTATAATTGTTGGAATATGAATATACACTGACGTATAGTTGTTTAATGTTATCGTACAGTAAAATGTTTTTTGTAGCAATGATTGGACTATACACCGATGTATAATTGTTTGAATATGACGATACTAAACACTGTTCTATAGCATCAATTTTATTGGGGTCTGATGTATATTGTATGTATACACTGATGTATATGCTAAACAACCTTTTTCTTTGTTTCAGGTTACTCTTGATAAGACCAACCTATCAGTTCGTGTGAGTGCATGGAATATGAATATACACTGACGTATAGTTGTTTTAATGTTATCGTACAGTATAATGTTTTTGTAGCAATGATTGGAATATACACTGATGTATAATTGTTGGAATATGAATATACACTGACGTATAGTTGTTTAATGTTTATCGTACAGTATAATGTTTTTTGTAGCAATGATTGGAATATACACTGATGTATAATTGTTGGAATATGAATATACACTGACGTATAGTTGTTTTAATGTTATCGTACAGTATAATGTTTTTGTAGCAATGATTGGAATATACACTGATGTATAATTGTTGGAATATAAATATACACTGACGTATAGTTGTTTAATGTTTATCGTACAGTATAATTTTTTTGTACGCACAAATGATATTAGTTGTGGTTTTTGTCAGTTACAATGTATACTAAATAACCTATTAATACTCACATACCAAAAGACAATATTACCCCTTGATTTAATTAAAAAGTTAATTAATGTTTAACATATTTACCATCATGCCATTGAAGATGGATGGATGAGATTGGTTCCTAAAGTTCCTAACTAAGGGTTGGTTCTCAATTGAACCCTACCCTATATATATATATATATATATATATATATATATATATATATATATATATATATATAGTAGAGAGTTCAAATGAGAAAAAAATATTTTTGTAAGAACAAAAAGAACAAATTCTAACCAATAGGAAGTTTTCATTTAATAATTGTATTGAATGTTAAATTGATTATTAATTTTTTGTAACTCCCTCTAAACTACTTAAATAAATGAAGCTCATAATTAATTTTTAAAACATATTCATCCAATTCAAAGTGAAGGTTAATTTCGATATGTGTAGGATATATGTAGGATGAATTTGTATTTGTGTAGGATAAATGTGTGATAATCTCGATATGTATAGGATAAACATATGATAATTTCGATATATGTAGGATGAATTTTTATACGGGACAAATTTTGATAATGTGTAGGATAAAGTGTTAATGACTAATTAATAAAATTGATGATAATTAATATAAGAATGGTTAAACTATTTAATGTTTAACCATTATGTAACTTGTTCTTTTTGTTCTCACATGAAGTTTCCTCTCATTTGATTATCCCTATATATATATATATATATATATATATATATATATATATATATATATATATATATATATATACGGTGGGGTCCATGTAGAAAGTAGTGTTTTCCTAAGAAGTCTAGGAAGTGTTTACAACCATTAGATTAGATTTTTAATGGTGTAGATTAAATGAATGGCATTTGTGTAATTAGTGTTTTATAATCATTAGTGTGACACCCGGCAACTTCCGATCTATACTGACGTAATTTTTATTATTAAAATTAAATATTTATTACAAATATTGCTAATTATTAAGTTTCGGAAGTTTACTGATCGTTTTTTTTACAATCGAAACTGCGACCGATTTAATTAACGCGATTTCAACGCGCGAACTGAAAGCACGCATCGGGTAATGAAAATATTTAAATTTTTGCTCGGTTTATTATTATTTTTAATTTCTAACACAACCGACTAACTTTTGTAATTTATTATTGAACCAAAACCCGAACCGAGGCACGATACGTTTGGAACGGGTTCGATACGCGGTAGACACCAACCTACACAAACCCTACCTATAAAATTTCACCTCCACTTCTTCTACCTCATTTGTTGCAGCCGCCAAACCTCTCCCACTCTCTCTCTAAGATCTGGCCCTTCTCTCTCTAACCTCTCTCTCTCTCCATCTCTCTCGCAGCCCCCTCTCTCTCACCCGCTCGTCTCTCCCTCCCCTCTGTTTTCAGTAGCAGCCGGCCACCACCAAGCTTAGGTGGTGGCGGCGCTGGTGTATGGCCCCGAAAAAAAAAAGGAGCAATAGTAGAAGCGGTTGTGGTGGTGGTATACGAACAGAGATGGAGGCGGCGGCGCGTGTTTCTGAGCCCAAATCAGGTTGTTCGTGTTAGGGGCTTTGGTGCAGCAGACCAAGGGGTATGGGTTGGGTGATGGTTCCGACGTGGAGGTTGTTTTGGGCAGAGGTGGTGACCGGTGGCAGGTGGTGGTCCGATGGCGGCCCTGGTTGTGTTTGGGTTCGGGTCTGTTATGGCTGTGGGTTCGGGTTCGGGTCTGTTTGGTGGTTAGAAGGTGGTCTCGGGTGGTTGTGGGTATGACGGGTTTCAGTTAAGGGGTGACGGGTTGGTGGTACACGGTGGTGGTTCTTGCTTCGAGGGGTGGTAGTTAGCGGCTGGTTATGGTGGTGTTTCGGTGTCCCTGGCTCAGGTCTTCGTGGCTGGTCGGGTCTTGGTTCGAGATAGTTTTGGTTATGGTTTTTGGGCATAAGTCAGATCTGGGTCTCGGTTCGATCTCGGTAGTTTGTTGATGACCGGTTGTGGTTTTGTTGGTGGTTTTGGGCTCGGGTCAGCTTTGGGTTCGTGCTCGGGCTTGGTCAAACTGGTCAACACGCGGTCACGGCTGGTCAACTGTGGTCAAACAGTCAACGTGTCGTACGAGGCGTTGTGTCGGGATGCACGTGCGAGCGATTATGGTATAACTAAATCTTTCGTATTTATTTTTGTGATTGTAGTTATAAACAAATATATTTATACATAAATACTAATACTAATATATATAAATATTGTTACCTCGCGAACGAACCGACAATATTATTATTGATAAGTATATAAAGCGTGACTTGGTATTATTGGACCTCGGACTAAACTAGTTGGACTATATATATATATACACACACATTGTTGTGTCTTTATATAAATAAGTATAGTTTTCATATAAAAGCGTCGAAACGTATAAATCTCGTTTGTTAGGGAATCTTGGATAAACAAATTGTAGTCTTGTGTTTTGAAGTTGATTTTGGGAATTTTTAGACAACTTGTGTTGTCTGGTTCATATAAAAACAGAGGAGACTCTGCCGAAATTTTATAAAATTTATAAGCATAAACGAAGGCGATATTTCTTATATATTTCATTATAAACAACCTTCAAGTATTTTGACAAATGTGGTTTTCTACAATATCGCAAAAAGGTTTTCGACAAATGATTTCTTGCATCATTTAAAGATAAACGTCGAACAATATTTCCAAAACAAATGCATACTATTTACTGAGCGTCAATTGCGTCAATCTTTAAAGATTTTAGTAACTAAAACATTTCTACTTTAACGGTTTTGAATTACAAAACGCTCGGCGTATTGGAGAAAGAATTATACAAAAAGTTAATATTTTGAAACCTTTAAGGGCTTGCGGATTTAGGAAAAGAAGCGACACTTGTTATGGATCAGTTTTAAATAACTTTACTTATATTTTTATCAAAGAGTATTTTCCTAAAATATAATTATAAGACGGGCTACGGCTCAGGATAAGTTATACGTTTCATAATATAGTCCAACGTGGTGTGCACACGAATAGTGACAAGTGCGTAACTTGGGTGCTATGTTGTGTGTTAACGCATAAGTAAGATAAGTCACGATCGGTTCGTCGAGTTAAAGCATATTAGTACTTGAGTTATACACACGAGTCTAGATAGTTGGATAAACTATCTTTTAGCCGGATAATAAGTTAGGCTTATTTGTGATAGACTGTTAAGGTGTCCTTTGTTGGTAATTAGGGCACGAGGAAGCCGGTCGAGGCTTGGACTTTATTTGCTAGCTTAGCATGGAAATTAAGGTGAGTTCATGACCCCACTTTTTACGGTTTTATAAATGTTTTCGGGGTGGAAGACATGCTTCTTTTATGAAAACACGAGGAATTCCAAACGAGCAAGTTTTTGAAAAATGAAATGGGTGCGTGAGTTTCACAGCCCCACTTTTACTGTTTTGCTTTCGGGGGAAAAACATGCTTCATACGAACTATTTAAAGATCATGTTATACTATGGGCACTTTATGTTACTATACGGCTTTTATGGAAAGTCCCAGGGGGAAACCATGAATGTGCTGGAACGCACAACGAGGGAAATGTGGATAGATCTATTGGGCCTCACAAACCCCACTCGACGGCGGGGCCGGGCGGGTGCATATTGTCTCTACCTATCGGGGTACCGAGGCATCGGTAGCCCAGTCAATCTGGGCTGGTATCATCTTTTGGTTCATGTTTAGTAATGGGTTCCCAACCGTAGTAGTAAAAACACTTAACGTTTAGCTAACGTTCTTATGACATAGTATTAACGGGAATGATCTTTTCAGACTTACGGAAACTCTCTTATAAAAACTTGTGGAACTATTTTTGCAAACTTATGAACTCACCAGCTTTATGTTGACTTTTTAAGTATGTCTTTCAGGTTTAAACTTTGGTAACGGCACGGTTGGAGTAGGCGACGTCTTGGGATCGGGGATCCTAGAGGGTTAGAATTGGCGTTCAGGAAATAAGAGTCTTAGATGCAACTTTCCGCTGCGCGGCGAAGCTACCAAACGTCACAACCGGCGAGGGAAAAGTCGGGGTGTGACAATTAGTTAATTAGAACATGTAAGGGTATCCTTAGAAGTCTAGGTGTTACCCTTTGAACCTTCCTCTTTGTCTTTAGAATGACATGAAACTCAATTCATGGCTAAACACGTTTCCATGCCTTTGGTGATATATTACAAAGTCAAATAGACTTTGAATCTTACCCATTTGCATTTGAGTTCAATCAACTCTATTGACTCCTAAACCATATTCTACTTCTCATGGTCATGTGTTTCCAATAATTATTGGATTACCAAAATCCTTATTGCCAAACCTTCCATTTTCAAATGCAAGCTACCCTCACATTTAAGTGTTATTGGATGACATCCAACTGGGGTGATGAAAGGTTCTCCCTTTTGTATGAAGTTGAGAAAAAATTCTCAAATACTATTTTTACACCCCCTACGGGTTGTCTCTTAAATGGTTTTCCTCCCCACATTGCTTGTACTTTGAGGAAGTTTGAGTAATACCACTCGTTATGACTCTAACACTCTCGTGATAAGATAGAAAATATCTATATCTTTGTGTTATGTAAGTCATCTATGTTTATTGCTCTACTCATATGTCAATAGCTCACATGAGCATCTGAGCAATATGAGTACTCCTCATATTAATCCGAATAGTATCATTAATCCATGAACTATATAATTGGTCATCTCGAGCTATCCTTTTAGATTGAATGAAGTTATATTATAGTTTTGTTTATACAAAATCCAATCTCATGTTGTCACATATGTTTGAATGTTCAAAGTTAATTTAATCTCCATAGAGCATCTAAATTAACAAGTATTAGTCTAGCATGCTTTATACTTCAATACTCTAGCATGTGAACATAAGATGCATCATTCTGATTCTTCACAGCCTTAAGAGATAACACACTATCTCTTCCAAACATTCACGTCTTAGTTTAGACATAATAATGAGATTTTGTTTTACAATTCCAAAACCTCTGTTTTAGGAATGTCTCAAAACTATAGTTAATTTCCATCCATTAGGATCAAAACTCATTTGCTTTTAATCTCCAAGGCTACACCATTGACTCTTAAGAACTTAAACATAAGTCTTAACATAAGTCACTTTGATGAACACATTCATCATCAACAAGATGAGCAGTATTAGTGTAAAATCATTAAGGTCTTGAGATAAAGTCAATTAGATTGACACTCAATGACATAGCATTCACATATGCCTAAAGTGATATATACATTTCCATTGTTGTTTTGTTAAAATCATATATTGAGAAACTCTCCCAAAATAAAGGACAAATCCTCCACATAGGTCAAACAGCATTGATGGTTGTAGAAACATCTACACATCCATTACTATTGTAAGTGTCTTACAATAAATTTAGCAAAATTTATTAAAGAATTTACAATATTAACATATATTTCTTTCATATGTTATAGTCATCGAAAAATTCACAAGTATGTATTTCCATGTTGATGCTCTTAACATTATATAACATATCTCGTTTTAGTATATTTAATCTCAATACACTTGCCACGTTCGTCATGCATGATTCTCTCATGATGTGGTTGAACGTTTGATGTTTGGTATGTGACTTATTGCATAAATCATGATCACAACCCGCTCATTGTGTTCTTGCAAGACACTCATTGCACAACCCGTTAAAATATATATATCCTTATTAAATTCGTCGATTGTAAATCGTCAAAGAATAAAATACCATCGTCTTACATTTCCTTTTTATATTTATCGTTTATTATATTTTAATCCACTTGATTATTTAAAAAAATATAAACGATAATCCAAAAATATATAATATATTACAAATATATTTTTTAAGGATTCATAAGGATACAGATAAAGACTTTTAGAGAAAACTTCAAGAATGAGAGAGAGTGAGAGAAGGGGCGATGGACGGTCAGAACACCGGGCTAACAGGGGGAAAAAACAACAATATTCAGGTTACTACCTTCTTCGTGTCTAATCTACCTGGCGGAGTATCGAATACATTACTTTGGAAGGCTTTTCAGCCACATGGGGTGGTGAATGATGCATACGTGGCAAGAAACGAGATTTAAGGGGGAATTTCTTTGGATTCATTAGGTATGAAGGCGTTCGGGACGTGAAGGAGGTTCTAAGAAACATGAATACGGTGAAGATGTACGGAGCGAAGCTGGGCGTCTCATTGGCTAGATTTAACAAGCAACATGAAAAGATAGAGTACAGAAGTGAAACGGAAGTTCATACTGAAAGAAGGGAGGTTCACCCGAATAAGATGCCGGTGTACCAATATGTTCCAGTTCCGGTGACAGAGGGAGTTTCATTCAAAGACGCGGCAGTTGGGGATACAAATCGTGCATCCGCGTCAAAGAAAGTTTTGAAGTTGGAGGAGAGGATGCCTATGCATCCGAACCATTGTATAATGAGGACAGTAATTGGTCACGCGAAAGATTTAAAGGTGTTTGGGCAGGTCAGGTCTATGTTATGCAAAGGGGGTTATTTGGAGAGTCCAGTTAGCTACATTGTTGGTCTAACGTTTATGGTGGTCTTTAGAGATAAAACTACAGCAATGGAGTTCATTAATAGGAAGGATGAGCTATGGGAGCAGATATTCACATCCGTGGAGTTATGGTCAGGGCAGGAGGTCAGTTTTAATAGATTGGTGCGGTTAAAGATTACGGGAATGCCGATTCATCTTCGCGAGGATAATATTTATGATAAAGTGGGGGAACTTTTTGGTAGGGTGGTTGGGAAGTCAGACTTTTCTTGGTTAAGGTCGGATAATTCATTTGGTGACTGTTGGGTTTTGTTTGCGATGACAAAAAGAATTGAAGAAGAGATTGATTTAACTTGGGAAGGGAATGCGTATAACGTATGGGTAACAGAAGTAGAAGATAATCGGTTTTAAGCCGCTTATTGATGAGTTGTCGTCGAATTCCATGTGGTCAGCGGATAAAACGTCGGCCTCATCTAATGTGAGGGAGGATAAGGAAGATAGCGAGATTCAGCCGGAGGAGTGGCGGGCGGGAGGAAGGTCCGGTGAGCATCATGGGCGGGAATATGGGAATTTCAAACATGGGTAAAAGCAAGGGTGGGCCCCAATGTAACGGGTGGAAAGAAAATGATAAAAATGGTGAGGCGATTCAGGGCCTGGACCGATTTGATGATGGGAACAAGGCTAATTTTAATATGGGCCGAGGGGGTGATAATAACCCAATTTTAGGGGACAGACTTAGGAAAAGAAAAAAGGGGTTTAAAAACCCAATTGGTCGCACCAGAAGATGTGGACACAGGATATGATAAAGCTGAATCTTCATCTTCTAACAATTCTTCTTTAGATCTAAACAATCCCTGTCACATACCCACTAACACAGCTGACGAGATGGTGCTGCAAACACGGGAAGAAGTTCTCCAGGATGAAGGGGATATTCAGGAGGATGGTGGAGAAGCACCAGTAAGGGGTGGGGTTACCCCAGAGGCGGTGTGTGAGGGTGTTTAGATTATTGAAGCTGAGGAGGGTGGAGGGATTATGAAAGAGGTGTGTTACACAATGGAGGCAGGCCTGAAGGTCGGTATTGAGTTGGTTTACTTTGATGCGCAGGTTGAGGAAGTAATTAAGGAGGATGGTGGCTATGTCGGTCATCAATAAAATTTATGGCGATTAATCTTCAGGGGGTTAAGGATGCGCGAAAGACATCCTGGGTTAAAGGTCTTAAAACAAGTTATGGGATAAATTTTCTTGCCATACAAGAGTCTAAGTTGTCAGAAGGTTCGTTTTTCAATTTTGGTATGTTGTGGGGTAGAACGGTTTATATGTCGGACCAGGTCTTTGCGGAGGGGAGGTCTGGGGTCTAATTAGTTTGTGGGATCCATTAGTATTTAGGCAGTCTGGGGTAGTGAAAAGTAAGAATTTTCTGGTTATCTCGGGTTCCTTGGTGGACTTGGAGCAAATAATAAATGTGGTCAACGTATATGCACCAAACGACGTTGGGGCTAGGAGAGTGGTCTGGGAGGATTTATTGTCTTTAAAAGACACATTAGAAGGGTGGTGGGTCATGTTGGGGGATTTTAACGACGTTTGGAATGAAACAGAAAGAAGGAATTCAGAGTTTGTTTTAGCAAATGCGAGATAGTTTAATGAATTTATTGCTCGGGCTAGGTTTCATGAATACAATATGGGGGGCCACACATTTACGTATATATCGGATAACGGGGAGAAACTTAGTAAGCTAGATAGATACCTGGTATGTCAGAACTTTATGGACAGATGGCCAAATGCAGTAGTTATAGCGTTGTCCAGGTATGTAACTGACCACTGCCCTATTGTTTTATCTACCACTATTTCAGATTTCGGTCATATTCCATTTCGATTCTTTGATTCGTGGCTGGATATGCCGGGATTTGAGGACTTTATGAGACAGGTGTGTGCTTCTTTTGTGTTTAATGGTCCGGCAGGGTTAAGGTTGGTTACTAAGCTGAAGTTCATGAAAAATAGAATCAAAGAGTGGGTGTATTTGGAGAAACAGAGGGTAGAGGGCGAATTTAGGGGTAAAAAAGCCTTGGTGGAAAATTTGGAGAAATTGGCGGAGGAGAGGAACTTATCGGATGAGGAAGCCTGGATTATAGAGGAGTGCAAGGTTTTTATGTCTGAATTTGATCGTGCAAACCAGATGGATATTAAACAAAAGGCTAGGTTTCGGTGGGCACTAGAAAGTGATGAAAATTCTGGGTTTTTTCATGGTGTAGCTAATGCCAATACGGCTAATAACAGGATTAATGGTATTATGGTAGAAGGGGAGTGGGTGACGAATCCAACGATACTTAAAGATAGGGCGTTTAGTTTTTTTGCGGATAAGTTTAAAGAACCTATGTTGGAGCGGCCTTCTATCTTATGCCCAAATCTACCTAGGCTCACTGATACGGACGCTAATTGCCTGGTTTTGCCATTCTCGGTTGCTGAAGTTAAGGATGCGATTTGGGATTGCGCGAGTGATAAAGCGCCTGGTCCCGATGGCTTTAATTTCAAGTTTCTGAAGAGGTTTTGGAATGGACTCGAAGGGGATTTTATGGTGTTTTTTGATGATTTCTACCAGCGGGCTGAGATTCATCCAGGGGCACCTGCTTCATTTTTGGCTTTAAACCCTAAGAAGCAGGACCCTTTATTATTCTCGGATTTTTGGCTTATTAGTCTTTTGGGATGTATAAACAAAGTGGTTTCAAAGGTTTTAGCAAAAAGGCTTAAATGTGTCATTGATAAGCTTATAGCACCGGTTCAGACTGCTTTTCTTTCTGGTAGGAATATCATGGATGGGCCGTTAATGTTGAATGAAATTATAGGTTGGTTAAAAAGAGCAAAGAAGAAAGGTATGATTTTTAAGGTGGATTTAGAAAAGGCATATGATTCGGTTAATTGGTGGTTCTTGATGGATATACTAGAGCAGATGAACTTCCCGGATCAATGGAGGAAGTGGATATGGGCCTTGATCTCATCGGCTAAGGCCTCAGTGCTGGTAAATGGTTCGCTGACGGTTGAATTTCAGTGCTTTCGGGGTATTAGGCAAGGGGATCCGATCTCTCCTTTCATTTTCTTAATAGTAATGGAGGCTCTAACTGGAGTTATGAAGCGCGCTTGCTCGGTTAGTTTATTTAATGGGTTGGAGGTAGGTCATCAAGGGCCGGTAATTTCCCACTTTATGTATGCTGATGACGTGATCTTCCTGGGAAATTGGTCTTTGGCTAACCCAAAAAATATTAGGAAGATCTTAAGATGTTTCTACTTAGTGTCCGGGTTGAAAGTTAATATGTCTAAAAGTTGTGTTATGGGTGTCAAATCGGGAATTGGGCGAGATGGGTGAAAACTTGAAGTGTAAGGTGGGAAATTTACCATTTCTACATTTGGGGTTACAAGTCGGAGCTAATACGAACCAGTGTAGATATTGGGAGCCTATTCTGGAAGCATTTAGGAATAAATTATCTTTGTGGAGAGCTAAGACGTTGTCGTTTGGTGGGAGGATAACTCTTATCAAGGCGGTTCTTAATGCGTTGC
This sequence comes from Ambrosia x helenae, assembly GCA_030844895.1. Lineage (NCBI taxonomy): Eukaryota > Viridiplantae > Streptophyta > Magnoliopsida > Asterales > Asteraceae > Ambrosia > Ambrosia x helenae. Next base: position 31,730,731 of record CM061225.1, read on the forward strand.
CAACATATTACTTCTCATTATACCATGCCCCGGCGGAAGTGATCAAAAGGTTAGACCGTATGCGTAGGGTGTTTTTTTTTTTGGGGGGGGGGGTCGGAAGATAAAGCTAAGATGATCTAGGTGGCTTGGGAGAAAGTTATTGCTCCGATAGAATATGGGGGTTTTGGGTTCGGATCATTAAGGGATGCTAATCTCGCAATGTTAGCGAAGTGGTGGTGGCGCTTCAAGGTTGATGAAGGGGCCTTATAGAGGAAAGTAATTTGGGCGATACACCATAGTTCAAGGTCATGGAATTTTATACCGGCTAAGATGTCTATCTCGGGTCCATGGAAACATGTTAACAGGGGGGCTAATGAAGTGGCGATAGCTGGGGTGGGGGTTGGGTGTGAGATTTTGGATTGATTGTTGCATATCGGACGAACCTTTGTATGTTTTATTCCCGAATTTGTTTGACATCGAAGTTAGAAAAAATGTATTAGTGAAAGATAGGGTGGGTTGGGGTGGGACGGGGGGATCCTGGGAATGGAAAAGGGGGTTAAGGGCTGGGGTTGAAGCTGGTGAATGGCAGCATTTGCTGTCGTTGGTGGCGGGTCATACTGGGTGGGATAGGGAGGACATATGGGTTTGGACAGTTGGTGGGTTGGGTACTTATTCTGTTCTAAGTCTGAAGAAGGAACTACAACACCGGCTATACGTTTCTGCAAATCGCCTATTTAAGTGGAACAATTGGGTGCCAAAGAAGGTCAGCGTTGTCGCATGGAGGGCGGATTTGGATCGACTGCCAACTTACACAGCTCTAAGCAGAAGGAATATCCTAGTTGCATCGACCTTATGTCCGTTATGTGGTGAACAGGATGAAAATGTGGAGCATATCTTTGTATCGTGTGGTTTTGCTCAAACGGTCTGGTAGCTTGTGGCGCAATGGTGTAAGGTTCAACCTGTCTACGCTTTTGGGCTTAGAGGTATTCTGGATTTACATATATACTGTTAGGACAAAAAGGATTGAGGAAACCACTTTTGTAAACCTTAGTCTAATTCATACTTCTGCAAATATTCTAAGTATAGAACTACTGAAGAAAGAAGACTAAAGTACTGATGAAGGATTCAACAAGTACTGAAGAAGAAGTATCAGAAGTTCTGAAGTCTAACCAGACAGTTCACTGAAGAACTACTGAAGACAAACTACTCATCAGTAGTTTGTCATTCATTAGCACTTGTACCAGAATCTTTCCACCGCCTTTTGTTTCAGTAGTTTATTAGTTTAGTATTACTTTATCTTTTTGTGCAAGTTCCAAGAATGCAACTTGTTGCTACTTGTTACAGACTTGATTTTTGGCAAGGTTCATGTATTTGTAAAGTCTATAAATAGATGGGTTCATCCCTCTGTTTTAGACATTGATTTTTATTGAAACAGAAATCCTTCAAAGCTTATTATTGTTATTTCCATTTCATTTATTGAGAATCTGTTTGAGTATTTATTATCATTCACATTCAATACTTAGATTCTCATTAAACATGTCTTTAGTTTTCAAACATCCAGGGGGAGTAATAACTCCTGTTGATAGTGTAACTTTACTTACTCATTCCGCTGTGCAAATCTGATTGAACTTGCTAAACACATAAGTGTTCACTAGCAAGCAATACATCAAGAGCATTATTGATCCAACAATTGGTATCAGAGCACTGGTTTATCTGATCACATATCAATCTAACACATTGAGAATCAGACACAGGCTCTTATTGATATTCAATAAAGGATTAAAAGTTCACTTTTATCAACATCCATCACTTTAAGAGATATTTGACAAATCAATACTCTTTAAAATGGATCCACATAATACTGGTTCTGCCAATAAACCTGCTATCCTAGTAAGAAATGAATACAATATCTGGCAAAGGAGAATGGCACATACATTATCACAGACCAACACTGGTTGCTGGAAATCTGTGATATATGGTCCTCACAAACCAGTAAATATTAATCTTGAAACTAAAGTAGAAATACCAAAAGAGCCAAAGGACTATACAAATGATGATTTCCTAAAACTTGAGCTTGATGCTAAAGCTTTCTCTATGTTGGCAATGGCACTCCCAAATGAAATCTACTCTGGACTATTACATTGTGATAGTGCCAAAGAGCTTTGGGAATGCCTAAAAGAACAGTTTGGAGGAACTAAAGAGGTGATTGCCAACACCAGAGAAATCCTGGCTCAACAATATGAAACTTTTGCTCATATAAATGGGGAAACTTTAACTCAACAATTTGAAAGATTCTCCTCATTAATATCTGAGCTAAAATAAAATGGTCAGACCTACACAACTATATCTATGCTTCATAGATTTTTAAGGTCTTTACTTGAAAAATGGGAAACATACTCTATTGTCCTCAGATCCTCACCAGACTTTAGCTCCCTCACTCTTACAAAATTACATGGGAGATTACTAACTTTTGAAAGAGAAATCGATCAAAAGAAAAAGTTGCAAAGTTCTGGTAAAACTGCTGATGACTATCTACGAGGTAGTACAGCACTATTGGGACAAGATTCACCTACTTGTACAAATAGTTTTGGATCTTTTGACCACATTGACATAACTGCTAGGATCACATCAGAAAGATCATTCCCAGGTTATGACAATGATGAATATAGTCAAACTACTGATAACATGTGTTTTATCATGGATGATTTAAAAAATTTCAGCAATGATGACTTAGAAGAAATGGACATCTTACACCAACTGGCCATGTTAAGTATTAAAACAAACAAATTTTATAAAAGGTCAGGAAGGAAATTTCCAGGACTAAACAGTTCTACAAAAATTGGTTTTGACAAGTCTAAACTTAGATGTCACAAGTGTCAGAAGTTGGGACACTTTGGTAGAGAGTGTAGAAGCTCTAGCTACAACCAATCTCAGTCTGGAAATCTGTATAACCCTAGTTATAATAGGAATAATGGAACACAGGGGAGTGCACATTTTGTACAGGCACAAGCTCCACAAATCCAATATGTGCCACAAGTACAATATGTATAGATGCCTGCTCAACAGATGCAGAGCCAACAATCAATCCCTCCTATTCCAGCTTCTCAACAACCTCCACAGACTCAGCAACCCTCACAACAAAGCTTGTTCACCTCAGGGTATGTTGACTGGAGCAGTCTTCCTTTTGACACTACCGAGTGTAATCCTGATGCAGACAACAAAATGTTTGACATCAACTAGAGAGAACCTGACAATGGCAGAAAGAATTTTGCCTTAATGGCATTTGAGGGCTGCACCTCAAAATCTGCCCTGTCTCAGGTATCAAAAGAATCTTTAATAAAACTTTGTTCAACTTCATGTAAAGAATCTTTTGCTCTCATAAGAGAGACTAATGTGCACTTACAAGGCAAAGCAAATGACTTTGAGAGAAAATTCACTCAGATGAAATGTGATTTAGAAAGAAAACTTGATGCAAAGGCAAAAGAAAATTCTAAATTAACTAACAATGCTATTGAAACCCAAGCACAACTTAAAATCATGATAGATGACCTAGGAAATGTCAGAAAAGAGCTTGCTGACACCAAGGTTACTTGTGAAAAATGGGTAGAATCTTGTAAAGGGTACCAACTGCTGCTTAACAAACAAAGTGCTTCAAATGTTAGGTTTGGCATAGGGTACAACCACACTGAAACACCAACAGATTTTCCCCCAAAACTACTGAAGATGGGAGAAAAATTGTTTCAGATGAAACTTCTGAAGAGAAAGAATGCACATCTTTTCATGAAAACTTTCTAAAAACTCACAAAGAAAGTTCTTCAGAAGTACTGATAAAATCTGACTTTAAGCCATTAGTAGTTTCATCTACATCAGGAGTTGAGAACCTGAAAACTACTGATGACCTAAAACAAATCAAAACAGTCAGAAATTTGCCTTTAAATGAAAAAGAAAAGGCAAAAGAATGTGAAATCTGTGGCACATGAGACTTGGCCATGTGAACTTTAAAACCATAAATAAAGTCACAAAAATGGGCTTGGTTAGAGGTCTACCCTTGAAAGTATACCAGTGTCAAGAACACTGTGTATCCTGTTTAAAGGGAAAGCAGCATAAGTCCTCCTATAAGTCTATTGAAGAATAAAAAACAACTGCATGTCTTCAACTACTCCATATGGACTTATTTGGGCCAGTAAAAATCATGAGCCTTGGTAAAAAGAAATACTGCTTGGTCATCATTGATGACTATTCAAGATTCACATGGGTATTCTTCTTATTCTCCAAGGATGAGGCAGCTGAAATCATCAAATTCTTCATTCTACAAGTAGAGAAACAATATTCTCTATCTGTCAAAGCCATTAGAAGTGATAATGGGACAGAGTTCAGGAACAAAACTCTGGATGAATTCTGTTTGTCTAAAGGGATTGTTAGACAATTCAGTGTTCCCAGAACTCCTGAACAAAATGGTGTGGTAGAAAGGAAGAACAGGACATTAATTGAAGCAGCAAGAACTATGTTAGCTGATTCAGGCCTACCATTATATTTCTAGACTGAAGCAGTTAACACTGCATGTTATGTTCAAAATAGAGTCCTTGTCAACAAGAGACACTCCAAGACTGCCTATGAAGTTCTTCATGGCATAAAGCCCCTTATCTCCTTCTTCAGGGCTTTTGGATGTCAATGTTTCATTCTAAACATTAAAGACTCTATTTCAAAGTTTGCTTCTAAAGTTGATTCAGGTTACTTTCTTGGTTATTCTTCCAATAGAAAAGCCTACAAGGTTTTTAATTCAAGAACCAAGATAGTAGAAGAAATACTGAATGTCAAGTTCAATGACAAACTTTTAGTTCAACAACTGCTGATGTACAAACTCAAACATCTGCTTCGGCTCCTGCAACTACGGAAGATGTTCAAACAATTGAACAAGACATTATAAACCTCAGTGGTTTGTTTGATGAAGTACAAGAGCCACCTACACCTGTCAGTGGTTTACAACAACTGATTGAACACAATGATCATCCATTGGAACAAATCATGGGTGATATTGCATCAGGTGTCCTCACAAGAAACAAGCTTTCCAACTTTTGCTTCTTCTCAGCATTCATTTCTCAGTTGGAACCTAAGAAGTACCAAGAAGCCCTCAAAGACAACAATTGGGTGGAAGCTATGCAAGATGAGTTACTTCAATTCAAGAAGCAACAGGTTTGGGAAATCTGTCCCTTACCACCAAACAAGCTACCAATTGGCACAAGATGGGTTTTAAGGAACAAACAAGATGAAGCTGGTATGATCATTAAGAACAAGGCAATACTGCTGGTATAAGGTTACTCTCAAGAAGAGGGAATTGATTATGATGAAACCTTTGCTCCAGTTGCAAGGCTTGAGGCCATCAGGTTATTTCTGGCCTATGCCATTTTCAACAAAATAAAAGTTTTTCAAATGGATGTTAAGAGTGCATTTTTGTATGGAAAGATCAAAGAGGAAGTGTATGTTTGTTAGCCACCTGGGTTTGAGGATCCTTCTCATCCTGAGTGGGTGTACAAGCTGGACAAAGCTCTTTATGGGCTAAAACAGGCTCCAAGAGCCTGGTATGAAACACTTTCCAACTTTTTGCTCAAAAATAACTTTACAAGAGGCTCCATTGATAAAACTCTTTTCATTAAAAATGTTGGAAATCGTATCTTACTTGTTCAAATTTATGTTGATGATATTATATTTGGTTCAACAAACACAAAATTGTGTGATAAATTTAAGAAACTCATGCAATCAAAATTTGAGATGAGTACAATGGGAGAACTGCAGTACTTTTTAGGACTGCAGATTAAACAACAAACTAATGGAACTTTTATACATCAATCAAAATATGTTAAAGAATTATTGAACAAATTTTCTTTACAAAACTGTAAATCATGTTCCACTCCCATGACACCTACCACACAAGTTGAACCAGATGATCAAGGAAAACAAGTTGATCAAACCATGTATAGATGTATGATAGGTTCCCTTTTGTATCTAACTGCTTCTAGACTAGATATTATGTTTTCAACATGTGTCTGTGCTAGATATCAATCAGTTTCTAGGGAATCACACCTAATTGCAGTCAAAAGAATCTTCAGATATCTGAAAGGAACTCCTACACTTGGAATTTGGTATCCTGCTTCTAGCAATACCAAGTTATCAGCTTTTTTAGATAGTGACTATGCAGGGTGCAAAATGTCAAGAAAATGAACATCTGGTGGTTGTCAATTCTTGGGAAACTGTCTAGTGTCCTGGCAATCAAAGAAGCAAACATCTGTTGCAACTTCAACTGCTGAAGCTGAATACATTGCAGCTGCAAGTTGTACATCACAGATACAATGGTTCCAATATCAACTTCTTGATTATGGAATCAAAAAGACGAAGACACCATTGCTTGTAGACAGCAAATCTGCCATTAGCATCTGTCACACCACGCCAATGGCGGAAACACGTGGCGCGACGGTTCTAGAGCATAAAGTCAAGGTTAACGCAAATCATAAGTAATTAAGAAAATGGGTCATTTATTAAGATGTCAAAAACCATGTTTGATGTTCACACATAAACGAAATTGTTTTTAATACAAATAGGGAGGCTTCTCAAATATATCCCAAATCCTTGGGAAATAAAGATGAAACCCCTTCAAAACACCCGACGCCCAGTTGAGAGATTCCCCTGACCCAGCTTGCCATGTTGTCCATCATCTATCAATTACCTGAAAGATATGTTTAAAAATTCGTCAATATATAAATATTGGTGAGTTCACAGGTTTTAGTTTATCAAAACTTTACTCTTGGGAATTTCCATGTTATGACAATTTATAGGAGTTGCAAGTTCCTATAATTCTACTTGAGCCTATAACCAAACCAAGACAAATAATAATAATGCCCCGCTCCAAGTCGTTACTCGGTATCCTACGACTTGATTTCAGAATACGTGCACCCCAGGCATACGCCGATGCATAATCGACGCTATCGATTAGGGGTGGGCCTTGTCAGGCACCAATAGTACTATTCAAATATTCCTTCGGTTTCATTTCCCTGAATTAATGATTATAGTAGAGAGGTCTCAACCCCGAGTGGCGATCACAACTCAAGTATTTAACCCGTCAAACATTTCCCTAACATATCTTTCCCCCGAAAAACATAAAATAGTTTAAAATGGGGCCGTGAGACTCACCTGAATCTGTGCTTAGCTCAAAAAGGAAGATAGCAAATTTGTGGTCTCGCACCTACAAATGTCCTAGACGTATAAGTCACTACACCTATAGTGCATGTGCCTTGGCAAGTTGTACACCCAACTCCCCGACCACGTGTTATTCCAATTCCCGTTTAATTAAACGCGTATCCTAGGTTCGTTGGCGATGGTTTACCCTTTTCTTACAAGTTATGTATTATTCTTGTTAATATCCTTTTAACTTGTACATTATTAATCACGGCACGACTCCACCTAACGTATAATTATTTTCCCATTCAAATAATTATACTTAGGACCGTATCGTTCGATATAATGTATTCTTAATACCCGACCCGACTCACTTTGCCGCATATTTATTTTCCCATTTAAATAAATATGCTAAGGTCTTGTCGTTCGGTAGTATATTCTTAACGCCCGACTCGACTTACCATGCCGTACATTTATTTTCCCATTCAAATAAATATACTAGGATCTTGTCGATATACACACATATATATGTATATTTGCCTACTCGTCTCGGTTCTCCTTCTCGCATATCTACTTTCCCATTTAAATAGATATACTAGAATTTCGTCGAGACGAGCATATATATACATATATAAACGTGTAATTTTCTTGTTAAGTCCATACGTTGTTTAACGTTTTAATCCTCTACGTTATGTTTTCTCCCACGAATGTTTTCTCTAACACTTAGGAAAGTGTTATAAAATTTTCACCCATGTTATATATATTTTACTTCTTAAAATATATATATATTTTTCATTTTGCCGCAATGACATTTTTCTCTTGTTTGTCCGTTTATCCGTTATAGTTAGTTTATGTAACTAAGTCCGATAGTTAAATTTTTCCAAGTTTCTTCCAGTATGCGTCCTATAGAAATATTATTTATACTTCCAATTCCCAAACACATATTACTTGGAAGGTTAAAATATACTTTTGTATTTTTAATTCCACTTGTTAACTTATATACCCAAAAATGTTTCCGACACTTTTATATTCCCATTTATATAAAAGTATCCGTTTTTGTATAAGTTTTCTCAAGTTCTTACTCTTGTTCAACATTTTTTTTTATAAAAACCTTTATTTTTATAAAATCCTAATGCTAATACAAATCCATATTTTTATAAACTTCCATTTTTATAAAAATACACTTTTATACAAAATACACAAGTAGTTTACTAGTGTTTACCAAAACTATCCTTGAAAAAGTCATTACTTATGCTTTTGACACCAAACTTTCCGTTAATGCATTTTTGGACCAAAGTTTCTAAAATATTTATTTTAGTCCCTCAACTTTCAAAGTTACAACATTAGTCCCTTATCTTATAAATGTTGCATTTTCCATCCTAACTTCCAAAGTTAGCATTTTTCTTCCAAATTAGTGGACTTTGAAGAATCATCTTCTTAATGTTTGGTTATTTTTACATCATACCACTTTTAATAGTCTTATATTCCATCATTGATGCTATTAACATGTGTGTTTAATGTTTTTATCCAACATACCCAAATTTCATTCATCCAAGTGAGTAGACTTTAAATATGTAACTTTTACATTTATGAACATCTAACATATTCCAACTTATTTTAGACATTAGATGGCCATTTTATGATGATTAAAACTATCTTTTAGCATATTCAAGTTACTTTCATAAATCATGTTCAAATCATCATCCTTCATAAGTGTATGTATATGTTTTATAATTTTTAGGGATACTACATTACTAGTATTAAATCCATGATCCATCTACATATTTTTACTCATCCATTTTACTCTTGTAAAATATATTAAAGCTTATGTTTCAAAAACCACATTTACCCATTCATGTACCACTTGCTTCTAAGAGCACATAACATGGATATTAATGATCAAAGCAAGGTTAAAAACTTACTACTAGCTCAAGGCTAGGGAAGACAAAAACCTTGGATTTGAATGGGGTTTAGTGTGTTCTTCCAAGTGGTTAAGCTCCAAGCTCTTGAAACACACAATGGGGTTTTGAAAGATGAAGATTTAGAGGTGATTTGGAAGTGTTAAACTTGAAAAGAGAATGTATGAGGGAGGGGTATATGTTACGGCCACAAGGGAAGAAGAAGAAGATTTTTGGCTTTGTTGATTCAAGTATGCATGTATGTATCTTATATGATCTTTCCCATATCCTTCAAAGATTACTTGGATCTTTTATAGATTATATGATATCTTTAGGAAGATTATAAGAGATATGAAAATCTTTGGGGGATTGTTAAGAGGGTGTTTGGCCGTGAGTTAGAGAGAGAAGGGAGGGGATTAGCTAGTTTTTACCCAATGATAATTCATGCATTCTAATCCTCATGATTACTAATAATATTAGTGGGTTAATTAATAAAAAGGAGGATTAATCATATGGGGATGGGCCCTAGGCCGGCCCCTTGGGGTGTTTGGGTGGGGTCCACATCACTAAATATTTACCCATTATTTGTTATGTTTAATTCCTTCTCGTTCGGGTGTCGTCCGGGTATTTTTCGGGTTTTAACCACGTGTTATCCGGATATTAAAAATACCTTTAATAACCCTTAAACATAGCCCAGTTTAAGCGTTGATTAGTTATTTAGGCTTTTGCCGGGTGAAATTATAAGTTATACGCGTATCGGGTGCGGTACGCGCACTTTATTCGTTACCGGGAGATTTGTATAAAAAGCTCTCACTTATGGCTTTGGAGTTCCAAAACCCATTATATTTTGTGAAATTACTCTTTATTTTATATCCCGGGTGTCCGGGATCCTTTTCGCTTATTTAATTTTTACCGGGTAATCGCCAGCGTCCATACCGGATAAGTTTACTCGCACATGATCCTATCATGTTTTGTCATTAAACATATGCATTCCTATGCATTATTTGGGAATTGATATCTTTCTAAGGCCTTGATAAATAAATGCACACATAATTGTATTTAATTACGTTAAGCGCGTATTAGTTAATTAGTACGGAATTACCTCATTTTTGCCGGTTGTTACAGCATCATTCAAATCCTGTTCAGTTCTCAAAAACTAAACATATTGAAATCAGGTATCATTTCATCAGGGATTGCTATGAAAAAGGCAAGATTGAAGTGAAGCATGTGACAACAGCTAAATCAGATAGCTGACATATTCACTAAACCCCTTGACACATCAACATTTCAGAAGTTAGTATCCATGCTTGGGATGCTAAATTTGTAAGTGTTTCTTTTACTTCTCTGCACATATTTTATTTTTCACTTACATCTGTTTTTAGACCAAAACTTCTGAAAAACAAAAAGAGAGAAACTACCGATGAACAAAAACATCAGTATGGGAATATTTTCTGAAAAATGAGTAACTTCTGATAAAATACTCTTCAGAAGTTATGAATAAAGTGTTTATAAACATTCTCATCAGTTGTTAACAAACTACTGAAGAGAAAATGGGAACTACTGATGATAATTGTTCTTCATCAGCAGTTTTGTCATTAAGGGCAAATCAGACATTTCCCACTTCAGAAGTTTGACCTAGGGCGGTTACAAACTTCTGATAAACACCTTTTCCAACACTTATCCTTTCAAAAAGCAAAATTCCCTCCTTCTCTCTCAAAAACGCTCTTAAACCCTTAACCTGCAAAAACACTGTTCGATCCACAAACACACAAACCACATGGCTCTAATACTGAAACAGGGACACAATCAAATAGGCTACTTTGAGAAACATGAAGCCTGGTCCCAATACGACGAAATCATTGATTTAGTCGTTAAATCCCAATACTTCACTGCCCTCACCATTGATCCTCCAATCCACACCGAAACTCTAAATGAGTTCTGGGCGAATGCGGAGACGGTGACAGTGAATAATCAAGTGATCTCCCTCAATTCAACCATCCAAGGGAGAAGAATGGCAATCACACCAGCAACTTTGGGGATTAGACTGGGTCTAGATGATGTGGATGCCCCAGATCAATTTCCAAACTCTGAAATTCATCTGACCATGACAGAGTGTGGTTACCAAGGTACTCTCTCACATGCTACCATTTTTAAGAAATATTTTGAACCTAAGTACAAACTTTTGTTTCATTACATAATAATGTGTTTGAGTCCAAAAACTGGATCTTATGATCAGATGCCCTCTACTTTTCAACCTATTTTTCATTCCATTGTGAATGAAACAAAATTTAGGGCATCAACACTTTTCTTTAATGAGTTGGTGTTACATCATCTCAATTCTAAAAAGAAGTTTTTGTTGTATCCAAGGTTTATTATGCAATGCATAATAAAGGAACTTGGAGAACAGGTGCTTGTGGGTAAAACAACTGTTTTAAACCCATTAACCTCACAAGCATTCTCTAGGCACAATAAACCGGCTGCTTGGCCAGAAGATGACCAAGGGGAACACACAACAGTCCCCAAGGAACCCTCATCTTCCAAACCTTCACCCAAAAAGGCCAAGAAACCTAAACAGCAAAAACAAAAACCCACCAGCCTTAAAAGAAAGGCAGTTCAGGAAGTTGAGATGCCTGAACTTGCTAATGTGCAATCTGCACTTGATAAAGATGTGACTAAAACATCCTCTCAGTCTCATCCATCTCAAACCCCCAATAGAGCACCAATCAAAATTTTATTCAAAAGAAATAAATTTAAGAAAACAATCCCCATTGACTCTTCTTTTGAAACTGCTGAACCATTAGCCCAAACTACTGAACCAGCACCACAAATTTCTGAACCTGAAGCCCTTGAAATTGCCAAACTTCTCCCTGGGCTAAAAGAGACCATCCCATCAGAACATGTCAGTCCCCAACAACCACATCAAACAGGGGACATACCTTCAGAACTTGACATGGATGTGGATGTCCATAGCCCTAACCCAAGAGATGAGGATGAACCAGGGTTTCTAAGCCCAAACTTATCAGACTTTAGGTACACTTGAGGCTGCTATTACTCATATACCACCCAGTGGTGGATCTGAGGAAAGAAGTAACATTGCTAAGACCTCACTTGTGGCAACTACTGATGAAGGCTTAATGCCCGAGGTAGGAAATCCTCTGAACCAAGAACAAGAGGTACATGAGACAACTGGGTTGGGCCCAGCTCATGATATTACTGATACTGTTGATGTATTGTAAAATACATCTATTTCCAGTGTAAAGTTTGTATAGTTTTCAAGTCGTTTAGATAGTTTTTTTTTAGTTTTAGGCTTGTACCGGTCTATTTTATTTAGTATAGGTTTTTATAGATTTTTATTAGTTTTGAGTCAGTTTTAGTGCTTATTTATTTATTTTATATTTTGGTAGGTGTTCGAATGGACGTTGGAGCGTAAATGAGTAAATTTGGTCAAGTCAAGAACACCCGAGATTAAAGCACAGAATTATAATACTAGATATAATAATAGTATATTTGATTGTTACAATAATAATAATAATAATAATAATAATTAAATTAAAAAGAAAAAAAGAATGCACTAGGGCTCAAGGCCCAAGTGACTCTTGGAAAACAAAAGTCAAAACCTTGAGGCGGCACAATTATATCAACAGGGGGGTCGCAATATTAAAGAAGGGAAGGGACATTAGACAGGAGAGATCATTGATTCATTCGACAACAACAAGGGAGGACATCAAGTAGTTTAGAGAGGAGGCAAGCCAAGGAGCAAAGATTCTAAGCCACGGAGCGAGTATTCGGGTGTTAATCATTCGGTTTTTTCGTTCCTTTATTATCTTTGTTCTAGACAATGATTGTTGAATTTTTATTTGTCTCTGTTTCTCTTTTCAAGTTGATTTGTGGCTAAAACTTTTATAGCTACCTAGACCAAGACAAATAACTATGTTTTGATTTGATTTTTCTATGGTGTTTGGAACGTCTTTTGGATTTATGATTCAGTAAAGATTTTGATTTCTCTAGATCTGGTGTATATGCGTATTTATTATTTTCTTATTGTCATTAATTCACTCCATTTGCACTTTTGTAAATGTCTTTCATGTATGAGTGCTAGTTAGGTTGCAGACTTTGTGTAGCAACTAGTTTATGGCCAATAGTCGCGAGTTTTTGATAGGAGTGGTATTTGGTGGTTAGAAGATTTTAGGTATTCTTCCAAGTTCAATAGCTGTGATGTGAGGGCTTGTTGGTATGTCTAGGTTGTTAGATTGCTAGGTTAGAGGCTTTGTGATAAGATCTGCCTAGTTTCCCTTTCAACTCCTGCATATCAAGTTAGATCTAGGCTTCAAGAATTACTCCTTGCACCTAGTGTAGTGAGGCTTTCGCGCTGTGAGGTATATTGTCTAGCGGGTACTTGATCATAAGAGTTAGATAACCTGTGTGGGTTTGTACTCCAACCGGTAGTTTAACAACACAACAATATTCTAGGGTTTCCCCTTGAGAAGGGTCGAGGGTGTGTAGTTTATTCTTGATGTTTAGTATTTTAAGATCCCGGTTCCAAATCAGTTCCATAACCATAGAAGCTTATCAGGCATAGTTAGGAGTCTGGTCTAGGTAGTGTCTTGTCATCATCTGAATTCAGCTCAGCTAAGTTCTCGTTTTTAGTTCACTTTAGCTCGTCTTAGTTAACCTATATTTTATTGCAATTTATTTTTCAGTCAAACCCCCCTTTAAAATAATAAATTAATTTAATCAGTATTTAGGATGAGTAATCGAGTCTAGTTTTCGTTTTCCATTAGAGTCTCGTGGGTTCAATATCCGGACTTACTTTAGCTATACTAGAGTCGATAGGTTCACTTGCCCATCAGTAGTTTAGTTTTAGGGAGTCTAGAGTATTACTAGGTGTCTAGTTTTAGGTTTAATTTAGTTATTTTTATTAAACTACTTTTAGCACATCAAGTTTTTTGGCGCCGTTGCCGGGGACTCTTGGCGATTGTGTTAATTAGCTTTGATTGAATTTTTCTGAAATATCTGTGCTATTTGTTATTTTATTTCAGCTAATTTTTATTTTTATTTCGAGTCTTTTCTATTTTTCTTAGTTTATTTTATCTGTTATTATCTTACCACTTTTATTGTCTACTCTGCAGTTTTATGCCAGTTACTCGTTCGAGGAGCAAATCAGCTGCTGAAGTTAAGCTTGAAGAGGTAAGTTCTTCTAGCTCTAGTTCTTCTAGGTCGTCTTCCCCACCACCCAGTCCACCACCAAACTTTCCCCAAATGGCTGAACGTCGCACTGTCCACCAAAAATCCACCCAGGGTTTTACGGGAGTTAACTCCCCTATTACCATCCTAGCCATCAACAATGAGGGGTCCTGGCAGATACCCTCCTTCATCATGACGGCCATTGCTAAACACCTGTCAATTCCATGGCCGCGATGATGAGGATGCCCCAGCCCACATAGCCCGTCTGACTCGCATCCTAGCTACCTTTAAGCTACAGGGTGCCACAGATGATGCTAAATTCCCCCACCTATTCCCCTTTTCCCTTGCTGGTCGAGCCGCCACTTGGCTCTACTCTCACCCTACTGACACTTTTACCACCTGGGATGCCCTTAAAGAAGCTTTTCTGAATAAGTACTTTCCACCTAGCAAGGCATCCCGCCTTCGCGATCAGATCCATTCGTTCCGGATGGAACCTGATGAGCCTTATTATCTTACATGGGAGCGTTTTCAAAACCTACTTAGTAGGTGCTCCCAATATGGTCTGACTGATTGGGCCCTTGTAGAGAAATTCTACAATGGCTTAACTTATGAGGCAAAGAACCGTTTTGATACTTCTGCAGGCGGCCACAAGATGGGTAAGAAAACTGCGGCCGAATGCAATGACTTATTTGAAAGTTTTGCCCAAACAGACCATGAGCAGCGGACTTTACTCAGGAATTCCATTCCTGCACCTAGTACCACCTCACCAGCTCGAGGTGTTCACCAAGTCACATTGGATACTAGTGTGGCTGCTGCTTTAGATGCATTAACTAAGGAAGTGAAGGAGTTGAAGTTGAAATCTAAAAAGTGTGAGATGTGTAGGGGAGGGCATGTTACTTCTGAATGCCCTTTGATTCATTAGGATGAGCAGGTGGATTTTGTAGGCGGTCAGAACCGCGGGTCAAGCAACTCTTATGGAAATTCTTACAACCCAGGTTGGAGGAATCATCCAAACTTTAGCTGGAAATCTTCTGGTAATCCCCCTGGTTTCTCATCAAACTCTACTCATAACCAGGGGCAGGGTCAGTATTCGGGTGGAAATTCAGGAACTAATGTAGGTTCGGGTACTGAGGGTGGTTTGGGTAAAATAGAAGAGCTTTTAACCCAGTTGGTAGCTAAAGATGCCCACACCCAAAAAACTCTAGCAGAGCATGACACATTGTTGAAAAATCAGGCTATGCTCTTGAAAAAATCACCACTCTGCGTTCTTATATCTTCAGGGTACCGTTGGTGACATTGCTAGGCAGTTGGAAGAGCGGCCCCAAGGTCAGTTCTCGGGTAGTACTCATCCCAACCCAACCGCCCAACTGAAAGCAGTCACCACTCGTAGTGGTAGAGGGGCAGAGAGAGTTAGTGAGCAGGTAGAGAGTGAGGTAGAGGAGCAGGTAGATGAGGAAATAGAGATGGAGGCTCCTAGTAGGGTGCAACCTAGGCTAGTCCAAGCAAGTACCGCACCAAATAGTGAGCCTCAGATAGAGAAGGTTGTAGGTAGGACACCCACACCGATTAGGCCTACCCCTGAGATTGATCCTTCTCGTCTTCCATACCCAGCCTGCCTTAGGAACCAGAAATATGCTAAGGAGTATGGACATTTTCTAGATATGTTTAAGCAGTTTAAAATCAATCTCCCGTTCATTGAGGCCCTCCAGCATATGCCTAAATATGCCAAATTCCTTAAAGATCTTCTGAAAAGGAAAGATAGGCTCGGGGAGGTCTCAAACATTCCATTGACTGCGGGATGTTATGCGGTGGTTTTGAACAAGCTACCGGAGAAATTGACCGACCCCGAGATTTTTACAATCCCGTGTATGTTTGGTAGTGACACTCAAAACCACGCGTTGGCAGACTTAGGTGCTAGTATCAACCTGATGCCTTATTCTCTTTATGAGACACTAGACCTAGGTGACCTGACCCCAACGCACATGACTTTATCCCTTACTGACCGATCGGTCAAATATCCACGGGGAATTGTGGAAAACTTGTTGGTGAAAGTTGATAAATTTGTTTTCCCCGTGGATTTCGTTATTCTTGACATGGAGGCAGACGACAAAGTACCTCTAATTCTAGGTCGTCCATTTCTGCACACCGCCAAGGCACTCATTGATGTCTTTGACAGGAAGATAACTCTGTAACACCCCAACCGATGGCGGAAACATCGAGGTGTCACGTAAGAATGATTGTTCAGTAGCTCATGGTAGTACACAAGTTTAAATAATCCTTTATTTCATTACAATATTGAATTACATTAAAGTCTACATCAAATAATCAAACAAAGCTTCAAATATCTCCTCATGCTAGCTCTAGACTTCAAGCATCAGTATTTCCTGTTGAGTTTGGAAAAATGGGGGGGGGGGGTCAACTAGAAGTTGGTGAGAATACATAAGCCATGTCAAACAATTAAGTTTAAGTATAAAAGTTTAGCAATTCATATGTCTATCGTAAGTTTAAGTCTACATGAATAAACATGAAATGTTGAATCGACATAATCAAACCTCCGACTAGCTTAGGTCCATCCCGTCATCCACGGTTCACCTTAATATTATGTTGGAACGATAACAATCCGACGCGCTCCCCATAAAAGATGGTCAACGAATCTAGGTGGGATTGTCAATCCAATAGATCTATTATTGAGTAACGCCGGCTTGGCCATAGCTAATGATTATGTATTGTTGAAGCGAGTCTAAATGTTGTTGTTGTCTAAATCATGAGGCATTAAAGTTTACAACTAGACATGTATGTAGAATTGCTTAAGTGTAATGTTGCAAGTATAAAGAATTGCATAAACATGGTTACGTAAACTCACATTGGCTAAGGTGAATTATCCTCTAAGTGTTGTGAATGTATGCGAGGCGAATCCCAAAGACTCAACAACGTAGCTAGACCAAATTGAATAAATAAAAACGAAAAAGAAAGAATATCAAGCTTCCAATTCGCCAATTACAAGAGCTTATAATCAAAGCTTCAATTGTAGAAGTAATAGACTATAGAAGAAAGGTATGGGGGAAACTTTAATCGGATTGAAACAATCGATTTAGAGGTGCAAAGTATAATGGGTCATAGGTGGGTTTTTATACTAGTTTTGCATTCAATTAGCCATTAAAATTGGTCAACACCATAAAGTAAGGTTTTATGATGAATTGACTATTTGACTAAGACTTTCACTGTTTGACTAAGACTTTGACTAGGACTTTGACTAGGACTCAAGGCTTTGATATATATTTATATATATATACATATATATATATATATATTTATTCTGAAACGAATTTATATCTTCCTTGTTTGAGATTATAAATGTAATTGGAAAAAAATGATTAGCTTTAAATAAGAAATAAAAAATATCATTAGTTTGAATTAGAAAATAAAAACACCGTCTTATAAAATGACGATTTTATAAATAGAATTAGGATAGGACATATGTCATGATTGAAGATTTTTTTTTAAGTACAATGATAAAAAGAACTTAGAAAAATAGAGTGCATGGATAAAGATAAGAATACTTAGAAATAAATTAGACTTTATATCATGGATCGGGAAATACTTTAATGCAAAATAAATGGAAAAATTCGTGAGGTTACAGTCTCCCCTACTTTTAGAAACTTCGTCCCGAAGTTATAAAAAAAACACCGGGTTGACAGTGATTGGGTAGAAATTAGGGCAACTGTGGTTTGGAAAATTTGTGTTAAGGCATGACATGAATTTATAGATAACAGAATAAACTGTTTCGAATAATTTAGTAAGAGGTTTGATAGGTGTGGGTTTTAAGGGTTGGATTAGGTTCGTCTAAAATAGCAAGGAGAAAAAGAATCTAGCAAAACACTAAACTTTAAGTTTAAGGAATCTTAAAAAGAAATGCATGAGTTAATTGACTATAGAAATACTAAACAGGTAATTAGAGTTTATAATTGGTTATCTACCAAAAACCTTGATAGAATTTCACACTACCTTAACGTACCTGTAAATTCATGATTACGTTCCGGACCGTAATCACCAATTTACCTTACATTAGGGTTTTGTGTCCTTCTATGACTCTAAACACACATGTAAGTAATGCAAAATAACCTTGTGATTGAATCGTATACAATGTATCCAAAAATGAGTCCAACTGTTGAGCAGGAAAAAGACTTCTACCAGTCAGTGAGTAACAACCTCTACCGATTGTTGAGCAGGTGCGATAGCCTCTACCAGTCGTTGAGCAGGTTGTAGGGCCTCTACCGACTGTTGAGCAGGCATGATGACCTCTACCAATCGTTGAGTAGGTTATTTGGTACTCTACTAACTGTTGAGCAAGTACTTCATCCTCTATCAGTTGTTTGATTAAGTGCACCAATTATTACACACATGAATTGCAAATTGATAATATGTACATGTAAGCAATCAAGTATCAAGTATATCATACGAGTTGTAATAGAGTTGCCCTAGACAAGGTTAATGACTCTAGGTGTGTCTATAGCAAATAGTTTATATTCCATGAATTCTAGTTTCAAATGTTCAAATATGGTAGATAGTCGAATCCTCATGTATAACTAAGGATTATGTTTGATGCAACACACAATCAAGTTTCAATAGTTTGGTTATCATGGGTAACTAGCTCATGTGTGAGAAGGTGAAGGATATGAATTTAGTTCTTGAGAGGATGATGAAAAATCTTGAAGCAGAATCAAGGTTGTGAGAGATAGTGAATGTGAAGATAGTTTATAAAGAGTTTATTTTATAGTAAGGGGATTATGTAGCAGTGTAAATTTTTTGGGGTTTGGATCAAAGGTTATAATCAAGTGTATAAGAAAACATGATTGTGGTATATGCCAAATATTGTAAAAATTTGAACAAGTTGAAAATGAGTGAGTGTCGATGGAGAATTTAGAGACTAGATATTATTCCTATGGAAAAAAAATCTTATTTTCAAAATTGGTTTTATACATAAAGCAAAAGTTGTTAAATAGTACAAGCTAAGTGGGCTTTGATTAAAATATTCCCGTTAGTTGGAGATTTCAAACATGACATTAGGTTTTGAAGACCAAGGTTCTATTAAGTGATTTTTAATAGTTTAAAGCATTATATAGAAAATTGTTTGTTACGTCAATAAACAATTGAATTTAAGTTCGAGGACATCTTTTGACAAAAATATGTACTTTGTAAAGTTACTAGGTAATGAAAATACAACAAGATTTAGAAATCTTTAGTTTGTGTTAAGGTATGAGGTTATAGTTTTTTAAAAAAATAAGTAACATGTGGAGAAATGAAATAATATGATTTGGGTAGGGTGTTGAATATTTAAAAAGTGGCTAAGATGGTAAGGTGAAGTGTGATTGTGAAATCCATAGATGGTTATGAAATGAGATTGATTTAAGTTGTAAAATTTTGAGATTTTAGAGCTTAGTTTAAGAAAAGTGAGTGTAATCATTTATTCATTAATTAAAATGAATAAACGAAAACGTTGACTTATCAAAGCTTCTAAATTCTAATAACATAGTGAAGACATGCTTTAGCCTATAAGTGAACACTCATCCCGAGAATTCCCAGGTAGGCATCCAGGTCTCTCGTCTGATTGGGATTTATGCGCAATGCCAGTCCTAGACAGAAAACTCAGAATACAGGCGTTCACCCTTC
This sequence comes from Ambrosia x helenae, assembly GCA_030844895.1. NCBI lineage: Eukaryota > Viridiplantae > Streptophyta > Magnoliopsida > Asterales > Asteraceae > Ambrosia > Ambrosia x helenae. Next base: position 31,750,632 of record CM061225.1, read on the forward strand.
CAGATTGCACGTGTTCGTTATTAAAATCTAGAACTTCGACGAGATCTTCAAGGTGGTTCAGGCTAAACCTGAGGATTTGTCCTATTAGTCTAAAAGTAGATCTAGTGATGGAGAATAGTCATCTTATAGGGACTAGAGTGGGGATAAGAAGTAGGAGGGAGATAAAGAATAGAAAGTAAAAGGAGCAAATACTGGTTATAATCCTATGGTTATAGACTAGATTATTTTTCTAATAACCTAATTCCCTATAACCATGGCTTTGATACCAATCTGTAACACCCCAACCGATGGCGGAAACATCGAGGTGTCACGTAAGAATGATTGTTCAGTAGCTCATGGTAGTACACAAGTTTAAATAATCCTTTATTTCATTACAATATTGAATTACATTAAAGTCTACATCAAATAATCAAACAAAGCTTCAAATATCTCCTCATGCTAGCTCTAGACTTCAAGCATCAGTATTTCCTGTTGAGTTTGGAAAAATGGGGGGGGGGGGGTCAACTAGAAGTTGGTGAGAATACATAAGCCATGTCAAACAATTAAGTTTAAGTATAAAAGTTTAGCAATTCATATGTCTATCGTAAGTTTAAGTCTACATGAATAAACATGAAATGTTGAATCGACATAATCAAACCTCCGACTAGTTTAGGTCCATCCCGTCATCCACGGTTCACCTTAATATTATGTTGGAACGATAACAATCCGACGCGCTCCCCATAAAAGATGGTCAACGAGTCTAGGTGGGATTGTCAATCCAATAGATCTATTATCGAGTATCGCCGGCTTGGCCATAGCTAATGATTATGTATTGTTGAAGCGAGTCTAACTGTTGTTGTTGTCTAAATCATGAGGCATTAAAGTTTACAACTAGACATGTATGTAGAATTGCTTAAGTGTAATGTTGCAAGTATAAAGAATTGCATAAACATGGTTACGTAAACTCGCATTGGCTAAGGTGAATTATCCTCTAAGTGTTGTGAATGTATGCGAGGCGAATCCCAAAGACTCAACAACGTAGCTAGACCAAATTGAAGAAATAAAAACGAAAAAGAAAGAATATCAAGCTTCCAATTCGCCAATTACAAGAGCTTATAATCAAAGCTTCAATTGTAGAAGTAATAGACTATAGAAGAAAGGTATGAGGGAAACTTTAATCGGATTGAAACAATCGATTTAGAGGTGCAAAGTATAATGGGTTATAGGTGGGTTTTTATACTAGTTTTGGATTCAATTAGCCATTAAAATTGGTCAACACCATAAAGTAAGGTTTTATGATGAATTGACTATTTGACTAAGACTTTGACTAGGACTTTAACTAGGACTCAAGGCTTTGATATATATATATTCTGAAACGAAGTAATAGACTATAGAAGAAAGGTATGAGGGAAACTTTAATCGGATTGAAACAATCGATTTAGAGGTGCAAAGTATAATGGGTTATAGGTGGGTTTTTATACTAGTTTTGGATTCAATTAGCCATTAAAATTGGTCAACACCATAAAGTAAGGTTTTATGATGAATTGACTATTTGACTAAGACTTTGACTAGGACTTTAACTAGGACTCAAGGCTTTGATATATATATATTCTGAAACGAATTTATATCTTCCTTGTTTGAGATTATAAATGTAATTGGAAAAAAATGATTAGCTTTAAATAAGAAATAAAAAATATCATTAGTTTGAATTAGAAAATAAAAACACCGTCTTATAAAATGACGATTTTATAAATAGAATTAGGATAGGACATATGTCATGATTGAAGATTTTTTTTAAGTACAATGATAAAAAGAACTTAGAAAAATAGAGTGCACGGATAAAGATAAGAATACTTAGAAATAAATTAGACTTTATATCATGGATCGGGAAATACTTTAATGCAAAATAAATGGGAAAATTCGTGAGGTTACTGTGACACCCGGCAAACTCAGGTTAGTAACGTTGACTAAACTAGTAAGTCTACCTTAGCAAGTCATGCATATTACGTCCTTAACGGGGTCAGTCGAGTCGGTATGATAATTCTGGGAATCATCGGGAGTCGTTATGATGATCCGCGGGGTCATCGGGAGTCGGTCCATAACTATGGGTACAAGGATCGGCGATTCGTGGAATCGCCGGGTCTAACGCACACACGAGTCTCGAGTCCCGGGAATTGGTGAACGGATGTAAACGTGTTGGATATCATGCATTATATGTTTGAAATCATTATGTGACTTATCGGTATGTGAATACGTGTTTAAATATGTTAAAATAGTGTTTAACGCGCCAAAAAACCCGTTCCAGCATCACAGGGGCGATTAGGAGCTGGGAGAACCCCTAATCGCCTATATGTTCATGCGAGTAGGGAAGATTACAGGCGATTGGGACCTAATCGCCTGATGTTATACGCGATTAGGCCCCCAATCGCGTATAAGGGACTGCTACTCGCGTGTACTGCAAGGCTCGGGTCAAAACACCTATAAATAGAACCCTTAACTCCCCAAACACCTCTAGAACAACCCTAGCTGCTCCCAAGTCGCCCACACACCTTAGAACACCTCTGGAACTCATTTTGCTACAAAAATCACCATCCCCAAGCTTACACACCTTTCTTTAGCAAAACCCAAGGTGTGTTCTTCATCCCTAACCTTTGTAAAGTTGTTATTTTGAGTTCCCCTAAAGTTCCAGACCTTGTTTTACCAAATGTGTCTTTAAAAACCTTTCAAAAGAGTCTTAAACCAAGTTTACACCTTAATGCTTGTTATATGTGAAGTTTATATGCAAATGTTGGTCTTATTGGTGATTTTAACATGAATGTTCTTAAGATATGAGTGTACTTCTGTTATGTAGAGGTCATTAGGAAGGTTGTCTTAGAATCTTAGCCATTATTATGGTGTTTTGAAGAAAATGCATATTTTGACCCATTTGTATGTTCTTGAGGATTTAGGATGATTATGGTGTGATTGTTGATGCAATGTTGTTAGGATTCACACTAGGAAGATGTTAGATCAGAGATTTTATGAGTTACATGTTGTAGAGTTTGAAATCTGATTTTTTCCATTTAAGGAAAGATAAGGTTGGTAGAAGAAACCTAGTACTTTGCCATTTTAGGAAATAATTACATAGAACATGCTAGATCAGTGATATGTTGGGGGTTTTTGCTTGAAATGGGTTGGTAAATGATTTAGGTTTGATATTGGGTGTTGTTGCATGTTTCGGATCTGATTTGGAGGGTTTAACGTGCGAAAACTCGTTGTACAGCAGCTGCAGGCGATTAGGCATCCTAATCGCCTGAGCTATAGGCGATTATGCAGACTTTGGGGCGATTGGGACCCTACTCGCCTGATACATCAGGCGATTAGGCCCCTAATCGCCTATAGGCTATTGCCTACTCGCGTGTAACCTTCCTAATCGCATGTACTGCTGTCGTGAACGCGTTTTGACATCCCGGAACACGATTTGACACCTAGGAACATGTTAGGAGCCCCGGGATACACCCAATGACTTAGTAAGACGTGTTCGGACCCGTTTATACGTTAATTGGACATTATGCTAGACTAGGTGAATTGTTGCGCGTGCTAAGTGTTTAATTGCATATGTTGCATGATGTCTTGCATTTATCTAACACGTGGGATGTCGGGTCACCAATGGGATGTCGGGTCTTGTCGGGCACGGTCGGTTTAACAGTTAAAGGTGTTTTCAAACGTTTATGGTCACGGTCTGGACATACGGGGACTAGTTAGCCTGCGGGTTATTAGTCCAATACTTATACACATCTTATGATAGGTCGCCGCTATTTGGGACTATCATAACATAACTACTTAACTATTTCCAAGTAACGCAAACCAAGGTGAGTGTCACAGCCCCACTTTTACCGTTTTACTTTCGGGGGAGAAACATGCTACTTATTTGATTACTCATCATAGATCATGTTATACTATGGTTACTTTACGTACTATGCGGCTTTTACAGAAAGTCCCAGGGGGAACCATGAATGTGCGGGGATGCACAACGGGGGAAATGTGGATAGATCTATTGGGCCTTACAAACCCCACCCGACGGCTGGGGAGCCGGGCGGGTGCATATTGTCTCTAATACTTTGGGGGTTACCGAGGCATCGGTAATCCCGTCCGTCTGGGCTGGCTTCAACACTTATACCGGTTTAGTAATGGATTCCCAACCGCAGTAGTAGCAACACTTAACGTCTAGCTAACGTTCTCATAACATAGTAGTAACGGGAAATGATCTTACCGAACTTATAACAACACTTTTATGAAAGAAAACCTGTGAACTCACCAGCATTATATGTTGACATTTTTGGCATGTTTTCTCAGGTCGCTAAGGTAGCGGTTGTCGGACTAGGCGCACGAGGTCATGCACGGCGTCTATTATTTTGGAAACATATTAAACAATGTCTTTGTAAACAATGATATGTCTTTTGGTTGTAAACAAGAATGCTTCCGCTGCTGGTTTACAGCTCAAAGCATTATATTTTGGTTTTAAATATAATCTTGAATGCATGTTTGTTGTATGTTTGTTGTGATCGTTGACTGAGATCCTGGTGTGTCACGCGCCTCGCTGTAAAACCCCGCACGTGGAATTTGAGGGTGTGACAGTTACAGTCTCCCCTACTTTTAGAAACTTCGTCCCGAAGTTATAAAAAAACACCGGGTTGACAGTGATTCGGTAGAAATTAGGGCAACTGTGGTTTGGAAAATTTGTGTTAAGGCATGACATGAATTTATAGGTAACAGAATAAACTGTTTCGAATAATTTAGTAAGAGGTTTGATAGGTGTGGGTTTTAAGGGTTGGATTAGGTTCGTCTAAAATAGCAAGGAGAAAAAGAATCTAGCAAAACACTAAACTTTAAGTTTAAGGAATCTTAAAAAGAAATGCATGAGTTAATTGACTATAGAAATACTAAACAGGTAATTAGAGTTTATAATTGGTTATCTACCAAAAACCTTGATAGAATTTCACACTACCTTAACGTACCTGTAAATTCATGATTACGTTCCGGACCGTAATCACCAATTTACCTTACATTAGGGTTTTGTGTCCTTCTATGACTCTAAACACACATGTAAGTAATGCAAAATAACCTTGTGATTGAATCGTATACAATGTATCCAAAAATGAGTCCAACTGTTGAGCAGGAAAAAGACTTCTACCAGTCAGTGAGTAACAACCTCTACCGATTGTTGAGCAGGTGCGATAGCCTCTACCAGTCGTTGAGCAGGTTGTAGGGCCTCTACCGACTGTTGAGCAGGCATGATGACCTCTACCAATCGTTGAGTAGGTTATTTGGTACTCTACTAACTGTTGAGCAAGTACTTCATCCTCTATCAGTTGTTTGATTAAGTGCACCAATTATTACACACATGAATTGCAAATTGATAATATGTACATGTAAGCAATCAAGTATATCATACGAGTTGTAATAGAGTTGCCCTAGACAAGGTTAATGACTCTAGGTGTGTCTATAGCAAATAGTTTATATTCCATGAATTCTAGTTTCAAATGTTCAAATATGGTAGATAGTCGAATCCTCATGTATAACTAAGGATTATGTTTGATGCAACACACAATCAAGTTTCAATAGTTTGGTTATCATGGGTAACTAGCTCATGTGTGAGAAGGTGAAGGATATGAATTTAGTTCTTGAGAGGATGATGAAAAATCTTGAAGCAGAATCAAGGTTGTGAGAGATAGTGAATGTGAAGATAGTTTATAAAGAGTTTATTTTATAGTAAGGAGATTATGTAGCAGTGTAAATTTTTTGGGGTTTGGATCAAAGGTTATAATCAAGTGTATAAGAAAACATGATTGTGGTATATGCCAAATATTGTAAAAATTTGAACAAGTTGAAAATGAGTGAGTGTCGATGGAGAATTTAGAGACTAGATATTATTCCTATGGAAAAAAAATCTTATTTTCAAAATTGGTTTTATACATAAAGCAAAAGTTGTTAAATAGTACAAGCTAAGTGGGCTTTGATTAAAATATTCCCGTTAGTTGGAGATTTCAAACATGACATTAGGTTTTGAAGACCAAGGTTCTATTAAGTGATTTTTAATAGTTTAAAGCATTATATAGAAAATTGTTTGTTACGTCAATAAACAATTGAATTTAAGTTCTAGGACATCTTTTGACAAAAATATGTACTTTGTAAAGTTACTAGGTAATGAAAATACAACAAGATTTAGAAATCTTTAGTTTGTGTTAAGGTATGAGGTTATAGTTTTTTAAAAAAATAAGTAACATGTGGAGAAATGAAATAATATGATTTGGGTAGGGTGTTGAATATTTAAAAAGTGGCTAAGATGGTAAGGTGAAGTGTGATTGTGAAATCCATAGATGGTTATGAAATGAGATTGATTTAAGTTGTAAAATTTTGAGATTTTAGAGCTTAGTTTAAGAAAAGTGAGTGTAATCATTTATTCATTAATTAAAATGAATAAACGAAAACGTTGACTTATCAAAGCTTCTAAATTCTAATAACATAGTGAAGACATGCTTTAGCCTATAAGTGAACACTCATCCCGAGAATTCCCAGGTAGGCATCCAGGTCTCTCGTCTGATTGGGATTTATGCGCAATGCCAGTCCTAGACAGAAAACTCATAATACAGGCGTTCACCCTTCCAGATTGCACGTGTTCGTTATTAAAATCTAGAACTTCGACGAGATCTTCAAGGTGGTTCAGGCTAAACCTGAGGATTTGTCCTATTAGTCTAAAAGTAGATCCAGTGATGGAGAATAGTCATCTTGTAGGGACTAGAGTGGGGATAAGAAGTAGGAGGGAGATAAAGAATAGAAAGTAAAAGGAGCAAATACTGGTTATAATCCTATGGTTATAGACTAGATTATTTTTCTAATAACCTAATTCCCTATAACCATGGCTCTGATACCAATCTGTAACACCCCAACCGATGGCGGAAACATCGAGGTGTCACGTAAGAATGATTGTTCAGTAGCTCATGGTAGTACACAAGTTTAAATAATCCTTTATTTCATTACAATATTGAATTACATTAAAGTCTACATCAAATAATCAAACAAAGGTTCAAATATCTCCTCATGCTAGCTCTAGACTTCAAGCATCAGTATTTCCTGTTGAGTTTGGAAAAATGGGGGGGGGGGGGTCAACTAGAAGTTGGTGAGAATACATAAGCCATGTCAAACAATTAAGTTTAAGTATAAAAGTTTAGCAATTCATATGTTTATCGTAAGTTTAAGTCTACATGAATAAACATGAAATGTTGAATCGACATAATCAAACCTCCGACTAGTTTAGGTCCATCCCGTCATCCACGGTTCACCTTAATATTATGTTGGAACGATAACAATCCGACGCGCTCCCCATAAAAGATGGTCAACGAATCTAGGTGGGATTGTCAATCCAATAGATCTATTATTGAGTATCGTCGGCTTGGCCATAGCTAATGATTATGTATTGTTGAAGCGAGTCTAACTGTTGTTGTTGTCTAAATCATGAGGCATTAAAGTTTACAACTAGACATGTATGTAGAATTGCTTAAGTGTAATGTTGCAAGTATAAAGAATTGCATAAACATGGTTACGTAAACTCACATTGGCTAAGGTGAATTATCCTCTAAGTGTTGTGAATGTATGCGAGGCGAATCCCAAAGACTCAACAACGTAGCTAGACCAAATTGAAGAAATAAAAACGAAAAAGAAAGAATATCAAGCTTCCAATTCGCCAATTACAAGAGCTTATAATCAAAGCTTCAATGGTAGAAGTAATAGACTATAGAAGAAAGGTATGAGGGAAACTTTAATCGGATTGAAACAATCGATTTAGAGGTGCAAAGTATAATGGGTCATAGGTGGGTTTTTATACTAGTTTTGAATTCAATTAGCCATTAAAATTGGTCAACACCATAAAGTAAGGTTTTATGATGAATTGACTATTCGACTAAGACTTTCACTGTTTGACTAAGACTTTGACTAGGACTCAAGGCTTTGATATATATATATATATATATATATATTTTATTTTAAAACGAATTTATATCTTCCTTGTTTGAGATTATAAATATAATTGGAAAAAAAATGATTTGCTTTAAATAAGAAATAAAAAATATCATTAGTTTGAATTAGAAAATAAAAACACCGTCTTATAAAATGACGATTTTATAAATAGAATTAGGATAGGACATATGTCATGATTGAAGATTTTTTTTTAAGTACAATGATAAAAAGAACTTAGAAAAATAGAGTGCACGGATAAAGATAAGAATACTTAGAAATAAATTAGACTTTATATCATGGATCGGGAAATACTTTAATGCAAAATAAATGGGAAAATTCGTGAGGTTACAAACTCTACGCATAGGAGATGAGACGATCACCTTTGAGATCGTTAAATCCATGAGATACCCTGGTAGTCAAGACGATTTTAGCGGTCCCACTGACACTGTTTACTTCATAAATTCTTTTATTTCTCGGGTGGACCGATGTCTTGATTACATCTATGGGGGTGATTTGGTAGTTGAAACCCATGATGAGGAGTTAGATTTGGTTGGGGAGGAAGCCCCTTTGTTTCCCTAGGCATTAGAGATTAGTGAGGTTTGTGAGGAGAGTAGTAAACCTTCATTAGAGATACCACCGCCTTTAGAACATAAGGTTTTACCCTCTCACTTAGAGTATGCCTACTTAGGGGAGAATGCTAGTTTGCCCATAATTATTTCATCTAAACTGACGGAGGAGGAGAAGAGTCGGTTGCTTGATGTGTTGAAGGCACATACGCAAGCCATTGCATGGAGGCTTTCTGACATCAAGGGCATCAGCCCTACCTACTGCACCCATAGGATACTCATGGAGGATGATTATAAGCCTGTGGTGCAGCCTTTGAGACGCCTAAATCCAAACATGCAGGAAGTAGTTAGGAGTGAGGTTCTTAAGCTTATGGATGCTGGTCTGATCTATCCCATCTCTGATTCCCCGTGGATGAGCCCGACTCAGGTTGTCCTAAGAAGGGAGGGATGACTGTGGTCACTAATGAGAAGAATGAGCTCATTCCCACTCGTACTGTCACTGGTTGGCGTGTCTGTATTGATTACAGGAGACTGAATGACGCCACCAGGAAAGACCACTTTCCTCTCCCGTTCATTGATCAGATGTTGGAGCGTTTGGCAGGGTAGCAGTTTTACTGTTTCCTTGACGGATTTTCAGGTTATTTCTAGATCCGCATTGCACCGGAGGATCAGGAGAAGACCACCTTTACATGCCCCTATGGCACTTATGCGTATCGCCGCATGCCGTTTGGGTTATGTAACACTCCAGCCACTTTTCAGCGTTGCATGATAGCTATCTTTCAGGATATGATTGAGACGTCTATGGAGGTTTTCATGGATGATTTTTTGGTTTATGGTAGCTCTTTTGATGTTTGCTTGGTTAACTTAGAGAGATGTGTAGAGTCTAAGTTAATGTTGAATTGGGAGAAGTGTCACTTTATGGTGACTGAGGGGATAGTACCAGGACATAAGATTTCTAGGGATGGTATAGAGGTTGATAGGGCTAAGATTGACACCATTAGTAGGCTTCCACCTCCGACCAATGTCAAGGCCATCCGTAGTTTTCTAGGTCATGCGGGTTTCTATCGTAGGTTCATTAAGGATTTTTCCAAAATCACTCGCCCCATGACCCGTCTTCTTGAGAAAGACGTTCCTTTTGTCTTTGATGAGGAGTTTCTTAAGGCTTTTGAGTTTTTGAAGGAGCGGTTGGTGAGTGATCCTATCTTAGTTTCACCCGACTGGAGCTTGCCTTTTGAACTCATGTGTCATGCGAGTGACTACTCAGTCGTGGCAGTCTCAGGGCAAAGGCGTGACAAAAATTTTCACCCTATCTACTACGCCAGTAAGACCCTTAATGATGCTCAGGAGAACTACACAACCACCGAGAAAGAGCTCTTGGCGGTTGTGTTTGCTTTTGATAAATTTCGTTCTTTATCTCGTGCTCTCCAAAACCACCATCTTTACTGATCACTCGGCTTTGCGGTTTCTTTTCGTAAGGAAGGACGCCAAACCTCGTCTAAACGGGAAGCAGAGAATGTGGCTGCAGATCACCTTTCTCGTTTAGAGGATCCGAGTAGAGAGGAGATTCGTGAGGAGGCGATTGGAGATAAATTCCCTCACGAGTCCATTGATTTCGTTGAAGCTGAGAAGCAGGGTATGCCATGGTTCACTGATTTGGCAAATTACCTTGCTCATGGGATGTTGGTAGAGGGTATCAATACCCAACAGCATAAGAAATTCCGGAGAGATGCTACTAAGTATGTGTGGGATGATCCTTTTCTGTTTAGGATAGGAAGTGATAGAATTTTGAGGAGATGTGTTAGTAGAGAGAGGGACTAGAGATTATTAGGCATTGCCATGAGAGTCTCTATGGAGGGCACCATGCTCATCACACCACTGCGCAAAAGGTATTTGATAGTGGTTTTTATTGGCCTACTGTGGTGAAGGATGCCCTCGATTTCGTGAAGCGGTGTGACGCCTGTCAGCGCACCGGTAACATTTCATCCAAGGATGAGATGCCTCAGAACCCCATTCAGGTTCTTGAAGTTTTTGATGTCTGGGGCATTGATTTCATGGGACCGTTCCCATTTCTGGAGGGAACCGGTACATCCCCGTGGCCATTGATTATGTTTCAAAGTGGGTGGAAGCGCAAGCTTTACCTACTAATGATGCCCGAGTGGTGGTGAAATTTTTGAAGAAGTTGTTCACTCGGTTTGGTACTCCCAAGGCACTTATTAGTGACCGTGGTACGCATTTCTGTAACACCATGATGGAAAAGGTGTTAGCGCGCTACGGGGTCACTCACCGTTTATCGACCGCTTACCATCCTCAAACAAGCGGTCAAGTGGAGAATGCAAACCGAGGAGTGAAGAGAATTCTTGAGAAAACCGTTGGGAAAAGTCGGAAGGATTGGTCCGACAAGTTAGATGATGCGCTTTGGGCGTTTAGGACGGCTTATAAAACTCCATTAGGTACTACACCTTTTATGATTGTTTATGGTAAAGCATGCCATCTACCCGTTGAGATAGAACATCGAGCTCTTTGGGCCCTCAAGGCGGTTAATCTTGATCTTACCGAGGCTGATAAGAGACGATTTTTCTAGCTTCATGAGTTGGATGAGCTTCGGGATGCAGCATATGCACGGTCGTTGAGCATTAAAGAGCAAACTAAGGAGTTGCATGATAAGAGGATCAAGAAGGTGAAGGAGTTTAGAAAGGGAGATAGAGTGCTTTTATATAATTCACGGTTGAAGTTGTTCGCAGGTAAGCTTAAGTCCAAATGGGCGGGTCCATACACAGTTAATGAGGTTTTCCCATATGGCTAAGTCGAATTACTAAATGATGCAGATGGAAGCACTTGGAAGGTTAACGGTCATAGGCTTAAAAATTTATATCGGAGGACCGTTAAACCCGACGGAGAAGGAGGAAACTCCTCTCGAGACTCCTTAGAATGAGAGATGGTTGAGTTCTTGGGTATAATCCCAAGTGTAGAGTTTGTAAGTTATTTTTATATTTATTATTATTATTATTATTATCATTATTTTTTAGCTTTCATTTTTTTTTTTTTGTGGTTCAGTATTGTGCTCGGGTTTTGTTTGTTTCGTTTTGCGCAGGTTTGGATTGCACCACCCGTACTCAATCTCCATTCGGGTGATTCCGAAGCTGTTATCATTTATCAAGGCAAACCCGAGAGTTTATCATTGTGTCAGAGCCGATCGCGAATGAAATGCTATACGATCGAGCTGGATTGGACTAGAGTTTTTGGAGCTTACACGTTAATAAACCAGCTAAGTCCTTTCCAATTTGCCCTTTTTTTATTTTTGTATTCGGAATTTATTTTTTGTTTTGAGTTGTTTTCTATTCCTACATTGAGGGCAATGTAGAGTTTAAATGTGGGGATGGAAACTGTCGTTTAGTCTGTATATAGGGTCGTTTTGAGTCCAAAAAATAAAAAAATAATAATAAAAAAAAGTAAAAATACAAAAAAAAAATAAAAAAATAAAAAAAAGTCCTTGATTTTGAAGTTTGCATTATATAAAATATGTGAAATGATGGGTAAAGTTAGGTGTCCGATTTTCAAATAGTATGTATAATAAGAGATTAAAATTGATTGAAAACGTGTCTGATTTGGGATATGTGGGTAGGCTCGGCCGGTAGAAAGGTTTCCTTTGAAAATTAATAAATTAATTATGTTAGGCTATTTTGTGGGTTCTCATCTAGGAGAAACGGGGAGACCGAAACCGCCAAAAATAGTATAAAAAGCACCGTTATAAGTAGAAAACCGTTAGAATTTCTAATCACTTAAAAAAATTAGAAATCAAAGCAAAAATGCTGAAGCTTAAGGTGTCTGGCCACTGGGATAGCGACTTAGATTGGTCACACCATCTGAGTTAAGTACGCTGAGATGAAAAAAAAATGTTGAAGCTTAAGGTGCCTGGCCACTGGGATAGCGACTTGGATTGGTCACACCCTCTGAGTTAAGTATGCCGGAAAAAAAAGTGATTTTAAATTCTCTTGGTTTTCTACATAAGACGGTTGGGAAATGGTCAATTGGTCGTTCCTTTAGCTTCATAAGCTTGAGGCGGGATTAGGAGGAACTGTAGCTTCCTTCGAGTGAGACCCTAGATAGACCAATCAACATGAACTTAACATAAATAAAAAGGGGCTTGGAAACCGGTGTGGGTTTAAGAGGATTAATATACCTGCAATCGCAATCAACACGTTAGTAGATTATTAATTAAGTAACCTATGTTTTGAAACTGGATGTAAACCTAACTGTGATTCCATAGCATAATTCTTTTTCAGGGACGAAAAAAGATAAGTGTGGGGATATTTGATGTATTGTAAAATACATCTATTTCCAGTGTAAAGTTTGTACAGTTTTCGAGTCGTTTAGATAGTTTTTTTTATTAGTTTTAGGCTTGTACCGGTCTATTTTATTTAGTATAGGTTTTTATAGATTTTTATTAGTTTTGAGTCAGTTTTAGTGCTTATTTATTTATTTTATATTTTGTTAGGTGTTCGAATGAACGTTGGAGCGTAAACGAGTAAATTTGGTCAAGTCAAGAACACCCGAGTTTAAAGCACAGAGTTATAATACTAGATATAATAATAGTATATTTGATTATAATAATAATAATAATAATAATAATAATAATAATTAAATTAAAAAGAAAAAAAAGAATGCACTAGAGCTCGATGTAACAACCGGCAAAATTAAGGTAATTCCGTACTAATTAATTAAACGCGATTAACGTAATTAACTGTAATTATGTGCTGAATATTTAATCGAGGCCTTAGAAAGATAGGAATTCCCAAATAATGCATAGGAATGCATGAGTTTAATAGCAAAGCATGATAGGATCGTGCGCAGACAAAACTATCCGGTATGGACACTGGCGATTACCCGATAAAAACTGAAATAAGCGAAACGAACACCGGACACCCGGAATATAAAATAAATAATATTTTCACAAAATATTATGAGTTTTGGAAACCCAAAGCCTTACGAAAAAGCTTATTGCACAAATCTCCCGGTAACGAATAAAGTGCGCGTACCGCACCCGATACGCGCGTAACACGTAAATTCACCCGACAGAAACCGAAATAAATTATCAGTAATTAAACTGGACATAATTTTATAAATATTAACGGTATTTTAATATCGAGGGAAAACGCGACGAAAATTCGAGAAATACCCGGGCGGTACCCGAAAGGAACTAACTTAACAAGTGATAGGGTATTATTTAGCAAGGTGGACCCCACCTAGACACCCCTTGGGGCTGGCCATGGCCCACCCAAGTGAGAGATTACTTGGGTTAACTAAATAAATCATTTGAAATAATATTAATCATGAGCTTGCATGTAATACGATTGGACAAGGGAATTAACCCAATCATTTCTCCTCCCTCTCTCAAAAAAATCGGCCCATACACCCTCTTAATATCCTTATAAGATTTTCATAATCTAACAAATCCTTCCATAATCTCACTAAGATACTCACCCAATCCTTGCAAGATATTGGTGATCCTTGGAAGATTGAGTAAGATAGCATAAATACACTTGATGAACACTTGAAGAAAAACACAAAAATTCTCTTCTTTTCTTCCCCTTGGCCGTGGCTTTCCACCCCCACATTAACACCTTTCTTTCAATTTTTACTACTCCAAATTACCTCTAGTTCATCCTCATTCAAACCCCTTCTTGTGTGTTTAAGAGCTTGGAGCATAACCCACTTGGAAGAACCCACTAAACCACACCCAAAATCCAAGATTTTGTCTTCCCTAGCCTTGAGCTAGTTGTAAGTCTTGCATTGTTTTATTAATTTAAATATCTTGTTTTTGTGCTATGATGCAAGTTGTACAATGTGGGTAATAAAAATGAGCTTCAAATAAGTAATGGGTTTTTATTAAAAATGAAGATGAGAGAATAATAATATGATGAAATCTTAGTTATTTTTAATAAAAGTAGTATTTTGAAGAAAGTGTAATAATAAGAACATGTTTGGATGATTAAAGATGAGAAAAGCAATATTTTGAAAAGTGACTTGAATATGATGAAAAGTGGTTTTAATCATCTTAGGATGATATAATAAAGTCATAAAAATATTAAAATGGACTAGAAAGCCATAGGTGGAAAAATTAGTTCTTCAAAGTCCACTCACTTGGATGAGTGAAAGTTTGAGGTTTTGGATAAAAATATGAAATAAACATGTTAGTGATATCTAAATTGGATTAAAAGAGCATTAGAAGTAAAAAGAGGTAAAAACAATTAATCATGGTGAAAAGGATTCTTCAAAGTCCACTAAAGTGGAAGAAAAATAATAACCATGAAAGATTTAGGGAAAAATGCTACAAGTGTAAATTAAAGGATTAATATGACAACCTTGGAAACCAATGGACTAAAATAAATATTTTAGAAAGTTATTGGACCAAAAACACAATGATGGAAATATTGGTGTCAAAAAGTGTAAGTAATGATTTACAAGTTTGAGTTGGTAAATAATAATAGCCTACTTGGGCATTTTAAGTAAAAAGTATATTTTTATAAAATGGACGTTTTATAAAAATAAATAGAGTAACGCGAGTATTTTATAAAGTAAGATTTTATAAAATAAATACTTGGAAAGACTTGTACAAAAAATAAGGTACTTTTATATAAATGGGAACATAAAAGTATCGGAAACGTTTTTGGTAACAAGTTGGACGAGTCGGACTAAAACGTACATAATATATTTTTCCGTGAGATAAGCGTTCGGAATCGGAAGTTGGAACAATACTTCCATAAGAACACGCAACGGAAATAAATATGAAAAACGCTAACTAACGAACTTAGTTACACGAACCAACGTAAACGGATTTATTACGTCGAGATAAAAATATACATATATATTTTACGGAAATAAAATATATATAACAAGGGTGAAACGTGCGTAACACTTTCCTAAGTGTAGTAACGATATTCGTGGAAAAGGAGAGACATAACATAACAAACTAAAAACGCTAAACGACACATGAACTTAACAAGTAGTATCCACGCGACGATATATGTACATATACTCGTTTCCAACGGAATTCTAGTACATCTATTTAAATGGGAAAATAGATGTGCGAGAAGGAAAACCGAGACGAGTAGACGAGATATATCTACGAACGCGTGAATACCGACAAGATTCTAGTACATTTATTTAAATGGGAAAATAAATGTACGGTGTGGTAAGTCTAGTCGGGCGTTAAGATTATGTTACCAAACGACAAAGACTTAGCATATTTATTTAAATGGGAAAATAAATATGTGGAAAGGTAAGTCGGGTCGATTAATAAGAAAACACTTTATATTGAGCGAAAAGATCCTAAGTATAATTATTTGAATGGGAAAATAATTATACGTTGGGTGGAATCGTGTCAAATATAATGTCGTACAAGTCATAAAGAATATTAATAAGAATAATATATGACTTGTAAGGAAAGGGTAATCCATCGCCATTGAACCTAGGATACGAAACTATTAAACGAGAATTGGGATAAAGACGTGGTCGGGAAGTTGAGTGTACAACTTGCCAAGGCACATACACCATAGGTGTAAGTGACTTATACGCCTAGAACCTTTGTAGGTACGGGATCACAAACTTTACTATTTTCTTTGAGCCGAGCACAGTTACAGGTGAGTCTCACGGCCCCATTTCTAAACTATTTAACGTTTTTACGGGGGAAAGATATGTTGGGATTGTATGACGGGTTGGATACTTGAGTAAAGATCGCCACTCGGGGTTGAGACCTCCCCACTATAATCATTTATTCAGGAATGAGAAACCAAAGGGATATTTGGATAGTACTATTGGTGCCTGACAAGGCCCACCCCTAATCGATAGCGTCGATTATGCATCGGCGTATGCCTGGGGTGCACTTATTCTGAAGTAAAGTCGTAGGAATACCGAGTAACGACTTTGGGCGGGGGCATTATTAATTGTCTTGGTTTGGTTATAGGCTCAAGTAAATTGTAGGACTTTGCAACTCCTATAAATGTCATAACAAGGATATTCCCACTTTATAAAGATTTATTAAGTTAAAACCTGTGAACTCACCAATATTTATATATTGACGATTTTCAAACATATCTTTCAGGTAATTGATTGATGGAAGTTAGCATGGCGAGCAGGGTCGGGGATGTCTCCAAATTGGGCGTTGGGAATGTCGTGACGGGGTCTTACCTCTTTATTCCATGGATTTAGGGATAAAGGGAGAAGCCTCTTTATCATTTTCGAAAACAAATTATGATTATGTATGAATAATTTGACATGATTATTAGCATTGAATAAATGCCCGTTTTCTAATTAATATTGCGCTTTGCATTAATCTTGGCTTAATACTTTTGAACCGTCGCGCCACGTGTTTCCGCCTTAGACGTGGTGTGACAGAAAGTGGTATCAGAGCCAAGGTTATAGCGAATTAGCATTTTAAAAATCTAAACTATAACCGGAGATGGTTCAAAATCTTTCAAAGTAAATGCGAAACGCAATAAAATAAATTTTTCCAACGACCATTTGGGTATATGGAGATTCCGACCAAGCTAGCCATGGTAAGTATGCGTATTATTTTTGGTTAGAAGGTTAGGAAGAGTACCTTAGATATGTGCCTTAACTACCTAACGAATAATACTTAAATATTGGTACGGTTCTTTTGCCAGGATGTCGAACGCAGGGAGCGTAGCACCGAGCTACGACAGTAGCCTCCAGATCATCCCAGCACCACCAGCGGAGCCGATCGAGGTGGTGATACTCGATCCCGAGGATGATGAGATGGACGTTGATGTCGCCATGGAGGGCGCCGACGGAGATAGCTCCGACGAGACGGACCCGAGCGAGGACCCAGCGTGGGCCCCCGCAGGAGACGACATGGCCGCCGTGGCCGACCTACCGATGGCCGAGGCCGACTTGCCTCTAGCGCCATTCCAGGCAGCACCACTGCCAGCACTACCTATCCGCGCCGTCAGGGACTTCCCTGTAGGTTGCGCAGGTCCTTCGAGACCTATCCCTACACAGTCAGAGACTGTCGAGTCTCCATACGACCGACGCGCGCCTATCGATCGTGAGCCTTTACCCACCCCACCTATCCCCGTTCCCTCCGGCATGAGGCTCGTGCCTGTCTGCCGGGGACACAACGGGTGGATCTCCGATGACTCTGACGATGAGTCAACCGCGTCGGTGGAGCACATTGCTGTGCCTATCCCACCAGCAGGCCAGGAGGAGCACATTGCTCCGATGATAGGGCATGCTACCGATACCCCAGCCACCTTACCTACCATGCCCGAGCCCATACCACAGGATGGGCCAGCTTCTACTGGGCACATCCTTGAGGGCAGCTCAGCCCGCAGCTCTGAGTTGCACCGAGCAGGACTGGCAGCTCATGCCACTGCTAGCCCTCCTACCCCTACCACTGTGATGTCTACTCTAGAGTGGGTCACTGTCACCCAGCCTCTCATGGTCCCACTCGCCGAGCTTATAGTCCCCTCACCCGTATCCACGACACTACCCATCACCACTTTTCCCACACTACCACCCCTACCCGAGATGCTCCATATCCCACCACCTGCACCATTCAGTATGGATGCAGGAGCCCCATTTGTGACACCCCCATTTGCACCGTATACTCTAGGTGCAGGAGACCCATACCAGGTACCACCCTACTGCTTCACTGGATTACCGGGCTTTGCCCCACCCTTCACACCACTACCCATACCCGATATCGTCGGCCCGTCTCAGCCGACATACACTGACATCCCCGGGCCGTCGCAGCCCCACGGGATGGCCCCACTGTCAGGACCCGCATGGTCCACGGTGATCTCACTGGAGAGAGATTTCCAGACTCTCACCGACACGGTGCAGCGCACCGTGAGTCAGATGGAGCAGCAGGCCCAGCTCATGTGGGCCAGGATCATTGATGCCAGGGATGCACTGGCACATTATGCTGAGGAGCTGCTGAGCATGGATGCTCATTGTGGCCTTACGGGCGACGCACACTTTGCGCATCGCCAATTCTTGTACGATCGCATTATGGCGATCAGTATGACCATCAGCATGTGCGCACCTCAGTACCAGTACCAGCACCCGCCGCCGCCACCGCCACAGTAGCATTGCATCAGGGACGCTTGGGAGATCATTCACGGACATAGTAGTAGTAGTATGATAGCACAGCATGGGTTATAGCACCCATCCGCATTTTTTTTGCCTAGCCGAGCGGGATTGTGCCGGCATATGACATTATATTTCTGGTGTATTTCAAAGAGCAATGTATGAGGAAGGTATCCTCGGTTTTTGTTATTATGAACAAATCATTGTACTTGGTATTGAAATTAATGAAAGTTTTGTTATGGTAAAATATGTGTTGTGATTATCTACGATTATTATTACTTATTCTGTTTATGTTGTGATTGCGTGTTGTTGTTATGGTGATTATTGTGTTCATATGTGTGCGGTTGTTTATACTATATATGTGATGATATTGTATGAATGATTGTTGGAAATTAACCTTTGATATTGGTTATTGAAGAAACATGGCACCAGCCACAAGAAGCAACAGTGGGAATGAAAGACTACCCACGACACCTGAAGAGCTTGAAACCCTAGTTTCGGGACGTATCGCTCAGGCTCTCGCAGAACACAATGCCACACGCACCGAAAGGTCGCGAGACCGAACCGGGAGCGACAGACGCGAAACCTCCCCTACTGGTAAGAAGACGTCGGGTATAGACAACAGGAGTCTTCGTGAAACTCCTACCTTATATTTAACATTGCTTTATTATTGCAGAAACGGCCTCACGAGAACGTGGCTGCACGTTTAAAGCTTTCCTGGACTGCAAACCACTGAATTTCAGCGGCACTGAAGGTTCTGTCGGACTAGTCAAATGGTTCGAGAAAACCGAAGCCGTGATCCGTATTAGCAGCTGTACCCACGACAGGCCGTCATGTATGCCACCAACCTGTTTCTGGACCAAGTTCTGACCTGGTGGAACAACCAAGTGCAGACACTGGGAGATGATGCTGCTTACTCCTTATCATGGTTGGAGTTGAAAGAACTAATGATCGCCGAGTACTGTCCGGCAAGTGAAGTGCAGAAGCTAGAGACTGAGTTCTGGAACCTCACCATGGTTGGACCGGACGTAGCTGGTTACACGTCCAGATTCCATGACCTCTCCCGGTTAGTGCCTCGCCTGGTCACCCCGGAAAGCAAGAAGGTGGAAAGATACCTCTTCGGACTGGCACCACAGATACGCGGCATGGTCACTGCTTCCAAGCCTACAACCATGCGCGAAGCTATCGACCTCGCCTTGAGCCTCACTGAAGACGCCATCCGAATGGGCACTCTAATCCGGAAAGTGTCAGGGTTGAAGCTTACTGAGTCCAGCAGTGTTGAGGGTAAGAATCAGGGTACAAGTTCAGCCGTTGGGTCAAGTGAACAGGGAAATAGGCCAAGGTTTGGGAAGCGTAAGCGCGATGAAAGGAAAAAGGATGGATCATCAGGTTCAGGGAAGAAAGGAAAAGGGTATGTAGCCACTGGACGTGGAAATAATGGGAAGCAAGGTTATCAGGGCAAGAACGAAGTAATCTGCGGTAAGTGCCGTCGTTCGGGGCACAAGACTGAAGACTGCAGATCAGGAGCGCCAAAGAACAGTGGAGCGAGGCCCTGTTTCTCATGTGGATCGCTCGATCATTGGAAGAGGGACTGCCCCAAACTTAACAACCAAGCCCGTGGGCGAGCGTTCGTGATTGGTGCCGGTGACGCACGACAAGACCCTAATGTGGTCACTGGTACGTTCCCTCTAAATGGTCATTATGCTTCAGTATTGTTTGATACTGGCGCTGATTTTAGCTTCGTATCTGTCGAATTTAAAAGATTACTTGGTTTAAAGACTAGTAAGCTAGACACACCATATTCCATTGAACTAGCTAACGGTAAGACCATAGAAACTCGAGAGGTAGCAAAGGGTTGTAAGTTGGATCTCTGTGGTCATGAGTTTGACATTGACCTATTACCAGTCGTACTGGGTAGCTTTGACATAGTCGTTGGCATGGATTGGCTATCCGCACACCGCGCCATCGTCGTGTGCAATGACAAAGTAATTCAAGTTCCCCTCGCGAGCGGTGAAACCCTATCGATCCAAGGGGAAAGGCGTGGA
This sequence comes from Ambrosia x helenae, assembly GCA_030844895.1. Lineage (NCBI taxonomy): Eukaryota > Viridiplantae > Streptophyta > Magnoliopsida > Asterales > Asteraceae > Ambrosia > Ambrosia x helenae. The sequence continues at coordinate 31,771,324 of CM061225.1, forward strand.
ACGCCATTGAGGATTATTACTAGCATGAAAGCCAGGAAGTGCCTAAGGAAAGGTCTCGTCGCATTCTTAGCGCATGTGGTAGACAAAAAGGCTGACGAGCGAAAGCTAGAAGACATTCCGGTAGCCAGAGACTTTCCAGATGTGTTCCCAGAAGACTTGCCAGGATTGCCACCACCCCGACAAGTCGATTTTCGTATCGACCTTGTTCCAGGAGCAGCACCGGTAGCGCGATCGCCATATCGCCTAGCTCCTTCAGAAATGCAGGAACTGTCTGAACAACTGCAAGAGTTGTTGGACAAAGGTTTCATAAGACCAAGCTTCTCACCCTGGGGAGCTCCCGTCTTATTCGTAAAGAAGAAGGATGGCACTTTTCGAATGTGCATTGACTATCGGGAACTGAACAAGCTAACTATTAAAAATCGCTATCCTCTTCCCAGGATCGACGATTTGTTTGATCAACTTCAAGGATCCAGTTTCTACTCCAAGATCGACTTAAGGTCCGGTTATCATCAATTGCGTATTCAAGAAGAAGACGTGCCAAAAACAGCATTCAGGACTCGTTATGGACACTACGAGTTTCTGGTCATGCCATTCGGTTTAACTAACGCACCAGCTGTGTTCATGGACTTGATGAACCGAGTGTGCAAACCATACTTGGACAAATTTGTTATTGTCTTCATTGATGACATCTTGATCTACTCACGCACTAAGGAGGAACACGAGGATCATCTTCGATTAATCCTCGAGGTACTTCGCAAAGAGAAACTCTATGCTAAGTTTTCAAAATGTGATTTTTGGATTCGAGAGGTTCACTTTTTAGGCCACGTGGTGAATGAAAAGGGTATACATGTCGATCCCGCCAAGATCGAAGCAATCAAGAATTAGGACGCCCCTAGAACGCCTACTGAAGTACGACAATTTCTTGGCCTTGCGGGTTACTACAGAAGGTTCATCGAGAACTTTTCTAAAATAGCACAGTCTTTAACCATGCTAACCCAAAAGGATAAGAAGTTTGAATGGACGGAAAAGCAGGAAGCAGCATTTCAGTTGCTGAAGGATAAGTTATGTGGTGCACCAATACTAGCACTCCCCGATGGTACAGAAGACTTCGTAGTTTACTGTGACGCCTCTCATCAGGGATTGGGTTGTGTATTGATGCAGCGAGAGAAGGTCATAGCCTATGCTTCCAGACAGCTAAAACTTCACGAGAAGAATTACACCACACATGATCTGGAACTAGGAGCCGTGGTATTCGCACTCAAGATATGGAGACACTATCTGTACGGAACCAAGTGTACGATCTTCACTGATCATAAAAGCTTGCAGCACATCTTTGACCAGAAGGAATTGAACATGCGACAACGGCGATGGGTCGAATTATTGAACGATTACGATTGTGAGATAAAGTACCATCCCGGGAAGGCAAACGTCGTAGCCGATGCCTTGAGTCGCAAGGAACGGGTTAAGCCACTGCGTGTCCGAGCCTTGGGTCTAACCATCCACACGAACCTGACTGACCGGATTCGTGAAGCTCAAACTAACGCTCTTAAACCCGAGAACGTCAAAGGAGAAAGATTGCGGAAGATGGTTGAGTCAATGGAGTCAAAAGCGGATCAAGCTCTGTATTTCATGAACAGAATTTGGGTACCAGTATACGGTGGATTGCGTGAACTGGTATTAGCCGAAGCCCACAGTTCGCGGTATTCAGTTCAACCCGGAGCAGACAAGATGTTCCACGATTTGAAGGAATTTTACTGGTGGCCGAAGTTCAAGAGAGATATAGCAGCATATGTTGCGCGATGCTTAACTTGCGCGAAGGTCAAGGCCGAGCATCAGAGACCATACGGTTTGCTCCAGCAACCGGAAATACCGGAATGGAAATGGGAAAGGATCACTATGGACTTCATCACCAAATTGCCCAGGACAACAAGCGGTCATGACATGATCTGGGTAATCGTTGATCGATTGACAAAATCTGCACACTTCCTCCCCATTCGCGAAACGGATAAGTTGGAGAAACTGACCCGTTTGTACATTAAGGAAGTTGTGTCAAAGCACGGTGTACCTATTTCTATCATCTCCGATCGAGATAGTCGTTTCACCTCAAGATTTTGGGAAAGTCTGAATAAAGCCCTAGGTACTCGCCTTGACATGAGTACCGCATATCATCCACAAACCGATGGTCAGAGTGAACGAACCATCCAGACCCTGGAGGATATGCTACGGGCATGCGCAATCGATTTCAGCGGAAATTGGGATACTCACTTGCCACTGGTAGAGTTTTCGTATAACAACAGCTACCACACGAGCATTCAAGCAGCACCCTTTGAAGCTCTATATGGACGCAAGTGCAGATCGCCTCTATGCTGGGCCGAAGTTGGCGAAAAGCAACTTACCGGGCCCGAAATTGTTCAAGAAACGACGAATAAGGTCTTTCTGATTAGAGAACGTCTCAAAGCGGCACGTGACCGACAGAAAAGCTACGCAGACATGAGGAGGAAGCCTTTGGAATTTCAAGTCGGAGACAGGGTCCTACTAAAGGTGTCACCTTGGAAAGGTGTCGCGCGTTTCGGGAAGCGCGGAAAACTAAACCCACGATATGTTGGACCATTTGAAATCCTGTCCAGAGTAGGCCCCGTAGCATACAAGCTCAAGTTACCACAAGAACTTAACGGTGTACACGACACGTTCCACGTGTCGAACTTGAAAAAGTGCTTATCCGACGAAACCCTCATCATCCCCGCAGACGAAATCCACATTGACGACAAGTTACACTTCGTCGAAGAGCCAGTCGAAGTAACCGATTGGAAGGTCCAAAAACTAAGACGCAGTAAGATCAGATTGGTCAAAGTGCGTTGGAATGCCAAGCGTGGACCGGAGTTCACGTGGGAAAGGCTGGACCAGATGAAGCAAAAGTATCCCGCCCTATTTAAGAAGACCCCTATACCGGAGAGCTCAAAGTGAATTCCGGGACGGAATTCTCTTAACGGGGGGAGAATGTAACAACCGGCAAAATTAAGGTAATTCCGTACTAATTAATTAAACGCGATTAACGTAATTAACTGTAATTATGTGCTGAATATTTAATCGAGGCCTTAGAAAGATAGGAATTCCCAAATAATGCATAGGAATGCATGAGTTTAATAGCAAAGCATGATAGGATCGTGCGCAGACAAAACTATCCGGTATGGACACTGGCGATTACCCGGTAAAAACTGAAATAAGCGAAACGAACACCGGACACCCGGAATATAAAATAAATAATATTTTCACAAAATATTATGAGTTTTGGAAACCCAAAGCCTTACGTAAAAGCTTATTGCACAAATCTCCCGGTAACGAATAAAGTGCGCGTACCGCACCCGATACGCGCGTAACACGTAAATTCACCCGACAGAAACCGAAATAAATTATCAGTAATTAAACTGGACATAATTTTATAAATATTAACGGTATTTTAATATCGAGGGAAAACGCGACGAAAATTCGAGAAATACCCGGGCGGTACCCGAAAGGAACTAACTTAACAAGTGATAGGGTATTATTTAGCAAGGTGGACCCCACCTAGACACCCCTTGGGGCCGGCCATGGCCCACCCAAGTGAGAGATTACTTGGGTTAACTAAATAAATCATTTGAAATAATATTAATCATGAGCTTGCATGTAATACGATTGGACAAGGGAATTAACCCAATCATTTCTCCTCCCTCTCTCAAAAAAATCGGCCCATACACCCTCTTAATATCCTTATAAGATTTTCATAATCTAACAAATCCTTCCATAATCTCACTAAGATACTCACCCAATCCTTGCAAGATATTGGTGATCCTTGGAAGATTGAGTAAGATAGCATAAATACACTTGATGAACACTTGAAGAAAAACACAAAAATTCTCTTCTTTTCTTCCCCTTGGCCGTGGCTTTGCACCCCCACATTAACACCTTTCTTTCAATTTTTACTACTCCAAATTACCTCTAGTTCATCCTCATTCAAACCCCTTCTTGTGTGTTTAAGAGCTTGGAGCATAACCCACTTGGAAGAACCCACTAAACCACACCCAAAATCCAAGATTTTGTCTTCCCTAGCCTTGAGCTAGTTGTAAGTCTTGCATTGTTTTATTAATTTAAATATCTTGTTTTTGTGCTATGATGCAAGTTGTACAATGTGGGTAATAAAAATGAGCTTCAAATAAGTAATGGGTTTTTATTAAAAATGAAGATGAGAGAATAATAATATGATGAAATCTTAGTTATTTTTAATAAAAGTAGTATTTTGAAGAAAGTGTAATAATAAGAACATGTTTGGATGATTAAAGATGAGAAAAGCAATATTTTGAAAAGTGACTTGAATATGATGAAAAGTGGTTTTAATCATCTTAGGATGATATAATAAAGTCATAAAAATATTAAAATGGACTAGAAAGCCATAGGTGGAAAAATTAGTTCTTCAAAGTCCACTCACTTGGATGAGTGAAAGTTTGAGGTTTTGGATAAAAATATGAAATAAACATGTTAGTGATATCTAAATGGATTAAAAGAGCATTAGAAGTAAAAAGAGGTAAAAACAATTAATCATGGTGAAAAGGATTCTTCAAAGTCCACTAAAGTGGAAGAAAAATAATAACCATGAAAGATTTAGGGAAAAATGCTACAAGTGTAAATTAAAGGATTAATATGACAACCTTGGAAACCAATGGACTAAAATAAATATTTTAGAAAGTTATTGGACCAAAAACACAATGATGGAAATATTGGTGTCAAAAAGTGTAAGTAATGATTTACAAGTTTGAGTTGGTAAATAATAATAGCCTACTTGGGCATTTTAAGTAAAAAGTATATTTTTATAAAATGGACGTTTTATAAAAATAAATAGAGTAACGCGAGTATTTTATAAAGTAAGATTTTATAAAATAAATACTTGGAAAGACTTGTACAAAAAATAAGGTACTTTTATATAAATGGGAACATAAAAGTATCGGAAACGTTTTTGGTAACAAGTTGGACGAGTCGGACTAAAACGTACATAATATATTTTTCCGTGAGATAAGCGTTCGGAATCGGAAGTTGGAACAATACTTCCATAAGAACACGCAACGGAAATAAATATGAAAAACGCTAACTAACGAACTTAGTTACACGAACCAACGTAAACGGATTTATTACGTCGAGATAAAAATATACATATATATTTTACGGAAATAAAATATATATAACAAGGGTGAAACGTGCGTAACACTTTCCTAAGTGTAGTAACGATATTCGTGGAAAAGGAGAGACATAACATAACAAACTAAAAACGCTAAACGACACATGAACTTAACAAGTAGTATCCACGCGACGATATATGTACATATACTCGTTTCCAACGGAATTCTAGTACATCTATTTAAATGGGAAAATAGATGTGCGAGAAGGAAAACCGAGACGAGTAGTCGAGATATATCTACGAACGCGTGAATACCGACAAGATTCTAGTACATTTATTTAAATGGGAAAATAAATGTACGGTGTGGTAAGTCTAGTCGGGCGTTAAGATTATGTTACCAAACGACAAAGACTTAGCATATTTATTTAAATGGGAAAATAAATATGTGGAAAGGTAAGTCGGGTCGATTAATAAGAAAACACTTTATATTGAGCGAAAAGATCCTAAGTATAATTATTTGAATGGGAAAATAATTATACGTTGGGTGGAATCGTGTCAAATATAATGTCGTACAAGTCATAAAGAATATTAATAAGAATAATATATGACTTGTAAGGAAAGGGTAATCCATCGCCATTGAACCTAGGATACGAAACTATTAAACGGGAATTGGGATAAAGACGTGGTCGGGAAGTTGAGTGTACAACTTACCAAGGCACATACACCATAGGTGTAAGTGACTTATACGCCTAGAACCTTTGTAGGTACGGGATCACAAACTTTACTATTTTCTTTGAGCCGAGCACAGTTACAGGTGAGTCTCACGACCCCATTTCTAAACTATTTAACGTTTTTACGGGGGAAAGATATGTTGGGATTGTATGACGGGTTGGATACTTGAGTAAAGATCGCCACTCGGGGTTGAGACCTCCCCACTATAATCATTTATTCAGGAATGAGAAACCAAAGGGATATTTGGATAGTACTATTGGTGCCTGACAAGGCCCACCCCTAATCGATAGCGTCGATTATGCATCGGCGTATGCCTGGGGTGCACTTATTCTGAAGTAAAGTCGTAGGAATACCGAGTAACGACTTTGGGCGGGGGCATTATTAATTGTCTTGGTTTGGTTATAGGCTCAAGTAAATTGTAGGACTTTGCAACTCCTATAAATGTCATAACAAGGATATTCCCACTTTATAAAGATTTATTAAGTTAAAACCTGTGAACTCACCAATATTTATATATTGACGATTTTCAAACATATCTTTCAGGTAATTGATTGATGGAAGTTAGCATGGCGAGCAGGGTCGGGGATGTCTCCAAATTGGGCGTTGGGAATGTCGTGACGGGGTCTTACCTCTTTATTCCATGGATTTAGGGATAAAGGGAGAAGCCTCTTTATCATTTTCGAAAACAAATTATGATTATGTATGAATAATTTGACATGATTATTAGCATTGAATAAATGCCCGTTTTCTAATTAATATTGCGCTTTGCATTAATCTTGGCTTAATACTTTTGAACCGTCGCGCCACGTGTTTCCGCCTTAGACGTGGTGTGATACTCGAGGCCCAAGTGACTCTTGGAAAACAAAAGTCAAAACCTTGAGGCGGCACAATTATATCAACAGGGGGGTCGCAATATTAAAGAAGGGAAGGGACATTAGACATGAGAGATCATTGATTCATTCGACAACAACATGGGAGCACAGCAGCAAGTTTAGAGAGGAGGCAAGCCAAGGAGCAAAGGTTCTAAGCTACGGAGTGAGTATTCGGGTGTTAATCATTCGGTTTTTTCGTTCCTTTATTATCTTTGTTCTAGACAATGATTGCTGAATTTTTATTTGTCTTTGTTTCTCTTTTCAAGATGATTTGTGGCTAAAACTTTTATAGCTACCTAGACCAAGACAACTAACTATGTTTTGATTTGATTTTTCTAAGGTGTTTGGAACGTGTTTTGGATTTATGATTTAGTAAAGATTTTGATTTCTCTAGATCTGGTGTATATGCGTATTTATTATTTTCTTATTATCATTTATTCACTCCACTTGCACTTTTGTGAATGTCTTTCATGTATGAGTGCTAGTTAGGTTGCAGACTTTGTGTAGCAACTAGTTTATGGTCAATAGTCGCGAGTTTACAATAGGAGTGGTATCTGGTGGTTATAAGATTTTAGGTATTCTTCCAAGTTCAATAGCTGTGAGGTGAGGGCTTGTTGGTATGTCTAGGTTGTTAGATTGCTAGGTTAGAGGCTTTGTGAGAAGATCTGCCTAGTTTCCCTTTCAACTCCTGCATATCAAGTTAGATCTAGGCTTCAATGATTACCCCTTGCACCTATTGTAGTGAGGCTTTCGCGCTATGAGGTAGATTGTCTAGCGGGTACTCGATCATAAGAGTTAGATAACCTATGAGGGTTTGTACCCCAACCGGTAGTTTAACAGCACAGCAATATTCTAGGGTTTCCCCTTGAGAAGGGTCGAGGGTGTCTAGTTTATTCTTGATGTTTAGTATTTTAAGATCCCGGTTCCAAATCAGTTCCATAACCATAGAAGCTTATCAGGCATAGTTAGGAGTCTGGTCTAGGTAGTGTCTCGTCATCATCTGAATTCAGCTCAGCTAAGTTCTCGTTTTTAGTTCACTTTAGCTCGTCATTTTATTTTATTGCAATTTATTTTTCAGTAAAACCCCCCCTTTAAAATAATAAATTAATTTAATCAGTATTTAGGATAAGTAATCGATTCTAGTTTTCGTTTTCCATTAGAGTCTCGTGGGTTCGATATCCGGACTTACTTTAGCTATACTAGAGTCGATAGGTTCACTTGCCTGTCAGTAGTTTAGTTTTAGGGAGTCTAGAGTATTACTAGGTGTCTAGTTTTAGGTTTAATTTAGTTATTTTTATTAAACTACTTTTAGCACATCAACTGTCCTCATTGAGGAAGTAAGCAGGGATTCAGATGATTCCATTGATTTGGATGATGATTCACACTCCACCAAACTTGAATTGATGGCTGCTAGTGAAGGTCCTGCACCTGGTGTCTCTAAGCTCAAAGAGCTGGTCACACCAGATCAGGTTAAAGTCCACTTGATCCCTGATTCCCCTAAAGTTGCATCTTTTGTACAACATGAAGATCACCCAAAAACACACCCCTCACTGAAAATACCTACACAATTCCCTAGGTCATCCAGCATAGACCTGAACCAACTATGCAGCCCAAATGGTCCCCTGTACCAGTTGATGAACACCCTCATTGCCAATCACCTCAAATCTTTCACAACTTCTTTGGAGTTGTCAACCAAAACTCAGTTTGAGGTGATCAACAAGAAACTTGGTGAGCTGTCCAACAAGATAGACAACAACTCAAGACAGCTTGCTGAACTCACTGGTAGAACTTCTAAACCTAGCAGGCTTCCAGAAGTAAATGAAGCCAAAAAGGGGGAGAAGATTAAGGAACCTAAGGATTCACTGGAAGCCAGGATAAAGGCAAGAGTGGCTCTACAACAGCAAGAACTGCTAGAAAAAGCCAAGAAACAAAAAGAAGATCAACAAAGGCTTATTTCTACAACTGATATTGAAGCTGAACCTTCCCAAGGCCATAATGAAGAAACTTCTGAAGAAACCTCTGAAGACTCAGAAAGTACTGAAGACAATCCTTCAGTAGTTGATACTTCTATCAACACTTCAGCAGTTAACACTTCCAGCATACAAACAACTGAAGAGCCTTCCAAACCAACTGAACAACAACAACCAACTCCAATTCCAAGGTCTACAACAACAAAAATGACTGTGCTAAACCCTTCTCCAATTTCAGAGTCAAAAGAATTACTAGAAAAGAGTTTACTTGCAGCCAAAAGAAAGGCTATGGAAGATGAGGCCTGGAACAGTTTGGAAGTAAGGGAAGACATGAGCTACAATGAAAAACTTCAAGCTTATGAAGCAGAGCTGAATAAGCAAGCCAAGATTGAAAAGGTTGCTGAAGAGACAAAAGACAACAACTGGTGTCTTTCATCACAAAGAACAGCAAAACTAAAGACTATTCACTCAAAGGGCTCTCAATGGATGAGCTAACCAGAAGGGCTCAAATTGTTGCTGACAAACTTGCAACAGACAAAGATAGAAAAGCCAAGAGAGCAGAAATGATTGAAGAACTGGTAGCAAATGACTATGGTTCAAAAGCCTCTGTGTCAAGATGGAGAGAAGACAAACTATTGGACACATACAAGAAATACAAGGCTGCCAAGGCTGCTAATCCAGAGAAGTTCAAAACTTCTGAAGTATCAACTTCAGTAGTGAGAACTTCTGGTGTTAAAAGACCAGCTACCAAGAAGAAGCCAGAGGACAATACAAAGACTGACTTCAAGATGGTGTTGCTAGAAGGCAACACAGTTGTACATGGAGACTTTGATATTGAAGAGAAGCCTCTGATAACTCAATTTAGGGATCCTTCAACATTTGCCTACCAAATTCAGAAGACTATCACTGACAGAATGCACACAAAGGTAGTTACTGAACATCATTTACCAACTTTCAAATTACCAGATGTAGTGCAAACAGAAGACAGAAGTAAATCCCACCTGAGAGTCATAGAAATAGAAAACATTCAACACTCAGGAACATCCCAGAGATCCAGCATGGTTCCCTATACTTCAAATTTTGACAAATCTAAAGTGCTGATCATCAGATGGTCCTTTACTGATGACAACTCAGTATTGGTGACAAGAAGAGATCTTACAAGCAAGGCCTACAAGTCCATGAATGAACTGAAGAATCTATCAACTCAGGACTTGCTTACAATTCAACATTTGGAACCTCAAAGGGATCTCTCACTGATGAACAACTAAATCAACTGAAGAATTCCATGTTCAAAGAGATATGGAAGATTGTGAATGACATAAGAAAACAATAAGAAATTAGAAAAGGTTTTGGCTTCATCAATCCATGGGGAGATTGTCAGGACAAAAAGGATTGAGGAAACCACTTTTGTAAACCTTAGTCTAATTCATACTTCTGCAAATATTCTAAGTATAGAACTACTGAAGAAAGAAGACTAAAGTACTGAAGAAGGATTCAACAAGTACTGAAGAAGAAGTATCAGAAGTTCTGAAGTCTAACCAGACAGTTCACTGAAGAACTACTGAAGACAAACTACTCATTAGTAGTTTGTCATTCATCAGCACTTGTACCAGAATCTTTCCACCGCCTTATGTTTCAGTAGTTTATTAGTTTAGTATTACATTATCTTTTTGTGCAAGTTCCAAGAATGCAACTTGTTGCTACTTGTTACAGACTTGCTTTTTGGCAAGGTTCATGTATTTGTAAAGTCTATAAATAGATGGGTTCATCCCTCTGTTTTAGACATTGATTTTTATTGAAACAGAAATCCTTCAAAGCTTTTGTTAACTTTCCACTTAAGCATGATTCTCATTTTCCAAATGACTCTGAACCCTTGGAATCTAGGATTCCTGCGGTTTTGAGTTGTTTAACACGATTCTCACTTATGTGACCAAGTCTACAATGCCACATATACGTATCATTAAAGTCCAACTTATTACTTTTATGGGAGATATTGCATAATATGTTCTTGTTTTGGATTTCTATCTCATAGATCCCATTGTTGGGTTTTGCATCAAAGTAAAATACATTGTTAAAATAAGCATAAATAAATTCATCATTGAAACGATAATTAAAACCTTGTCCACGCAAAGCCGAAACTGAAACAATATTTATAGTCACACTAGGAATGTAATAAACATTGTTCAAAACAAGTTTTAAACCAGAAGGAAGTAAGAGAACACATTCTCCTATAGCCTTCACAGCAACTCTTTGTCCATTGCCAACATGGATCTCCAAGTCGCCTTGTTTCAGCTTTCTAATCTTTCTTATCCTTGCAAAACATTACAAATGTGGAAACCACATCCTGTGTCAAACACCCATGTTTTGCTAGGAAAAGCAAAGATTTCAATAACATATATACCTAGGACTCTCCTCCAGAAGCCTTGGCTGGCTTCAGTTCAGCTAAATACTTAGCACAGTTCCTCTTTCAGTGCCCAGTTTCATCACAATGAAAACATTTGGCATCTTTCAGAGGTTTCTTGTTGGCAAAAGATTTGCCTTTGCCCTTCCCTTTGCCCTGATTGCCCATTTTCTTGGTGTTAGTTTTCTTAACTTGACCCTCCTTGATCACTAGCACTGGTGCAATCTTGCTAGGTTTGTTCACCTAAGCAGTTTTGAGCATCTGATGCAGTTTTGCAAGTGTCTTTTACATCCCGTTCATATTGTAGTTCATAATAAACTGGTCATATGACTTGGGCAATGAGTTTAGGATAATATCCCCAGCTAACTCATCGCTCAAGGGGGATTCCAGACGAGCCAAGTGATCAACATATGCCTTCATTTATAGCACACGAGTGCTAACTGGCGTTTCTAGAACATACAACTTGTTCTCCGCCTTGAGAACAATTTTCAAGTTACGGTGCCAGTCCATGAAGTTGGAGTGGTTAAGTTTGTCCTTCTCTAAGATGGACTCGCGAGGGAATTGGGAGGCGGAATTGTTTTCAGTTGACATCTACAAATTTCAAAATCTAATTTATTAGTATTTTATGTTTTAAATATCCTAATTTATCTTATGACCCAAAAGCAAAATTAATTAGGATGAGACCCCGATTCATCAATACATAGTGAACTGGCTTAGCATTGTCTATTGGTATGATTAGGTAGGTAAACAACGATTGTTAATTGTGTCCACTACACAACTCTCCATTTGGGGTTATCGCTAAAAGCGATGTATGTTTAACCCCAACTATGCCCACTTGTCAAACAAGCGATCGATGACCTGTTCGACCAGCTGCAGGGATCCAGCTACTACTCAAATATCGATCTACGGTCAGGATATCATCAGCTACGAATCCAGGAGGACGACATCCCGAAAACTGCATTCCGAACTCGTTATGGGCATTACGAATTCCTGGTTATGCCATTTGGATTAACGAATGCTCCAGCAGTTTTCATGGACCTCATGAATCGTGTCTGCAAACCCTACTTGGACAAATTCGTCATTGTCTTCATCGACGACATCTTGATCTATTCACGAACTCAAGAGGAGCACGAACAACATCTACGATTGATGTTGGAGTTGCTCGAAAGCGAGGAGTTGTACGCCAAATTCTCGAAATGCGAGTTCTGGATTCGAGAATTCCATTTCCTCGGTCACGTGGTGAACGAGAAGGGTATACAAGTTGATCCTACAAAAATCGAAGCAATCAGGGATTGGGCTGTGCCCAAGACACCAACTGAAGTGCGACAATTTTTGGGATTAGCCGGTTATTACCGACGATTCATCGAGAACTTCTCTAAGATTGCCCAACCACTGACTGTCTTGACGCAAGAAGATAAGAAGTTCGATTGGGGGATCAGACAGGAGAATGCGTTCCAAGTATTGAAGGACTGCCTATGCAGTGCACCAATTCTTTCCCTTCCCGAAGGCACAGATGACTTCGTAGTTTACTGTGATTCTTCGCATCATGGTCTTGGATGCGTACTCAAGTAAAGGAATAAGGTCATTGCCTATGCATCCCGACAACTCAAAACTCATGAAAAGAATTACACTACTCATGACCTAGAGTTGGGTGCAGTATTCTTTGCACTTAAGATTTGGAGGCACTACCTTTACGGTACCAAGTGCACCATCTTCACCGATCACAAGAGCTTACAGCACATCTTCAACCAGAAGGAGTTGAACATGCGGCAACGCAGATGGGTTGAACTGTTGAATGATTACGGTTGTGAGATTAAATACCATCCGGGCAAAGCCAACGTTGTGGCTGACGCATTAAGCCGGAAGGAACGAGTTAAGACACTACGTGTGCGTGCACTAGGTCTAACCATCCGTACCAATCTCACGACCCGTATTCACGACGCTCAACAAGAAGCTCTAAAAAGTGAAAATCTTAAGAACGAGTCGCTATTTAAGATAGTTAATCTATTGGAACTAAAATCTGACGGCACATTGTATTTCGCCAACCAGATTTGGGTGCCACGTTTCGGTGACTTACGTAATCTAATCTTGGAGGAAGCTCACAAGTCTAGATACTCTGTACATCCTGGTGCCGACAAGATGTACAAAGACGTAAAGGAACTTTACTGGTGGCCCAATCTAAAAGGTGAGATCGCCGCATACGTCAGCAGATGCCTTACCTATTTGAAGGTCAAAGTTGAGTATCAAAAGCCATCTGGTCTGCTCCAGCAACCAGACATCCCAGTGTGGAAATGGGAACAAATTTCCATGGATTTCATCACCAAGTTACCTAAGACGTCCAGTGGTCACAATACAATTTGGGTCATTGTTGACCGGTTGACTAAATCCGCGCATTTCTTGCCGATTAAGGAAACCGACAAGTTGGAGAAACTTACCAAGTTGTACATCAAGGAAATTGTAACCAGACATGGTGTGCCTGTTTCAATCATTTCCGACCGAGACAGTCGATTTACCTCCCTATTCTGGCAAACACTGATGGATGCACTAGGCTCTCGCTTAGACATGAGTACAGCCTACCATCCGCAAACAGATGGCCAAAGTGAGCGTACAATCCAGACATTGGAGGACATGCTCCGGGCATGCGTAATCGATTTCGGTGGAAACTGGGATTCACACCTACCATTGGTTGAATTCTCCTACAATAACAGTTACCACACCAGCATCAAGGATGCCCCCTTCGAAGCTGTTGGGTCTGCTGACTTGGAGAAGAACAGATGATTGAAAAGCCAAAATATGCTAACAGTTGATTCACACAAATAAACAGTCTTTACAACATACTCTTCCCAAAAGACTGCTGACCCTAACAACTGTTCCATCCAAACAACTGCTATGACACCTGCTGATACAAAGGACTGCTAGATAACAACTGATGAAGAACAACTGCTGACCAAAGGTCTGACAAAGAAACAACTGTTGATCAAGTACTGAAGACTAAAGGTCTGTTGGAGTCAACAGCACTTAGACTCCAACAGATGTTGCAAGACCATCAGAGTTTTCCCTCAACAGTAGTTTAGTTTACAGTGTTTTGTAATACAACAGTAGTTTGTATAGGGCAGATGTTTTATGTTGTTATTCTGTTAGAGGTCACTATCTTAGGTGACTTCAGCACAGGTCACCAGTGGTTTAGGTTTGTCTATAAATAGAACAGTGCTTGTACTGTTCTATTGCATCACACGCAAACATTCTCTCAGACAAACAATCACTGTGTGATCAGGCTGAGGGGGAGTATTTGTACTAATTGTAATCTTTCAATTAATGAAAGCTTTTGATCAAAGAAAACATTTATTCCTATTGTTTTGATTATAATTTATCATTCCGCTGCACTTTCCATATATACTTACATCATTCATTTCTCATCTTATTCTAAATATATCAAAACAATCAAACTCAGATCCTAACAATTGGTATCAGAGCTTGGTCAATTAAATTCGATCTAATCAATCAATTTAATATAAACAGATCAGCTCACAATTATTGATATCGTTTGTTTGTCGGATTGAAAACAGAGTAATAGTTTATTTTCGATCAACAGAACACTGGCACGAACAACAAACCACCGATGCTTGTCAGATCTGAATACAATATCTGGCAACGTCGGATGAGCCATGTTCTAGCTCAACAGAACACTGGGTGCTGGAAGTCGGTTATCTTCGGACCACATGTTCCGATGGTGCCGAGTACCGAAGATCCCAAGGTTCAGGAGCCAAAGAAACTTGAAAACTACTCCGACCAGGATTTTCAGAAAATTGAGTTAGATGCTAAGGCCTTCAGTATTGTGGCAATGGCTTTACCCAATGATATATATGCTGGCCTGTTACACTGTAACAGTGCAAAGGAGTTGTGAGATGCACTGAAAGAACAATTTGGTGGGACTGAAGAGGTTATTGAAAACAATCGTGAAATACTTAACCAACAATATGAAACATTCAGTCATGTTAAGGGAGAGTCATTAACTCAACAATTTGAAAGGTTTAACTGTCTCATTAGTGAACTAAAACTGGTTGGTCTAACTTACCCTCATTCAACTTTTAACCATAGGTTTTTAAGATCATTACCAGAAAAATGAGACACTATTGCTATTGTTATGAGAAACTCAATTGGATTTAAGGATCTATCACTGACCCAGCTTCATGGTAAGCTCTTGACCTATGAGAGAGAGCTTAACCAGAAAAAGAAGCTCCAGGACTCTGGAAAAGTGTCTGATGATTATGTATTTGGGAATACAGCACTTTTGGGTCATGATGAGGTGCCTGGAAATACTAAGGATCAGAGTTATGATCATTTCATTGACATAACTTTAGGTTTTAACTCAGGTTTTAACTCTGATTCTTATTCACCAAACTATGCTTTCACAGCAAGTGGTGGTGATATCCAGGCATCTAATAACATATCCTTTGAGTATGATGACCTGAAATACTTTGACCCTGATGATTTGGAAGAAATGGACATTATGCACCAATTGGCCCTTCTAAGTGTAAGAACTAACAATTTTTACAAGAAAACTGGGAGAAGGTTTCCAGGGTTAACTGGCAGATCAAAGGTTGGGTTGGATAAATCAAAGATAAAGTGTTATAAATGTCATAGACTTGGTCATTTTGCTAGGGAATGTAGGAGTCAACACGGTACACCTATAATCACCTATCCAAATCAAAGACCTCAGACCAACACTTATCAAAATTCATATAATACCCCTGGACCAAATGTGCAAAACACTGCTCATTTTGCACAATCCTTAAACACTGTTCCTGTCCAGTATGTCCAAACCACTGTTCCTCAGATCCACTATGTGCAAACACCTGTTGCTCAGGCACCTATGCAAACGACTGTTGCTCCATCCTCTGCTCCTGCAGAGACCAGTCAATAGAGCTTCTTCACACAAGGCTTTGTTGATTGGAGCAGTCTACCATATGAGTTAACAGATGAAAATTTTGCACTAGTTGCCAAAGCTGAAAATGAACCTGAAAATTTTTGTTTCATGGCTATGGTAGAACAAGTTGAATCTGAGGAGGTGGTGACTGAATCTAAAGTTGTGACTGATGATGTTGTTGATGTAGTTGTTGCAGGTGAAAAACCTGAAGAAGAAGTTGTGAATCTCTTAGATCCCTGGGGTGCATCTGATGATTGTGAGTGCAAGTGTGATTGTGCATTGATGGCTGCTGCTAAGGTATCTCCTCAAATCCTTAAGGATTTATGTTCTGACAGATGTGTGATAGCATTTGCTAACATCAAAGAGGTGAATGAAAACCTTAGAAAGAAAATTTTAGATGATGAAGTTAAATTTGAGAAACTTTCAAAAGAATTAAAAACAAGTTTAACTGAAAAAGAATCTGAAATAAGCAGCTTAAAACATGAAGCAACCATAACCAAAGACCAGCTCCAAACTATGATAACAAAATATCAGAGTTGTAAAAGTGAGCTTGAGTCCACCCAAGTTGAATGTCAGAAATGGGTGGAATCATGTAGAGGTTTTGAGATGCTACTCAACAAACAAACCAAAAGTCATGTGAAGTTTGGTTTTGGTTTTGAAACCACTGCTCCAGCTTTTGAAAACACTGACAAAAGGGATCAAAAGTCTGTTGAGATAGTACCAACAAACTTGAAGGGTCAAGAGATTAAAATCACTGAACCAAATGGTAAGAAAATTGTTCTAGAAAAACCAGAAGGTTCCTCATCATTCACTGAACTTGAAAAGTATGAATTTAAACCTACTTGGTCTGATGAGTGTGGTACTCTTGAGAATTTTAAACCTGTTGATTTTAAAACTCCTGAAGGAAAGATAGCACCTCAGGCAAAAATCATTCCCTTGAAAAACCTTCCAGCAGATGCTCAAACATCTGCTGAAAAGAAGGCTAAAAAAGGGAAGAAGAAAGAAAAGGTTGTCCACTTGTTCTGTGATTTCTGTGAAAAGAAGAATCATGTCACTAAAAACTGTTTTCTTCTAAAAGCATATGACATTAACAAAGGAACAAGTGTATGTGATTCCAAAGCCACATGTTCAATATGTGGGAAAAAGAATCACAAAACCAAAGAGTGCTTGTATCTCAAAAATTTTGATATAAAAATACAAGAGTACAAAGCTAAAACTCTTGCAAATCAGGTGGTGAGTACTTCAAAAGGAAAGCCCAAACAGATCGTCACTCCTGTCCAAACATCTGTTACAAAAAGTCTTGAAACATCTGCTCCACCCACAAGCAAGTACCCAAGAGGATATGGACAACCACCATGTCATAATCTGTCACATGTTTATGAGGAGCCAAAAAGACCCTCTAAACCAAGAGTGAACAGAAATCCCTATGGGTATTATCATCTGTCTGGAAGTGATCAAACAACTGTTGCCCCAAGTATTGACATACAAGCACTGGCAAATGGTCAGCAGCAGTTGTTGAACTTGATTCAAAAATTAGTTCAAACCACTGATCATCTTCCAAAGCTTGAGTCTGAAAAGTCTGAGGACCCATCCAAAGCCAACTTGGCTTTGGTCACTCACCAAAACTAATCCATTACTGCTGTGCAGGGAGCTTCTGCTTGTTTAGATAGTCTTTGGTATGTAGATAGTGGAGGCTCCAGGCACATGACAGGATGTAGAGCCCTTCTTTTGGACTTCTTAGCTCATGGAGGGGGTGATATATCCTTTGGTAATGATTCAAAAGGTAAGGTGTTGGGTTCAGGGACTGTACAAGATGGGAAACTCAAGTTTGAAAATGTCAATCTTATCGATAATCTCAAGTTTAATCTCCTGAGTGTTTCACAAATGAGTGACAAAGGTTATGGCTCATTCTTCACAAAGAAAACTTGTAAGATTATTGGGCCAGAAGTGGTGAAAAAGATTGATACCATCATTGCTGAGAGCAAAGCACAACTTGTTGCTCATAGAAGTGGCAATGTGTATGTTGTTGATATGTTAAAAGACAATCCTATGGCAAATGTCTGTTTGTTTTCTGCTGCCTCCACAAAGGAGACAGAATTGTGGCATAGGAGACTGGGTCATACCAACCTTAATACTATCAACACACTCTCCAAACAAAGTCTTGTCAGAGGCTTACCATCAAAAGAATTCAAATGTGATGAGCATTGTGTTTCCTGTTTAAAAGGTAAACAACATAAAAGCTCTTACAAATCCATTGATGAGTCCAAAACCAGTCAATGTCTACAATTGTTGCACATGGACTTGTTTGGCCCTGCTAAAATCATGAGTCTAAGAAGAAAAAGATTTTGTCTTGTCATAGTTGATGATTTTTCTAGGTTCACATGGACTTACTTTTTACAATCTAAGGATGAGACTGCAGGTATTTTGAAGGACTTTGTCACCCAAGTTGAAAAACAATATGACTTGCCAGTAAAAGTCTTCAGGAATGACAATGGAACAGAGTTTAAAAATAAGGAGTTGGATGACTTCTGTGTGTCAAAAGGGATTGTGAGGCAGTACAACATCCCAAGAACACCAGAGCAAAATGGGGTGGTTGAGAGGAAAAATAGAACTCTTATAGAAGCTGCAAGAACCATGCTAGCAGACTCTGGTTTGCCACTGTCCTTCTGGCAGAAGCTGTAAATACTGCTTGCTATGTTCAAAACAGAGTTTTGATCAACCCAAGACATCAAAAAACTGCTTATGAAATTTTGTTCAAAATCAAACCATTAGTTTCATTTTTCAAAATCTTTGGCTGCCCATGTTTCATCTTAAATCTCAAAGATTCCATTTCAAAATTTGCAGCCAAAGTAGATTGTGGTTATTTTCTGGGATATTCTTCTACTGCCAAGGCTTATAAAGTGTTTAACACAAAAACCAAGACTATAGAAGAAACTCTGAATGTAAAGTTCAATGAACTTTTATCCCTAAAAATCCCAGCAAATCCTGCTGAACTGTTTGATTTAGATAAATTCAAATTTGAAGATGTCACTGTTAAAACTAACAATGCAGGAATTCCATAGTCTCCACAACAAGATTACAGAACAGATGTTGTGATCCACAGTCTCTTCTGCATCAGAGGAAGCAGCTGTTCAAAACAACTGTCAAAACTCTGTCACAGCTAAGTCAACCACTGTTGGCCAGTCTTACCCTCAAACCACTGCTTCACCTCTCACAACCACTGTACAATCATCAGTTGACAAAAGTCAAACATCTGTTGACAAAAGTCAGTCCAGTTTTACACCACTTGGACCTATTCCCCCACTTCCATTTCAAACATCTGATGGCACTACAGAAGTGCAAACAGATGTTACAACAACAGAGTCACCAAACCTCTGTCCCTCACCTCAAAATTCTATCATACCATATTAGGGGGATCTAATCTACCTAAGAGCTCATCCACCAGACCAGATCATTGGCAACATCAGAGAGGGTGTGCTAACAAGAAGCCAATCCTCCAATATCTGTCTTTTTGCAGGGTTCTTATGCAAGAAGAGCTCCTTCAGTTCAAAAGACAACAAGTATGGGAACTTGTACCACTGCCTAAGGATGTTTGTCCAATAGGTACAAAGTGGGTTTTCAAAAACAAAACTGATGAAAGGGGTATTGTTGTAAAGAATAAAGCCAGGCTTGTGGTTCAAGGCTTCAGACAAGAGGAAGGAATAGATTATGATGAAACCTTTGCTCCTGTAGCAAGGTTAGAAGCAATTCGACTCTTTCTAGCCTTTGCTGTCAACCACAACATCAAGGTGTATCAGATGGATATCAAATGTGCCTTCCTATATGGCAAAATTCAGGAGGAGGTCTATGTCTGTCAACCACCTGGTTTTGAAGACACATTCCATCCTGATCATGTCTACAAGCTTAATAAAGCTTTGTATGGACTCAAACAAGCACCAAGGGCCTGGTATGAAACTCTTTCCACCTTTCTCTTATCCATTGGTTTCACAAGAGGTAAAATTGATAAAACCTTATTTCTGAAATGGAGAGGGAAAGACTTAATGATTGTTCAAATATATGTGGATCACATCATCTTTGGATCCACATGTAACAAAATGTGTGAAGAGTTTAGGGAACTCATGATAGCAGAGTTTGAAATGAGTGTTATGGGTGAACTCCAGTGTTTCCTTGGTCTCCAAGTGAAACAACTGCAAAATGGCACATTCATTCACCAAAATAAATATGTAAAGAACTTGTTAACTAGATTTGAGATGATTGACTTTAAGCCATGTAGTACACCCATGAGTACAGTCAAGCTACTCACTATTGATGACAAGGATGAACTGGTTGATCAAACACATTATAGATGCATGATTGGGTCTTTATTGTACTTAACTGCATCAGCTGTTTGTATCAGCTGTTTACCAAAACAGCTGTCCACCACCAGATGTTTAACCATCAGATGTTTGCCACGTCTGCTCCTACAAGCAGAGTTTTGGCCACATCAGCGGTTTCACCAGAGCCTATAAAAACCCTGTTTTATCACAACAGTCGTTACACTGTCTCATTGTATTCAAAATACTAAAACCGCCTTCTTCATTCTCAAACCCTTAATCAAATTCCACTCACTCTCACCTTCGGAATCCATTACAATGGATCTTCAAGCTAAAGCCACCCATAATTATCTCCCATATCTGGTGAAAACAGATGAAAATACCCCATTCCATTCCACCATCGACATCATCCTAAAATCCAAATACCTGACAATCCTAACCGCTGACGCCCCTATCTATCTTGATACTCTCCAAGAATTCTGGTTGAATGCTGAGTTTTTACTTCAAGACAAAAAGCCTACTTCCATTATCTCAAAAATTGGTGAGACAAGTATCGTCATTACCCCTCAACTGATATCCACAACATTCTCACTTAATGACCTGTCAGGTAAAGACTCTTTCCCTAAGGCAGAGCTTCACACAGAGTTTCAGGAAAGGGGGTATGATGCTCAGATGACTGGGTCAACACTTTTCAAAAAGTTTTTCCCACCAGTCATGAAATTTTTCTTCCATACCCTCATTCTCTGTGTCTCCGCTAAGTCCACTTCCTTTAATGAAATCCCATTGAGGATTCAGTACTTGGGCTATGCTATGTTGTCAGATTCTGACTTCAATCTAGCCCAGGGGCTGTTTATGGACTTAGTGTCAAATGTGAAAGCCATAAAGTCTGGGTCTAATAATGCTTTTTTAATTTACCAAGAATTTTAAGTGTAATCCTTCAAAAGGTTTTACCTGAAAAAGTTTTCAAAAAGGGTGAGTCTATGCAAATGAAGAGTCTAACTGATGAAACTTTCACAAGAATGTTGGGTTCAAACACCCAAGAAAAAGTATCAAAAGTGTCAAAGGTTTCAAAAACACAAACAAAGAGGACTAAGACAACAACTGTTGTCTAAACCTCTGTTATTGAGCCCACTGCTCCTGGTGATCATGGCACTACATCCAGTGCTGTGAAACCCACACCAGCCATCTCCAAAAGAAAACGTCCATCCACAAAAACCTCCACTCAACCACAAAAGAGACTTCTGGAAGATGAGATACCAGAAGATAACTCTGTTGCAACACAAAAGCAACTAGAAACCACTGTTGTTACTTCCTCACAACAGTTGGAAATATCTCAACCTGACCAAACTCCTCATGCATCCTCACAAAAGGATCATGTTGTAAGCCAAGGGGAACCACATCATGATACATTTGAGTCACTTGGCCATATGTTCACAAGCCCCTCTCCCAGGGCTAATTCTCTTTTTACTCCTCCACCTTCACCATCACATGTTCAACAGACCATGCAACCTCTGTTTGAGGCTATTGACAAAACTCAGGAAAATCCCAGTTCCTCTCTTTCACCTGTCAATGAGAGTATACCTCCACAAGTGACTGGGACTGAGGAAATTCAATCAGCCATCCCACAAACAGATGAGGAGGTTACACCCCTAGAGTTCAATGCAACTATAGGTGAGTTTTCAAGTGGAGCAGCCACTATTGATGTAGAGACCATTGTCTCACACCAGGACAGTGGTTACATAACTAAGACTCCCTTGAAGGCAACAACTGATGAGGCCACTATAGTGTCCCCAAAATCAGTTGGAAGTCCCCAGAACCAAGAAAAAGGGGCATCTGGTTTTCATCCTTTGGATTCACCTCCTAGGACTGAATCAGTTAAAACTACCACTGGTAGGAATTCAGATGATCCTATTAACTTAGGTGATGGGTTAAAATACCAAGAATTGACGGCTAGAGTCCAAACAATTGAAACCTCTGTTACTGATATCAAATCAGATGTCAAGTTAATATTGGAATCCTTGGCTACTCTCTCCAAGAGTCAACAATCCACTGCTGATATTGCTAGTGAGCTAAGGAAATCTGTTTCTCCCATCATCATAGCTCACAGAAAACTAGTAGATCAGAATCATGAAACCTACATGGCTGAAATCAGAAACATGGTAGATGCTAGGTACAAAGATACCCAGGCAGACATTCAGGCCATCAAAGACCATTTGCTGAAGACCACTGGCTCTGCCCCTACCACCATTCTCAGAGATGAAGATGATGATGAATTCACAACTGATTATGCCAAAAAGGGGGAGAGTGGCAGAGATAGATTGCCAAAGCTAGATCCCTTTGGTTGTCCACCTTCACAAAAAGGTAAATCAAAGTCTGCCAACATACCAGGGTCTACTCAAACAGCACCACAACAACAACAACAAACCAGCAAAGCAGCACCACAACAACAACAACAAACCAGCAAAGCTAAAGAAGTGGACAACTCTGCAAATGAAGAAGCTGAAAAAGCTGCTGAAGATAAGCAAAAGAGGGTTGACACTTTGGAAGTCAAGGCAGAGTTGTTGCTAAAACAAAAGAGGGAACAACAGCAGGAAGTTGAAGATGTGGGTTCCTCTAAAAGGAAGAAAATGCCTGCCAAACATGTCAGACAACCACCATCCAAACTGGCTGTTAAAACCACTGCTGATAAAACCATTGCTGACAAAACCACTGCTGCTACCCAAACCACTGATAGCACCACAACATCTGAACCTGTCATCACTATCACCAAACCTACATCTGAACCTACAACCATATCACCACCAAAATCCCAAACATCTGCTGGTCCTACTAAGGTGCTAACAGATGTTAACACAACCACTGCTTCCACACCACCATCACCAAAAATCTTGTACAAAAGGAAGAGGAAATCAACCTTTGTTGTACAGGATGAAAACATACATACATCACCACACACCACTTCAACCACACAATCCACACCTATATCAGCCATTCCACTCTCATCATTTTCACCACACACATCACAATTCAGATCCCATAGACCACCACCAACCATTACACCATTGGCTGTTCAGTATCCCCTTGAACTTGATCTACTAAAGGAGGAAATGCAATCCTTCTATAATACTGAACAACCATCTGAAAGATCTTTCCCTTCTCTTCCACATTTTCCTGTTCCCCTAAATGTTGACACATATCTAAAATACAAGGTTGAACAGGCAGATGCCATCATTAAAGAGAAATGCAAAGGGAAAGATGACAGGACTGCTCAGGGCATCCATTCAGCAGAGCTTAGCAAATTGAGAAGGATTGAAGATTTTTCTAAGACCCTGAGCAACTCCATGTCTGCCATGCCTCTCAGCAGTGACATGTGAAAGGAGGTGAGGGAATCTCTTCTTGAACAGATCTTGGCAACCATGCCTTATAAAGCAAACAAGAAATAGTTTGCAGGCTGGACCACTCATGCACTTAGAGAAGAACTCTTGAGGATTGAAGAGTTGGCCAAGAATCCCCAAGCTAAAGTCTCTGCCCCTGATTTTGGTAAAGGCAGAGATCCAGCCAGAGCCTTGAAGTTTAAGAGGATGAGACAAGAAATTGTGGCTGCTGATTATGGGGAGATGAGGTCAGTTGCAAGATGGTCTGAGCTGAGATTGGTTGAAACATACAAGAGGCTGGAAGAAAACAGGAAGAAAGATCCTAACCTACCCAGAAAACCTGTCTACTCTGATGAACCACTGATGAAGAGACCTCAACAGGCTTTTACATTAGACAACTTACTGGACACTTCTGATCTATCAGCTGCTAGAAGACAATTCAAGAAACAGAAAGAAATGTCTGAAGAAGATCAGAAGAAGTTTGCTGATACTTACATAAAAGAGGGCCTCTTCAATCAAGTACACTTTTTCTCAGATCCCATTACTGACAAGCTCAGAGAACTCATTGAGAGACCTCCATCACCAAACTCATCAAGAATAAAAGTGCACCTCAGCAAATCCACTGATTCAAAAATTCTAAAATGGAAGGTCAATAAAGACAACCATGAATTGACTTTGCTCAGGTCAGATGGAAAAGTTCAAAAGCTAAGCATGGATGATGCATATAGCCTGTGTGCAAATGACCTCCAAACACTGCTGAACCTTGAGCTTGAAAGAGATGTAGAAGACCTATTTGCCTTGGACTTTGAAATTCAATTTAAAGGACAAATCAGAGAAAGTCTGATGAGAAATAAAGATCAATAATAAAGCTTAGTTTTGGCATCATCTGTTCTAGGGGGAGATTGTTGGGTCTGCTGACCTGGAGAAGAACAGATGATTGAAAAGCCAAAATATGCTAACAGTTGATTCACACAAATAAACAGTCTTTACAACATACTCTTCCCAAAAGACTGTTGACCCTAACAACTGTTCCATCCAAACAACTGCTATGACAACTGCTGATACAAAGGACTGCTAGATAACAATTGATGAAGAACAACTGCTGACCAAAGGTCTAACAAAGAAACAACTGCTGATCAAGTACTGAAGACTAAAGTTCTGTTGGAGTCAACAGCACTTAGACTACAACAGATGTTGCAAGACCATCAGAGTTTTCCCTCAACAGTAGTTTAGTTTACAGTGTTTTGTAATACAACAGTAGTTTGTATAGGGCAGATGTTTTATGTTGTTATTCTGTTAGAGGTCACTATCTTAGGTGACGTCAGCACAGGTCACCAATGGTTTAGGTTTGTCTATAATTAGAACAGTGCTTGTACTTTTCTATTGCATCACACACAAACATTCTCTCAGACAAACAATCACTGTGTGATCAGGCTGAGGGGGAGTATTTGTACTGATTGTAATCTTTCAATTAATGAAAGCTTTTGATCAAAGAAAACATTTATTCCTATTGTTTTGATTATAGTTTATCATTCCGCTACACTTTACATATATACTTACATCATTCATTTCTCATCTTATTCTAAATGTATCAAAACAATCAAACTCAGATCCTAACAGAAGCCTTGTATGGACGCAACTGTAGATCTCCTCTGTGTTGGGCAGAAGTGGGAGACAAATATTTGACTAGCCCCGAGCTTATTCAAGAGACCACCGATAAGATCTTCCAGATCCGTGATCGCTTGAAAGCACCTCGATATCGTCAAAAGAGCTACGTTGATCGCCGTCGTAAACCACTCGAGTTTCAAGTGGGCGATAAAGTGCTCTTAAAAGTCTCACCCTAGAAAGGTGTACCACGATTTGGCAAACGTGGGAAACTCAACCCCCGATACATTGGTCCATTCGAGATACTTTCTAGAGTTGGTCTCGTGGCATACAAACTCAAGCCACCCGAAGAGCTGAGTAGTGTTCATGACACTTTCCACGTATCCAACCTAAAGAAATGTCTATCCGACGAATCTTTGATCATTCCTCTCGAAGAGATTCACATAGATAATCAGCTCCACTTCGTCGAGAAGCCAATCGAGGTTACTGATTGGAAAGTCCAAAAATTGAGAAGGAGCCGCACTAAACTTGTGAAACTCAGATGGAATGCAAAGCGTGGTCCCGAATTTACATGGGAACGCGAAGACCAAATGAGACACAAGTACCCAGCTCTTTTTCCCGAAACTACTAACACTAATAGGGAAACTCGATTTCGCGGACGAAATTCCCAAAACAAGGGGAGAACGTGACAACAGTCAACGTAACAGGTCAACGTCCGTACATGTTTCAGTTATGACTTCATTATATGTGCATATTTAGACAATTTGCATGCATTATACCCCACCCCCACCCCCCCCCCCCCCCCGCGCTCCAGGCTAGTAGAGCATGAGTTAAACAGAAAACTCAACATAATGCACCTGTTTAGTCATACAACACCCGGACACACCATCAAAACAAGCATTACAAGAGGCTATACCCTCTAACACATGCTAATGCACCTCTAACACACGGTTGTGAACACCAAGATCATCATGGGAAATCATTCAACAAACCCATGACACACATAAGACAAAATACATGTTAATGTCGCCATCAAGAGGCATGGAATTTAACAAACTCTTACTCTTATGAGACCGGATGATATTCCTATATCAAAGGTGTACAAGAGGCTATACAACGAACAATCACAACATTAATAACATGAATAGGCCGATTTATTTAACATAACATGTTAAGTATTGGATCATAGCCAAGCTAATTGTCTTAGGATCTACACAAGTTATGCTCACATATACACACAAGCATACGACATTATATATATACATAGACACACGACACCACACATATGTGTATATATATATATATATCATCATGTACACATGACTAGCTATCCTACAAACCTTGACAACTTTTCCTTTCCTTTTGGATCTCGGCCGAAGCATTGCACACAAGCAACCTCACACATGTCTTGTTATCATCAAAGAGGCAAGGCATGATCTTACAACAATTTCACTTAGGAACAAGACAAGCCTTAACTAGGAACCCCCATTCTTGTCTCTTTCTCGGCCGAAACACAAGGCCCAAGGCCACACTTGACTTGTAAGAATGTATGTCACAAACTTACACCAAAATGGTAATCACACAAAAGCTTTCCAACCTCCCTACGTCAACTCCCTACCCTTCTTAACTTAGCCAATCATAGAGTGAAGAATGTAAGAGCTATCACCACCACCATGTGCCTATAACATCAAGCTTCCACCACCCTATTCTTTCCCACATACTCGGCCTACTACACCCTATATATACACATGATAGTGATTGAACATGAACCTAAGAACTCACTAGAAAACAATCGGCTAAAGGAAGCTAGAAAGGAGCAACTTACACCCTTATAGATAACACTAGAACACACCATAGGAATGTCAACCTTTCCTCTTATAAACTACCACCCTACATTGAACACATGGTCTTGTTTTCCTCACCCTTTTGCTCGAAATCCACCAAGAAAAGACAAGAAGATCTTTGTCTCATGAAAGGTCACCATCAAGACTCATGCCACTAAGTTACACCTAAATGGAAGGAGTAGACTTTCACCATAGGACTTACACAAAGAGGCTTGCCATGAATAGCATCTCTAGACCCATGTATAGCGGCCGAAAACCAAGCATGAATGGTTCCAATGACAACTAAGAGCCTTATATGGATTAGGAAATTAACCTTTACCTAGCCATAGAAAAGCAATGTCAAATTACCTTAGAATTTACCTATAAAAGGAGCCTTAGAACATCCAAACATCTTGCACCACTCATCTCACAAACACTCATCCTTTACTCTCTTATTCCAATCGGCTCTTGAAGCCACACCCGACGAGAAAGAAGATCGAAGGAAGGATCAAGGATCAAGGATCAAGCTCTTAAGTAACCTCATCTCACTTCAAATAGGTAAGATCTTCTAATCTATTAGACACCATTCCATTCAATCTTAAGGTTCTATACCCGACCCTAAGCCTTGATCACGATCGGCTTGCACACTCACACACTAACTAGGCACAAGCATGATCACTACGTAATGGTTCGATACTATATTAAGCCTAGTAGCCGAAATCATCTAACAACTAGAACAAATCGGCTCTATCTAAGCATTGTTATATAAATAAAGTTTTGAGGCAAAGTCATGGTGTAATGAAACATGTTAGCTATCGGTTTTATGATCAAAAATAGTACTAAGACACTTGTAAAATTAAAAGCTTTCTTTTTAGTATAAAGGCAATCGAGTCTCACTTAAAGTGAACCCAAGTTGATTTCGAAACATCCATTATCCTTTTATAAACAAGGATCGGCCTAATATAAGCCACTAAAGGATCGATTACTAGGCATGTAACATGAAATTTCTTCGGCTATAGCTAATGTACATGTGTTAACAAGAGCCGAAACATGTGTTACCTCACAAATGGTTTCAAAAGAGGGAATAAACATATGTTAAGCAATATCTTCTCAAAAACCAACCACACATGATGAATAAGTGCTAATATACGGCCCAAATACCCCATGTGAGGCCCAATATGGTTCACCATTAATGTTACATTCGAAACAACAAAGTTTTGGAACTATATGTTTGTTAGAACATTTACAAGTATCATGAACAATGAAACACACTAAACATAATGGTCCACAAGTGTCGGGTGAACAATTTGTATGATAAACAACATCCGGATGACTTACCATGTCCATAATGATCATAGGGTATCATTTGTCAGGCCATTGATCATCCACTAGCTCACTAGACCCCACACGACTCAAACAGGTGAGTTTTCTATGGCCCCATTTTACTATTTTACATTTTGGGGGAAATACATGCATCAATACTTGTGTCAATTTCAAGTGTGTGTACATTCTAGCATGACTACCATGTGAAACATGAGACATTTTGGTTCATGAGCTCACTAGTCCTCGTACATCGTTCACTGTAACTATTAGCTAGACATTTAGCCATGGAACACTTTAATAGATCTATTGGGTTGACACCCCCACTCTTGGTTAGTCGCTCTAATCCGCCACATGCAAAAGAGTGTTAGTATTCTACTATACATACATTGTCTTTAGTGTACAATGCACGAGGCACCACAGTCAAGAGGTTTGGTTACAGGACTCATGGTTCTCACAGTGATCATTTGCTTAGCTAGCTTATGATTGGTCAAACACGGATGACACGTTCATTTCACAGTACATTCAAAACCCATAGACTCACCAACATTATTGTTGACAAAATCCTTTATGCATGTGTTTCAGGTAACTAATGGAGGGCCACAGAGGATTGAGGGAAGGGTTCGAGCATGCACACCGTGGTATCACTTTGATGGCTTTTGTCAGCTTCAAAACGTTATGTTTTCAATTTCCATAAGACAATGATCATGTGCTTACATCATGCTTAATTTCAATAACACCATGACGAATTCCATCTTTATGGTGGTACTATTTTGAATAAATGTGTATTGCTTGAACCTTGTGCTTGAAAACTCTTCGATCGTTGCACTCCCGTGTTTCCGCCTAGGCGGGGTGTGACAGATTGGTATCAGAGCACGAGGTTATAGCGAACTAAGATTCTTTGGAATCAACTATAAATTAAAATATTTTTCGAAATGTTTTCACAAAATTCCACGAAGTCTCGCCTTGCACCCCTCAAACCTCAAGCCGCTCCACGAACACATACGGGTACCATGGTTTATTTATCCATATGATTATTTACATATATGTGCATGTTGTGACAGGAAACATGGCCATTACTATTGATCTTGTTTCTTCACTCGAGTCAGAGTCAGATTATTTGGTAGATGATCCCCAGGGAGATGACTTACCTCTCACCCAGCCAGCCCCCGAGTCCCATCATAATGGATGGCTATCCGAGTCTGAGATGGACATTGACTCACCTCCTGTGCAGAGACGTACTTCCGATGACGAGACGGACGATGACACTCCACCCCTATCTGTCTCTGACCCCCATCCTTTTGTCACTCATTCTGTCTCATCTCCACCGGCCAGCCTAAACCCCTACTTTCGCTTAGACACTTCAGGACGTTTAGTCACCAAGTGTACTCCTCGCAAGAGGATCCGACCGGCCTTAGTAATAGCTATACCTGCTAGGACCCCGATTTTTCCTACTATCCCTGTTTCTGAGCCCGTCCAGCCGACAATTCCCGAGCCTATACCCCTAGCCATCGAAGTAGGTGAGCCATCGAAGAGGCTCAAGAGGCGTTCACAGGCCCGCAAACGGCCTTACCTATCTAGTCTTACCAGCGACCTTGCGCACCGAGACGAGGAGGATGACCTCGAGACCATGAGCTTGGTAGGCTCATCGGGGAGGCCCCTCCGCTCCGAACGCAGTGTACTCATATCCCATGACGTTCAGCTGGTGGCTCTAGAGGGCCGAGTTTGGGAGCTCAAGGATCGTTTAGCAGAGTCCGAACAGGGTAGGTTAGTCACCGTATTAGAGTGATCGGAGATGGGTAGACGAGTGGAGATATTAGAGCGTAGGGCAATGGAGACAGATAGTCGTATGAGGGAGGCTATTATTTCTCTTGCTGCTGCTTTCCCACCCCCTTCTTAGATTATGGTTTATGATAATTATGCATGTGATTGACTAATGATGTTTTGTGACTATGGATGTTATGATCTAAAAACTAATTGCGGTTCACCCGCCTGTTTTGTATTAAAAACCTAACTGCTTTTGAGAAACTATGACATGATGTGATGTAGTGATGTATGGTTTAATTTATATGACTATCTTGGTTATGGTGTGTTTATATGTTGTACTCATGTTTATTGTGTTCCATCATTTAGTTATGCAGACCCGACATTCCACACGAACGACCGAAGGAGAGCCACTACCGTCCACACCCGCCGAGTTGGCCAGGGTAATCGCCGAGGCGATTGCTCGACACGATGCAGCCCGGGCCGACTCAAGCGGAGGATCTGGTGGTACCGGGCGTCGCCGAAGCGAAACAGACCACGAGGCTGAGAACTCTAGTCATGGCTGTTCGTACAAAACCTTCATGGCATGCAAACCATAGAACTTTCGTGGTAATGAAGGTGCTGTAGGAATTGTCTGGTGGATAGAGAAAACCGAATCAGTCCTCGACATTAGTGGTTGCTCCGAGGATCAGAAGGTAAAGTACTCCACCTGTACCTTTCAGGATGAAGCCCTCACTTGGTGGAATCTGCAGGTACAAACCTTGGGCAGAGAAACGGCATACAGTCTTTCCTGGGCCGATCTCAAAACAATGCTCATGGATAAGTACTGTCCTCGAAGCAAAATACAAAAGCTGGAAACCGAGTTCTAGAACATTGAAATGGTGGATGCCAATGTGACTACATATACCACTCGTTTTCACGAACTCTCTCGACTAGTCCCACACATGGTCACCCCTGAGTACAAGAGAGTCGAGAGGTATATCTGGGGTCTGTCCCCAAAGATCCGCAGTATGGTCACTGCATCGGCACCTTCCACCATCCAGGCTGCGGTTACCCTTGCTCAGAGTCTGACCGACGACGCGGTACGCATGGGATCACTGACCCAGAAGGTAACAGTTATCAGTGAGAGTTCCGAGAACAAGCGCAAACGTTCCGACAACTGGAAGAGCAAGCACTCCTCTCACCGACTACCAGACGCTGTGAAAGTTTTTGCTGCTACCGCTATTGAGGAACCCAAACACAAGTACAGCGGACCTCATCCTCACTGCAGCAAATGCAACTACCATCACATAGGTACTTGCGATAGCATTTTGTGCAAGAACTGCAACCGTCATGGTCATTCTACCGCTAACTGCAGGGCCAAAACCGCCAACACCCCTCCTTCCCGAAACGAGTGTTTCGAGTGTGGTGCGATAGGACATTTCCGAAAGGACTATCCCAAGGCCAAGGATCAAGCCCGTGGCAGAGCGTTTGTATTAGGAGCTAACGAAGCACGAGACGGTCCTAATGTAGTTACGGGTACGTTTCTCCTTAACAATCAATTCGCATCAATACTTTTCAATTCTGGCGCAGATTTTAGCTTTGTGTCCACCAACTTTAGGAAATCCCTAGGATTAGAATCTAGTAAGTTGGACACACCATTTACCATAGATCTAGCTAACGGTAAATTAATCTCGTCCGATGAGATCGTTAAGGATTGTATTCTGGTACTCGACGACCACGAATTCAGTATCGACTTACTGCCAATCCAATTAGGAAGTTTTGATATCGTCATTGGCATGGATTGGTTGTCCAAACATCGTGCAGAGATCGTCTGTCACGAGAAGTTGGTATGAACCCCCTTGTCAAATGGTGAAACCTTAATGATTCGAGGGAGTCAGTGTTTACCCACTCTTCGTATCATCTCCTGCATTAAGGCCCAAAAATGTTTAAGGAAAGGTTGTGTCGCGTTCCTCGCACATGTCGTTGAACAAAAAGCTAAAGATCGGAAACTAGTGGACATCCCAGTGGTGCGAAATTATCCCGAAGTCTTTCCAGAAGACTTGCCAGGACTTCCACCACCACGACAAGTCGAGTTTCGCATCGATCTTGTTCCGGGAGCTGCCCCTGTAGCCCGCACACCGTATCGCTTAGCCCCATCCGAGATGCAGGAACTGTCCAATCAACTCCAGGAGTTGCTAGACAAAGGTTTCATTCGTCCGAGTTCTTCCCCATGGAGAGCACCTATCTTATTCGTGAAGAAGAAAGACGAGAGTTTCCGCATGTGCATCGACTACCGGGAGCTGAACAAACTGACGATCAAGAACAAGTATCCGTTGCCAAGGACGACGACCTGTTCGACCAGCTGCAGGGATCCAGCTACTACTCAAAGATCGATCTACGGTCAGGATATCATCATCTACGAATCCAGGAGGACGACATCCCGAAAACTGCATTCCGAACTCGTTATGGGCATTACGAATTCCTGGTTATGCCATTTGGATTAACGAATGCTCCAGCAGTTTTCATGGACCTCATGAATCGTGTCTGCAAACCCTACTTGGACAAATTCGTCATTGTCTTCATCGACGACATCTTGATCTATTCACGAACTCAAGAGGAGCACGAACAACATCTACGATTGATGTTGGAGTTGCTCAAAAGCGAGAAGTTGTACGCCAAATTCTCGAAATGCGAGTTCTGGATTCGAGAAGTCCATTTCCTCGGTCACGTGGTGAACGAGAAGGGTATACAAGTTTATCCTACAAAAATCGAAGCAATCAGGGATTGGGCTGTGCCCAAGACACCAACTGAATTGCGACAATTTTTGGGATTAGCCGGTTATTACCGACGATTCATCGAGAACTTCTCTAAGATTGCCCAACCACTAACTGTCTTGACGCAAAGACAAGAAGTTCGATTAGGGGATCAGACAGGAGAATGCGTTCCAAGTATTGAAGGACTGCCTGTGCAGTGCACCAATTATTTCCCTTCCCAAAGGCACAGATGACTTCGTAGTTTACTGCGATTCTTCGCATCAAGGTCTTGGATGCGTACTCATGCAAAGGAATAAGGTCATTGCCTATGCATCCCGACAACTCAAAACTCATGAAAAGAATTACACTACTCATGACCTAGAGTTGGGTGTAGTAATCTTTGCACTTAAGATTTGGAGGCACTACCTCTACGGTACCAAGTGCACCATCTTCACCGATCATAAGAGCTTACAGCACATCTTCAACCAGAAGGAGTTGAACATGCGGCAACGCAGATGGGTTGAACTGTTGAATGATTACGATTGTGAGATTAAATACCATCCGGGCAAAGCCAACGTTGTGGCTGACGCATTAAGCCGGAAGGAACGATTTAAGACACTATGTGTGCGTGCACTAGGTCTAACCATCTGTACAAATCTCACGACCCGTATTCACGACGCTCAACAAGAAGCTCTAAAAAGTGAAAATCTTAAGAACGATTCGCTATTTAAGATGGTTAATCTATTGGAACTAAAATCTTACATAATCTAATCTTGGAGGAAGCTCACAAGTCTAGATACTCTGTACATCCTGGTGCCGACAAGATGTACAAAGACGTAAAGGAACTTTACTAGTGGCCCAATCTAAAAGGTGAGATCGCCGCATACGTCAGCAGATGCCTTACCTGTTCGAAGGTCAAAGCTGAGTATCAAAAGCCATGTGGTCTGCTCCAGCAACCAGACATCCCAGTGTGGAAATGGGAACAGATTTCCATGGATTTCATCACCAAGTTACCTAAGACGTCCAGTGGTCACAATACAATTTGGGTCATTGTTGACCGGTTGACTAAATCCGCGCATTTCTTGCCGATTAAGGAAACCGACAAGTTGGAGAAACTTGCCAAGTTGTACATCAAGGAAATTGTAACCAGACATGGTGTGCCTGTTTCAATCATTTCTGACCGAGACAGTCGATTTACCTCCCGATTCTGGCAAACACTGATGGACGCACTAGGCTCTCGCTTAGACATGAGTACAGCCTACCATCCGCAAACAGATGGCCAAAGTGAGCGTACAATCCAGACATTGGAGGACATGCTCCGGGCATGCGTAATCGATTTCGGTGGAAACTGGGATTCACACCTACCATTGGTTGAATTCTCCTACAATAACAGTTACCACACCAGCATCAAGGCTGCCCCCTTCGAACCCTTGTATGGACGCAAGTGTAGATCTCCTCTGTGTTGGGCAGAAGTGGGAGACAAATATTTGACTGGCCCCGAGCTTATTCAAGAGACCACCGATAAGATCTTCCAAATCCGTGATCGCTTGAAAGCAGCTCGAGATCGTCAAAAGAGCTACATTGATCGCCGTCGTAAACCACTCGAGTTTCAAGTGGGCGATAAAGTACTCTTAAAAGTCTCACCCTGGAAAGGTGTACCACGATTTGGCAAACGTTGGAAACTCAACCCCCGATACATTGGTCCATTCGAGATACTTTCTAGAGTTGGTCCCGTGGCATACAAACTCAAGCTACCCGAAGAGCTGAGTAGTGTTCATGACACTTTCCACGTATCCAACCTAAAGAAATGTCTATCCGACGAATCTTTGATCATTCCTCTCGAAGAGATTCACATAGATAATCAGCTCCACTTCGTCGAGAAGCCAATCGAGGTTACATGATTGGAAAGTACAAAAATTGAGAAGGAGCCGCACTAAACTTGTGAAAGTCAGATGGAATGCAAAGCGTGGTCCCGAATTTACTTGGGAACGCGAAGACCAAATGAGACACAAGTACCCAGCTCTTTTTCCCGAAACTACTAACACTAGTAGGGAAACTCGATTTCGCGGACGAAATTCCCAAAACAAGGGGAGAATGTGACAACAGTCAACGTAACAGGTTAACGTCCGTACATGTTTCAGTTATGACTTCATTATATGTTCATATTTAGACAATTTGCATGCATTATACCCCCCCCCCCCTCTCCAGGCTAGTAGAGCATGAGTTAAACAGAAAATTCAACATAATGCACCTGTTTGGATCTCGGCGGAAGCATTGCACACAAGCAACCTCACACATGTCTTGTTATCATCAAAGAGGCAAGGCATGATCTTACAACAATTTCACTTAGGAACAAGACAAGCCTTTACTAGGAACCCCCATTCTTGTCTCTTTCCATAAGACAATGATCATGTGCTTACATCATGCTTAATTTCAATAACACCATGATTAATTCCATCTTTATGGTGGTACTATTTTGAATAAATGTGTATTGCTTGAACCTAGTGCTTGAAAACTCTTTGATCGTTGCACTCCCATGTTTCCGCCTATGCGGGGTGTGACACACATCCTGTGTTAAACACCCATGTTTTGCTAGGAAAAGCAAAGATTTCAATAACATATATACCTGAGGACTCTCCTCCAGAAGCCTTGGCTTGCTTCAGTTCAGCTAAATACTTAGCACAGTTCCTCTTCCAGTGCCCAGTTTCATCACAATGAAAAAATTGGCATCTTTCAGAGGTTTCTTGTTGGCAACAGATTTGCCTTTGCCCTTCCCTTTCCCCTGATTGCCCATTTTATTGGTGTTAGGTTTCTTAACTTGACCCTCCTTGATCACTAGCACTGGTGCAATCTTGCTAGGTATGTTCACCTCAGCAGTTTTGAGCATCTGATGCAGTTCTGCAAGTGTCTTTTCCATCCCGTTCATATTGTAGTTCATAATAAACGGGTCATATGACTTGGGCAATGAGTTTAGGATAATATCCCCAGCTAACTCATCGCTCAAGGGGGATTCCAGACGAGCCAAGTGATCAACATATGCCTTCATTTTTAGCACACGAGTGCTAACTGGCGTTTCTAGAACATACAATTTGTTCTCCGCCTTGAGAACAATTTTCAAGTTGCGGTGCCAGTCCATGAAGTT
The DNA here is from genome assembly GCA_030844895.1 of Ambrosia x helenae. Classification (NCBI taxonomy): domain Eukaryota; kingdom Viridiplantae; phylum Streptophyta; class Magnoliopsida; order Asterales; family Asteraceae; genus Ambrosia; species Ambrosia x helenae. The sequence continues at coordinate 31,807,448 of CM061225.1, forward strand.
GGAGTGGTTAAGTTTGTCCTTCTCTAAGATGGACTCGCGAGAGAATTGGGAGGCGGAATTGTTTTCAGTTGACATCTACAAAGTTCAAAATCTAATTTATTAGTATTTTATGTTTTAAATATCCTAATTTATCTTATGACCCAAAAGCAAAATTAATTAGGATGAGACCCCGATTCATCAATACACAGTGAACTTGCTTAGCAATGTCTACTGGTATGATTAGGTAGGTAAACAACGATTGTTAATTGTGTCCACTACACAACTCTCCATTTGGGGTTATCGCTAAAAGCGATGTATGTTTAACCCCAACTATGCCCACTTGTCAAACAAGCGATGTTTGGTCCTATACTGTTAACTGTAACACCGGCCTATGTTACACAGGAAACGCGATGATTACCTTCACTCATGATCAACGCCCAGATGCAGGGTCAGCACTAACATTTGGGTTTGATTTAGAAGGAAGTTTTAACTCGTTAAGGGTGGCATAAAACATCAATTTAAAATTGGGATTTAATTTTAATATTTACCATAAATATATTGAATAAATATATTGAATGACTCGTTAGCATGATGTGAGTCACACAATAGTTTATAAAATCCAATTTTATATTGTTCGTGATAATTGAAACTTCTTTCAACACTCGACACAGTATAGTTTTAAATACCCTATTTAAACTATGTTGGTCGTATTATCACGAATGGACTTTTTTTAATATTAATAAAACTCCTTTTATTAAATATGCTTTTTGGTTTTTATAAAACTTGTTTTAATAAAACCGTTGCCATGATTGTGAAAATTTTATTTATTTTGGGTTATCTAAATTATTTACAATAAATAAACCACAACCACAAAACATAATAATAAAATTAAACGAATCGAGCCCCTAATAGGTCGCCCGTTTCGTTTTAGCCAGAAACGAAACGAACTAGTCAAAAAAGGGTTTCAAAACTATTTTGATATAAGTAATTACTAGGGTGTTTTATCTGTAATTTAAATTTAATGACTATAATACATTGGATTGTGTTTTAAATTTTTGTATATTGTTGTGTTAAGTGTTTTTCAAGCCAAAACAACCCAATGGATTATTCCAAAATAAAAAACGTGATGCCTACATGTCAATTCTTAATCCTTCCTACACTTTTCACACAAAACAATATTCCTACAGGAACCCTACCATATATATATATATATATATATATATATATATATATATATATATATGTGTGTGTGTGTGTGTGTGTATGTGTGTGTGTGTGTGTGTTTCGTACATGGTGTGAGAACTCTATATAGTTATTGTGTTTTAAATTTTGGCTATGATACTTTCGATTCCTTATGCATTGCATTATATTGAAAAACATCAAACGTAACAACTTAAAATACAATCAAATGTATTCTAGACATGAATTTAAAACACAGTAATTACTTCCTTCGCATGGTGTTTTAGATTGCACGTCGAGAATACATTAATTAGTGTTTTAAATCGTTGTGTTTTGTGTTTTTCTATATAATACTTTGCTAAAATAATATAAAACATCATGTCCAAAATTTAAAACACAATAACTATATAGACAACTCACACTTTGTATGAAAAATGCACTTTGTAAAAGAACCCCACCCTCCTTTTCTCTTTCTCCCCCCCCCCCCCTCTCTCTCTCTATCTATATATATGGTAGGGATCCTATAGGAAAATAGGTTTTTGTGAGAAAGATTAAAAATTAATATATATATATATATATGCATCATATTTTGGAATTATTCATGATGTTTTGGATTGTTTTGCCTAAAAAGCACCAACCATAACAATTAAAATCCAAAAACAATGTATTTTAGGCTTAAAACATAAAAACATTATGCCAATAACATTAAGTAGTGTGTTTTAAGTGTTTTACCTGTGTTTTAAATTTAATGACTATAATACATTGAATTGTGTTTTGAATTGCTGTGTTTAGTGTTTTTCAAGCCAAAACAACCCAAAACATCATTTCTAAATCCAAAGCATGATGGCTACATATCAAATCTTACTCTTTCTTACACTTCTCACAAAAAACAATTTTCCTACATGATTTTCTAAATATGGGGATATATATATATATATATATAGGAAAAAGATCAAATAGGAACCAATACCCTAGTTAGGAACTTAGGAACCAATCTGAGCCATTCATCTTTGATATTGATCTAGGGGGTAGTTATGTAATTAGACAATTAAATATTATCTTTTAATTTAATTAAAATTGTTATATATGGTAGTTATTTGACTTCATTAAAATTGTTATATATGGCAGTTATTTGACTTCATGATATATATATATATATATATATGGAGAGAGAGAGAGAGAGAGAGGAGGGCAGAGCTCGGTGGACAGCGGCAGAGTATGGTGGTTTACGGCGTAGCTCTGGCGGGCCATCCTCAAACCCATCAACTACCCCCCCCCCCTTCTACACCGATTACACCCCAACCCCCTGTTATAAACCCAGACTGATTCGAAAGAGGGAAAGAAACCTATATAAGGAAAGAGAAAGAATAACTTCCTTTGCATCCGCAACCTCAGCTTTCTCCACTGGTTATTCCTTTTTCCAGAACAGAACATCGGCGAACACTTATAGAACGACGTCGTCATCGTCGTCGTCCGTACGGTTCTCAATCGATAACCGTCCGATCTCTCCGAGCAGATCGATATCCTCTCCGTCAAGGATTAATAACAATCAAGCGGTTAAGAAGACGTGTTTGTGTTCACCTATCTGACGACGACTCTGGTAATTTATGTTTGTTTGTTTTGAGGTTTTGTTTAAGTAGATGATGATAAAAAAAACTGATATACACCAATGTATATTTTGTGTTGGTGATGATGAATGAAAAAACAAATATACACCAATGTATATCTGTGTTGATGATGTTGAATGAAAAGAAAAAAAGTGATATACATCAATGTATAACTGATGTACACCGTTGTATATATGTGTTGATGATGATGAATGAACAAAAAAAAAACTGATATACACCAATGTACACTTCAAAAACAAATATACACCAATGTATATCTGTGTACATCAATGTATATATGTGTTGATGATGAATGAAAAAACGAATATACACCAATGTATATCTGTGTTGATGATGTTGAATGAAAAGAAAAAAAGTGATATACATCAATGTATAACTGATGTACACCGTTGTATATATGTGTTGATGATGATGACGAATGAACAAAAAAACTGATATACACCAATGTACAATCATGCCATTAAAGATGGATGACTCAGATTGGTTCCTATAGTTCCTACTTAAGCGTTGGTTCCTATTTGAACCCTACCCTATATATATATATATATATATATATATTATATTTAATTTCCAACTATTACTCGCTTTCAACAATTAATAAACAACATTGATTATTTTCATGACTTCTAACCAACACAATCAACAATTATCATAAACCAACAAGAAACAATGAATCATTGTGTTTTAAAGAAGAGGGGTTGATCATCAAGAAACGCTTGATCCAGAAATGGGGTGGATTGTCGTGATGATCAAGAACATGATCACTTGATTTACGTGGCTTGTTTTATGTAAAGGTTTGGATGAGGCTTTGATCAAGTCAATCACAACATACAAGTCCAAAGAAAGAAGTTAAGTTAATTGATTTGGTTTCATGTACGGATTGTTTTGTTTGTTAAGGAGAGTGTCAATAGACGAGAACATATGTAACATCCCGACCGATGGCGGAATCATCGAGGTGTCACATAGTGACGATTGTTCAAAAGCTCATGGTACTAAAATGTAAATATTTGATTATTGAATATTGTTTTACAACATGTGAAAATAAATACAGGACAACAAAAATAGAGATAGTTGATTTATTTAATCTAAGTCCAAGGTTCTATGTGAAGCGTCAAGCAGCTTATCTTGAAACATGCACGAAAATAAATTTTGTCAACATATGATGTTGGTGAGTATTACCTAGCTTTGTACATATAGTATAAGTTTGAAAAGCGATACAATTCATGTGTCTTAGCATTACTAAGGCATTATGTAAACACATAAGTAACCAAACAAAACAAGATCAAATGTAAAGTTGGTAAGGCAAAATTGATAATGAGCACCCTAACACGTGTCAAGTCTAAAAGAGCACCATAACATAAGTTATGTCTAAATGAGCACCGTAACATAAGTTACGTCTATATGTAAAGAGCACCATAACATAAGTTATGTCTAGATGTATGATTTTGTACGTAAGCTACATTCATGTTCAAACATAAAGCACAAAGATAAACAAGACACGTATATGAATTGTAAATGAAGAAAAATGTACATGTAAGTGAATGTGCAAGTTTTGTATACTTGTGCATGAATCACCCCAAAAGTGTAAAAACGAAAAAAGGGGATAAGTAATACTCACCTTAGCAAAGTGTTAAGTCTTGTGGAATAGAGTAAGTGTGATCCAACGTTGCCAAGTATCACCCTATGTTTAAGGTAATAAATAAGCTTAAGTCTTTCTAGTCTACAAATATTTCTAGGGTTCCTAATTTTGGGATAAGTAATTGATTAATTATTAATTAGGTAAATTGTTTAATAAATAAAAGAAATTTGGAAAATAAATAAAGAAAAGACTATTTGGAGATGTTTGAATAAAGATGATCATATTATAAGATTTTAAGTATAATAATTTTTATAAAATTATTTCCTCAAAAATTGAATATCTAGTATATTTATTTCTATTTGTCAAAGGTATAGTTTTAATATCTAAAAATATTAAAATTAAAGAATTTTTAAATTAAAATTTATATTTCTGTTCTAGATGAACAAAAATTATTTATGTAAAATTTTGGTATAAAAATATTGAAAAATGAATTTAATATGATTTATTTATGATTAAAATAACAAAAATTAATTAAAAATATTAAATAAACGGTTTTCCTGGAATAAATATTATTTCTGAAATACATTTTGATCTACAAGTTTAAAATATTTTTTGTGGGATTTTATAAAGTCGTTTAGATATTTTTATAGAATTTTAAAATTATAATTGAATAAACTTGTAATATTTATAATATATAGTAAATAAATGGTTTTTGAAAAACTAAAAATTTTATAATAAAGTTTACTATTTGAATAGCATAAAATAAATTTTATGGAATTTATAAAGTTGTTTTGGTATTTTAAATGTATAATAAAAGTTTAGAATTAAAATATATGTTTAAATCTATTAGGAATAGGCTTTAAAGAAAAAAGTGGTGGTTGTAAGGATTGAACCCATGCCATTGTCGGTTCAATGGTTTTAAATCACAAGCCAGCCACCACCTGAGCTGGCCCTAAGAACGAGATTATTACTAAACAGTTTCAACATATACATAGTTTGGTTCAGAAAATAAATTTCTATAACAAAAACGTGGGATGCATGTCTCGAACCCATGATCTGGTCTGAACAAACACACTAAACACACCACTTGATATGTAAATTAGATCTGAACTAAATATGATTTCGAAATCTTTTAAATAAACAGTAAGTTATATCATCTTCCCTAATTTTAGAACATAAACCCTAGAATTCTAATAAACCGAATCAACAATTAATAACGAAATTAACTATGGAGTTAATAATGTATAGGGGCCGATTAACATGTAGGAATAAAGAATTGAATCATACCGGTTGCTAGAGCCTTCGATTTGCGAGTCAAACGAAAATTCAAAACGACTCGAATTAAGCAAGTTTAAACGAACGAAACTGAGTATTTAGTGTGAGGGTTTGTTATTTGACTCCTTATCAGTGTTTTTGCAAGTTTAATTGCCACGATATCAACTATATATACGAATTGAAATCTTGCTTTTTGGAATGTTCGTAAATGAGTAACAAATCTTGACGAATTGACCCTCAAATCACGGCTTTAATGCGTGCGAGACAGCAGTCGGGCGTGGGATTGAATTTTGCCTTATTTGGAATGTTTAATTTTGGGAAACAAGCTAATACACACGCTAATTGAAGGTTGTATGACCGTTGACTTTTGGGATTTGACTAAGGGATAATCAGGAAGGTGTTAAGTATAATACGCGTGAGACTTGTTCACAAAAAGAATGATGGCTCAGTGGTTGTGCTTGTGTGTGTTGTGTTTGACCCGGGTTTGGACGCGGGTTCGAGTCCCAGTCCAAACAATCTTTTTTTTTAAACAGATTTGAAAGGGGAGAAGGAGTGTGGGCCAGATTTGGTTGGGCTTTGGTGGGCCTGATCTGGGCTCCGAAAATGGGTAAGGTTTTGGTTTGTTTAGTTTAATTATTTGCTTATAAGTTTAAAACTAACATTATCATCATTATTATTATTATTATTATTATTATTATTATTATTATTATTATTATTATTATTATTATTATTATTATTATTATTATTATTATTATTATTATTATTATTATTATGAAAGAAAAGAATTTTTCAATTACGACAACGATTCGAGTAGGTTGTTATTAATCGCAAGGAAACAAGTTCGCAACTTTTATTATTGAATCGAAACTTCAGATTACAAGGATTATAAATGTAAATACATGAAACGAGCGGGACTAAAGTCGGACAAAAGATAAAAAGAAAGGTGACGGATGTCACAACATCCCCTACTTTTAGAAATTTCGTCTCGAAATTCCTTCAAGTAGACGTATAAACAGGGTTCTAGATACTCGAGTAAATGTTATAGTGAGTATGGTCAAGTTTAATGAGAAAGAGAGCTTTGTGTAGCGTGATAACCTGACTTGAATGGACGCGAATGTTAGATATAATTGGATTAAATATATCTAAGGATTATTACCAGTGGTCAAGACCCAAAGTACTAGGCCTTGAAAATAAAGGTTAGGGTTGTTGGAAGGAATATGTTAGACTATGAATCAACGTTTTGAACTACCAAGAGAATTAGGGTTAGTTCCTGGTCTAACTTCCAGTCTCACTTTTAATGCATCATTAGTGTTTATATATAGGGTGTACCGCAGCTAACCCACCACACCTTTGATACATTGAAAACGTACTGGACGCCTACCAAAAACCCCAATAGAATTTCACAATACCTTAACGTACCTGTAAATTCATGATTACGTTCCGGACCGGAATCATCAATTTACCTTACATTAGGGTTTTATGTCCTTCTATGAACCTAATCTAACAACACATTAAAGCAAATAAGATGACACAACAAACACGTTGGGTTACAATGAGACGTTATCAATGAAATGAGGCTATGTAATAATGAGGTCAATTACATTGGTTTGCAACTACTTGCAAGCATAAAAAAAATTAAGTATGGGCTGCCACTCACCCGGGGAGCCCTTTAAGTGAGATGTTTGTCTGTGTAGTAATTGTTTTTCATAGATCAACATGCAAATTGATAAATGCAAGCAAGTTTGTAATTACGGCAACCATTAAGTATAAGTGTGATCTTAGTTGACTATAGAAAATAGTTCATATTTGGCCAGCCATGTTTACGAGTATCATAAATAATTAAATGTTCAAAGAAAATCAAATTAAGAAAAATCAAGTTTAATATAACAAACAATCATGTTTTTAGAAAAGTTCTGTAGGATCAAGTATCAAGTTTTTAATAGTTTGGTTTTCATGGAAATCAAGTCCAAATGTTTCAATAAAATGTAAGGTGGAGTCTTAAATTTCTACGATTAAAATAAACGTAACCAAATATGATAAATTTCCAGTCTGCGCTCGTACATAATAATATGCAAGGAAATTTCTAGATGTTATATGCTTATGAGTACGACACAATTGGGTACAAAATGATAATAGGATCAAGAAAATGAAAACACAGGTATTGGATTCTCGAGTCTTAAGAAGATTCCATCCATGGCTTAGCCAGTGGGGTTAACGTCATCCTGACCAGTTGCTTCGTTGATATTGATATTGAAAGCTCGTCCATGTGCCACCTGGTTTACATTATTCAATTCAGGGCATCGATGCCGCATGTGGTTAGGGTCTCCATAATTATAACATGCCCGGCCGTTAGTAATCGGCAGTGGTTCCTGGGCAGCTATTTGATGATTATCTTGTGTCCTAACCATCACACGACAAGTAGCGGCAAAGTGTCAAAACCTTCCACATCTAGTGCATTGACGACATGGAAGATTTGCAGGGTGATGATACTTGCAAGTGTTGCATTGAGGATGGACTCCCGTGTAGGCTTTCTTGATAGGAGGTTGAGTCACAGGATTCACAACGGTATGGTTCTGATTATCGCCCATTCGTTTCTTAGAGTTCGAAGAAGTAGTGGCGGCCTTTGCTAAAACAGTCTTAGATGGTTCAACGACATGGTGGTTTTCTCAGCAGACGTCTTGGTGCCCTTCCTAACCAAGTTTCCTTTCTTTACGTGTTTGTCTGTTAAAGTAGCTGCGAGCTAAATTGCTTCTTCTACAGTAGCGGGCTTGCTACCAGTGACAGTATCCTGAATTAGATCAGGTAAGCCCTCAATATACTTTTCAATTGCTCGGGATAGCGGGGTAACCATATGAGGAACAAGTAGGCTGAGTTCGTGATATCTGGTAGTATACACTAAGTTTTCTCCACTGTCTTGTTTCAGCTCATAAAATTCATCCTCTAACTTTTTGATTTCATTCCTAGGACAGAATTTGGCGATCATGAATTCTTTAACCTCAGTCCAAGACAAAGATAAAGCAACATCAGCGCCCCGATTGCGTTTTTCGCCATTCCACCAAGTTAATGCCCCCTTTTGAAGGGCACTGGTGGCATAGCGAAAACGGAGTTCGTCAGGACACTCGCTGTTCACAAAGGTGCTCTCAATGCTTTCAAACCATTGGAGGAGGCTAGTAGCTCCCTCCTCACCAGTGAATTTTGTGGGGTTGCAGGAGTTAAAGTGTTTGAAAGTGTACCGAAATTGAGTCACACCCCCTGTGTTGGCACTGTTACTATTCTGGGTTAACTCACTGATAAGGTTTGGGATCACTGCAGCAATTTGCTAAGCGACTAAAGATGCGAGGCAACGATCAGAACGTTGTCCAGAGGCACGAACAGTGCGTTGGCCGGCATCTCGGAGCATGCGGCGAGCAGACATCTAGACGACAGTCAATGAATAATCATGAGATTAGAAAATGTAAGTGTATAACTTTACAGATGATTATGAAAGTATGAACTTGTAAGCAATATATGAAAATCATGAAATACAAAATATTGTATATAAAATGAGAGAGTATTATTGAAAAAAAAAACTTGCATAAAATGCTTGGATTGCCCTTGTCTAGCTGTAAAGCCCAACAAGAACGTTGACTTTTCAAAGGAATTGAACCCAATGGTGATCAAAGAAGACATGCTTTAGCCTATAAGTGGACACTCACTCCAGGAATCCCCAGGTAAGATAGTTTCACATATATAAATTGGAATGATTTTGAAGCCGTTTTTACGATTGATGAGCTGTCCGGTGCTGTAATCTCTTCTTACATTATGTAAGTACCTAAATTTATTTTAAATAATTGTTTTGAAAACAATTATTTAATATGTATGTATAACAGGTACTTGGATTCGCAAATAAAAGCTGGGAAATTTTCTAATAATGGAATTTGTTTTGTGAACCCCGCTACAATCTCGCCGATTGACGGAAAACCCAAATCAAAACATAGCGAGGATGCAAGTAGAGCGATTGTAGATCGATTGTTGAAGAGAAAGAAAAGGGACATCATTCTGTTGCCATATAACCCTGGGTTTGATTTCCCGTTTAGATAATTGTTCGTTTTTTGACTGAATTTCACTGAATTACATTTTTGTTTTTGCAGAAATCATTGGGTGTTAGCAGTACTTGACATGAGAAAAGCTACATGTTATTACCTTGACTCGTTAAGGCCTATCATTTTTCTTGAGCAGTTAAAACAAATTATAGATACGTAAATAATTTGCTCGAATAGTAACCAAATAGTTTGTTAGAAGTTGCGTTAATGCTTTACTATTTTTCTTGTTTTTTTAATAGGGCAATGGTCGTTTATGCCGCACAAAGTGATACCGGCAAGGTTAAACTCAATTGGGTCAACACTGTGGTGAGTACTTAATATTTTTATAATATAATTAGTTCATACAGATTTCTGTTTATGCAATTTGAGATTGTTTTTTAGGGGTAAATTTGTCATTTGTTAGTATTAAGATGTTAGTATAATTAGGCCATGTTAATTCAGCAGCCATGTTAATTAAGATGTTAAATTTCTAATGCTAGGCCTCAAATAGTTACTTGAATATGCAGCACATTGGTCAACTATATTTAGATTTATGGCCATTATTGAATATGTGAATATGCAACACATTTATGGCCAAAAATGTTCACTGTTCAGAGGTGTGAAATGGCCAAATATTTAGATTTAGGTTTAATATTTTTCTTATTTTTTTAATGTGTAGTGTCCATGCCAGCCGGGAATCACAGAATGTGGTTTTTACGTCATGAAATTCATGAAAGAGATAGTGCAAGGCGGAGTCGAAATATTGGGCGATGTAAGTTATGGCAAAATAAACGCAGCGATGCGTTATGATTTATGTAAAATAATTGGCCGGCCTCGATTAATGTATTAATTTTATTGTTGTCTCAGGTTGGGGGAGGAGCGGATCATTACGGGGATGAAGACATGGATGCCCTTCGCGAAGAATGGGCAGGCTACGCCGCAACATTTATTTTCAAATGATCCAAACTTGTTTGTTTAATTTGAAGGCAATGTTGATACAATATTTTTGTAAACGTTAAACGTCTCGGATTATATAATGAAATGATGTTTTTGTTATTAGTTTGCTAATTATTTTGCATATAATAAAATAGCTATAAATCCAGGAGGGTAAATATGTAATTTTATAGGAATTTTTTTTTTAGATTAATAAATTATGACACGCAAAAGAATGTCATAAAATTCTGTCATAAAATTCTGTCATAACATGTGTCAAAAAAGTGTCAACAAAAACTGTCATAAAAATGTGTGTCATTAAAAAGTGTCATAACGTGTGTCAATAAATACTGTCATAAATGTGTGTCATAAACAGATGACACGAAAAAGTGTCATAACGTGTGTCAATAAATACTGTCATAAATGTGTGTCATAAACAGATGACACGCGAAAATATGTCATCTTAAATTTATGACACCGCCATCCTTGACGTTTTTTTTCTTGTCATCAGACCCTTCTCTTGACACGCATTGCATGTCAAGAAAGGGCTTTTTTCTAGTAGTGCAAGAAGCCAAAACATAAATGACGACGATTGAATAGATAAAAAGATATGGACAACGCGTTTGGCTGTTTGAACCGAGTTTTCTTTGGTTTATTTTCAAGATCATTGGTATGTATTAGTTTTATCAAAAATGAATAAAAAATCATGGGGATTCCAAAAACATAAAGAGGGAAAACAATTTTCTTTTTGCATCTGGGAATTTTTTTATCACAAAAAAACTGCATGATATAGGGATGCAACATAGCCAGAAAAAATGAGCCACTTCAATTTATCTTTTTTATTCTTCCATTCAGGCATCTCAATTCTCATCAACATTGAATAGTTCAATAGCACAAAGTATATGTATGGAGGCTGAAGCCTAAAGCCTATGCAATATGAACCAAGTGTTTCATTTGTATATGCGCCTAATGATGCGGTTTCTTACCTGGCTACGTAAAATTGTCGCAGCCTATTGTGACCGACTGACCGTAACAGGTGAAGACCATTTTTTGACACAACTAATAGTGTCCGCAAGCTTATATCGATCCTCTAGCATCAGCAGCACCATTCTGTTTGGAGCTTAGCCAAGGCGCACGGTCAGAAGACAACGTTTTCTACTTGTAGTTTGACAAACTTGTTGAATCTGAAAGCCAAAAGTTTGAAACATAAATACAAATATGCATAATCGAAAGTGAAAGCATGTTATTGTTGATAGAAGAAATATAATTTGCAAAGCTATTAATCATCCTAAAACAGTAGTACCTGGTTATCGCCAAATGCGCCATAAATATCACCATATGGATTTCCAGGACGATGATAGCACGGGTGGTCCACAAACACCTGAAGGCACATTTGATTTTAATTATGTTCACTTCAGTTAGATTCACAAACTTGAAACTTACCCAGTCAACACCTTTCCTGTACTCATGAAAGAAATCAACCTTGTAGAGCCCACCAGCGCAGTAAACCTTAGTCGGGCAATGAAGATTGCAGTGGCAGCAAAGGGGGCATCAGAGGAATATCTTGGAGAGACAACCATAAACCGATGGCCATGTGCAGCAAGTGCAATGGGAAGGGAACCACATACGTCGGCTAAGCCTCCGGTCTTTGAGTAGGGTGATGCTTCAGAAGTAACAAATACAATGTCGGACGCATAGAAGTACTGTAAGTGCCGTGAAAGGAACTCCGCCAGCTGGATACCTCATGTCAGGGCATCCACTCAACATTCCATATCCTCCACCAGCTGCATTCACATAGAATCACATCATTTACGACATTTGGCATTTTCACGATACGGATGAACATATAGAGAATGAGACAGCGTACCAGGTCCACGTGCTCTCATCAGCTCCCCTCGAAGCTTCTCGATTTCACGCGCCATTGAGATGAGATTTTTCTCCATTGCTTCCTTTTGAATCAAATGCTCCTCGTTTGTTTTCTTCAACATTTCATAATCTCTCCTACACGCGTATGCAAAACATCATAATATCTCAATTCTCAAACTGATACAAAACTAATGAAATCAATACAATACCTCATTTCCGCAAGATCTTTATGCATCCCATCAATATCAGACTTAATCGCCACCACCTATTCATTTTCAGCTGGCAATCTACTTGCATCCTTGGTAAGAGTTTGAACCTGATTAGATAAATCCTGCCTCAATGAAATCAGACTATAACAAAAAGTCATACCTGAAGGGTAGCATTGCGCTGTGATCTTGACAGCACATTAACTTTACATAACTTAATATAATCTAACCGTACACAACAAAAGTCGGGTGACAACCGTCGATATAAAGACCCGTTTCAATCCTCTACTGCTTGTGATTCAGATTTTTTTGCCAAAATGGTGGCACAGTACCAAAATTTTGTACATTTGGAGGGCGTCAGAACTCGACTTGTGATTTTGGTGAAACCGCAGGTTGATCTTGCGGTTTTGGCTTAGGTGGAGGGGAGAGGAGAGAGGCTTTTGCTTAGTAGGAGAGAGGGGGAGAAACCGCAGGTTGGTCTTGCGGATTCAATAACCGATCTGACACAACCAGGGAAACTAGTGTAGGTAGCTAAATAGTTGAAGGGGGTGTTTTGTAAATTTGGAGGGTAGCCGCAAGACCATCTTGCGGATTCAATGTATTGTCCAAAAAAGGTTGCATATTATCAAATTGTTGAAGGGGGTGTTTTGTAAATTTGGAGGGTAGCCGCAAGATGGTCTTGCGGATTCAATGTAAAAAAGGTTGCATATTATCAAATTGTTGAAGGGGGTGTCTTGTAAATTGTCTTTTGTCGTGTGTGTTAATTCAAAGAAAGAAGCAGATAATGTCACATGCATTACACCCCAACCACACATATCTTTGACGGGGGCATGCACAAGTTAAATCAAAGACATTAAAGGGGTTTTATTGTTACTTTAGGAGGGACTTGCATGACCATGTTGCGGTTTCTATGTATGCATGTTATATAATATTGAGACATATTACGACGATGTTCTCATTTCATTTCCATTTTGGCAAAAAAAATCCTACTATACCACCAAAAAAATCCTACTATACCACCATTTCACCCTGTAGATGTACAAAAAAATATATGATCTTTTCATTTTCTCATTTCATGTGGTTACATCCACATTCCATCATTGGTGGTGACAGGAGAAGTTTCGTTTGGAACATTGGATCGATGTTACATCCACCTGGAGTTATAACAGTATTGGGCGGGGATGAGCCATGCTTAAAGGCATCGTCTCCCGTTTCATCCCCCGCCTTGCATCGCTTTTCTGGGGTCCAAAAAAGCGGTGTCTTTGGATCGGTGTTACATCCACATGAAACTAATTGGATCGATGTTACATCCACACGTGGTATAACACGTGTAGAATGCAACATTGTCACTGTAGTTTATAATATTAGAGAGTTGGTTGTCGTTCCTGGTCTCAATCTCCAGTGTACCACCCCCAGGCATGGCAACCGACTATTTAGGGGGGACCACCTTCCAGGCAAATCCTGTAGCGCAAGGCCATCCGGTGTTGAAGAATCACATCATGTGATTAGCGACGTCGGTGACATCGGAATTTGAGATTCTTCACCTTGCTACTTTGGTATGGCAGCCTGGGTTGACCATTGGGTACCTGTAGATTTGGTACATATGTTCAACAGATTGATTGATGTTCCCCTGTTTGACTTCAATAAAGCAATTGTGATGGAAGGTGCGAAACAGAAACTTAATGAACTCTGCAACAAGTTTCTGTTTCGCGCCTTCCATCACGGTGGTACACTAATTTTGGAAGCAAACTTAATCGGCTCTGCGGCTTCTACACCTACAGCGGAATGCACCCCGGTGTTGAAGAATCACGGTCCGTCATTAGCGACGTCCGGGAGAATATTGGAATTGATGGTCTCGGAAATAGATTGTTTTGTAACTCGGTAGATTGTATATTTAACGTTTTAGTGCATAAATAAATTTATGTGTGTTTCAGTCAATTCCAATTTATTATTATTAAATAACTTTGTTAAAAACAACATATTATAATTTAAGAAATTTACTAAACGATAAGAAATTTACTAAACAATATTCTAAAAAAGAGCCATATTAACTAAAAAATACGATATATTCTGCTTCGGAAATAGATTGTTTAAAAAACGCCATATTAACTAAAAAAATACGCTATATTCTGCTTCGGAAATAGATTGTTTAAAAAACGACATATTAACTAAAAACTAAATATTTAAAAAAATTAACAATATTAAACAATATTCTATATAGATTGTTATATATAATTTTTTTATGACTTTATTAAAAAAAGTGTGTTGAATTTTTTTTATTTTTTAAGTACGGTATGGACATTTACTATCATTATCAAAACCGCAAGATGATGTTGCAGTTTTACTTTAAGTACGGTATGGACATTTACTATCATTATCAAAACCGCAAGATGATGTTGCAGTTTTACCTTTCTTAATATTGTCAATTTCACCTATAAATACATATATGTAAAGTTTCATTATCATTCACTCCAAAAGAAACGCTCGATAGTATGGAGAAGGACGAAGAGGTCGGGTCATATTTCTGTTCTTAACTTTAGTGTACGGAATTCAGCAGTAATTTAGTGTAACTTAACTCTTACCGAATCCTCGTGAAGATTGGATAGTTGAGAACGGATTGCGCGCAACGAGTGTCTGGTCGTCTCCTTAAAATTGTGGGGTACATGCCACCTTTTAAAAATAATTATCAAACACAATAATTAGCAAAAATAACATCTTTTAATATAATCAATAGTATGCACACATAACATACTACTTACTTGGCACCAAATGGGAGTCTACCGGCGCCTTCTTCTTCTTCCGGAACAATTTTGGGAGCTAATACCCGGATTCTGGTATACGCCCACAACTGTAACAAATACACACACCCACACATTGCTTCGCCGTCCATTACTGCTGCTTTGCACAGGTTGCGATACAACCATGCCAACACAGCACTACCCCAACTAAAGGTCCCACATTCATTGAGGTCCTCTAGGTATGGTAAAAAGGACAGCTTCACCGTCCCGTTGCTTGAGTCATTAAACAAAGAACATGACAACAAGATTAATATCACACAACGGGCGCGTTGTATGATCTCGACGTCAGTCGGGTCATCGGGCAATGGACCCGAAATTCTTTGTAGAACATCCCGTACATGCATCTTGTTTCCAATGAATCTGTTGGCTCTTATACCCAACAAATTGTAGACAAGTACTTCCCGTTCCTGATCATTCTCCACGTCAAATTGTTCTCCTATCACGGCTTGACCATTAATAGGAAGGCCCATTAGACATGCAACGTCCTTTAACGTCACTGTCACCTCACCGAATCGTAGGTGAAACGTGTTGGTCTCAGGATGCCATCTTTCAACGAGGGCAGTTATCAACCCTCGGTCAATCTTTCGGTAACCACACTCAACAACTCCAAGAAAACCTGTCGTCCGCAGCATAACTTTAATACGTTCATCCAATGGATTGTTGGTAATTGCTGCCCAAAAAGGATTGGTCGCCGCGTCTAACATTAAGATCTACAGCGGCTTCCCCATTTCCTTCAAACAACATCGCTGAACGATGTCGTGATTGATCCCATAGAAGTTCATTGTTGCGAGGACCAGGGTTTACAGTAGCCATAGTGCAAATTTTGGTTTTTTAGAGTGAAAGATATGGAATCGAAAGATATGTGGTCTTTTGGTTTTTTAGAGTGAAAGATATGGAATCGAAAGATATGTGGTCTTTTGGTTTTTTAGTGTGCAAAATAATCGTTCAACTGCCAACAATTTATAACACTAAACCTCATGCATGAGGTTGCATGTACTTGCATGCTTTAATGTCTTTGATTTAACTTGTGCATGCCCCCTACAAAGATATGTGTGGTTGGGGTGTAATGCATGTGACATTATCTGCTTCTTTCTTTGAATTAACACACACACGACAAAAGACAATTTACAAGACACCCCCTTCAACAATTTGATAATATGCAACCTTTTATGGGCTTGTGTCGGACAATACATTGAATCCGCAAGACCATCTTGCGGCTACCCTCCAAATTTACAAAACACCCCCTTCAACAATTTGATAATATGCAACCTTTTTTGGACAATACATTGAATCCGCAAGATGGTCTTGCGGGTACCCTCCAAATTTACAAAACACCCCCTTCAATTATTTAGCTACCTACACTAGTTTCCCCTGGTTGTGTCAGATCGAGTATTGAATCCGCAAGACCAACCTTCGGTTTCTCCCCCCTCTCTCCTACTAAGAAAAACCCTCTCTCCTCTCCCCTCCACCTAAGCCAAAACCGCAAGATCAACCTGCGGTTTCACCAAAATCACAAGTCGAATTCTGACGCCCTCCAAATGTACAAAATTTTGGTACTGTGCCACCATTTTGGCAAAAAAAAATCTGTGATTCAACTAATACATCCTCTGCTTTCACTTTCTCCGGAACATAATCTACATGCAAGACGACATATATATAGTATAAAACAAAATGAATGTGTAATTTGTGTTAAGAGAAAAGAGAATTAACAACCCAAACGTGGTTCCCGCCTTTATTATTATTGTTTATTGAAGAAACACCGATCTAACAGTCTAAATATAATAGTGCAAGTATGTAAGTATAAGGAAGGACGTGATTCTCATTCATATATAACAGAACGGATATAGGACACTTATCTAGACTATTACAGAGTTTCGACTATAATTTATCTTTCACAGCTATATAGTATGAATTCTCTCTCGCCGATCCGATCCCCTCTTCTAATGACGAAGGGGGGTATTTATAGACCCCTGAGGTGGTCTGTGATTGGTTGTAAGGAGAATGACAGCTGGCTCGTACGATTACAGCCGTTGTCATTCTTCGCGTTGTCGCTCTGTAGTTGGTCCACGTGTCCTGTTGTTGTCCTTTCTGTCCTTTTCTGTACCTCGTACCTGCAGGAGATCATGGAGCAGGGAGTAAACGCCTCTGATTGGCTACACGTCCCTTCTCTTGTCGGGTGACACCTATCCTATATTTAGATAGCGTGCGCCGTCTTCTAGAACTCCACGTCACGTTGCTGTGCTGACGTGTATGTGAGTGTAAGGTTGTGCGCACGCGCGGGTACATATCTCTTCAAGTCCCCCTAGTCTAGTGTGTTGTATGCGTAGCATGCGAGATGCTGGACTCAGTAAGGTAGAACTTCCGTGCGCGGGTGATTTTTGTGCTTTTTTCTGACTTCTGGTATCCGTGCGCGGTGTCAGGCAAGTGGTGAAGTCGCGGACGTCTGTAATTAATGCACACATCAAAATTGTCAGGCCGCGCGTATGAAACGACAGGTTGGTAGCCGGAACGTCTCTGACAGTTGTATAGTGTCAGAGACGTGGTGGGCCCACTTTGTCGTTTCAAATGCTTTTTCTCTTTCCTCAAGTGACGTGTAATTTTCTGGTTGGTTAGCCTTTTCATATTCAAAAACCGTCAGATCCACGTGTAACCACCCTATTTAATCCCCCTTTTTCATCTGTTATCTCTCACACTCTTATCAAATACTATCTCTAAGTTTTCTCTCCATTGTTCATCGGTTTTTCTATTTTCCACTGTTCTACAGCATCCGAAGAGTGATTTCACGTCTACAGATGGAACATATTGTGAATATCCCGAAGAAGAAACGTAGGGGCTCTAGGAGGGGGGATGATGGGTCGAAGAAGGGGTCGCCGCATGCCAATGAGGTCACGACGGTTTGGAGGAAAGACGAGTTTAGGAAGTTCCGAAGGGAGTATGGTTTCCCCTCCTCGTATGGTGTGGAGATACCTGCTCCTGATAAGACGATCCTTGAGCCCCCTGTTGGGAAGGTTGGATTGTATGCTTCGTACTTCCGGGATTGCAATTTTAGGGTCCCTATTACCTGGTTTCTGGGCACCTTTGTGCGG
The DNA here is from genome assembly GCA_030844895.1 of Ambrosia x helenae. Classification (NCBI taxonomy): domain Eukaryota; kingdom Viridiplantae; phylum Streptophyta; class Magnoliopsida; order Asterales; family Asteraceae; genus Ambrosia; species Ambrosia x helenae. The sequence continues at coordinate 31,826,038 of CM061225.1, forward strand.
GCGGTGGGTGTTCATATTAACCAGATCCACCCGGGTCTGATGTCAAGGCTCATGTTTTTTGAGTTTTGTTGCCATGCCCACAAGATTGAACCCTTGGTAGACATGTTTTATGTGTTCTACAGTTTGAGTTTTGTGGAGAGTTGGCTCTCTTGCAGGCCGCGTGCTGGGGTGCCAGCATGTGCTAGGGCCGGTATGAAGAGCTTTCGGGAGTGGAAGCCCAAGTTTTTCTGGATCAACCAAGGGGTTATTCCTATAGAGATGGATCGGTTGGACCCGGCTGAAGGGATAGGGAAAGTTGTCCTGATTGATTACAAAGAGCAAGAGTGGTTTAAAACTTTGACCAGTCATCCTGTGGATCTTTGTGAGATCCCGGAGACTGGGTTGGTGATGGCCGGGATGAGCATCAAGTACGATGTGAAAGGCCGTAATTCGCATCTCACTCAGGATGGAAAAGGTTAGTTGGTGCGTTTATTGTCGTCGCTCTTTGCGCACCAGTTATTTATTGTCATTAATTTCCCCTTTTGTTTGTTTCGCTTTTTAGATGTCAAGAACTTGTATGACATGTTGCTGGGTGGTGACAACATGGGATTTGCATTTAAGGAGTTGGCGGAGGATGAGTTGTACATCTTAGAGAGGGTGTGGGACACGTTGATTCGCCCTCAGTTGGATGTGGCGGTACAGGACAAGGCTCCGCCGCAGCGTTTAATAACTGAAGAAGGTGAGTCCTCACCACTCTTTGCTAATCCTTCGCCCGTCAACATGTTTATGCGGACGAGCTTTCCTTTAATTGTTATTTCCAGTGATGAGTCCTCTGACTCATCGGGTCCTTCTCTCCGCGTCCGTCGTTCGCAGGCACCCATGATCCAAGATCATCTCCTATCGTTGTTGTGAATGATAGCGACGAGGAAACCGAGGATGATGAGTTTCTCGTTCATCGCATCGCCAAACCGCGGTTGGGGAGAGTTGGAGGGAGTGTTGGAGGTGAAGGCTGTTATTTTGTTTTGAACCACAAAGTGGTTAATTGGTACTTTGAAAATACAATCCCATTGAACCTAGCTACGTTGAACTTTCAGATGCTTTCGTTCAAGGAGAGACTGCGGTCAAATTGACGGGGGAGGCGGAGAAAGTTATGGTTGAGAAGCCTGTGTTGGTGGACGCCGCAGAGACCGGTCCAATTGCTGAGGACGCACCACAGAAGAAGAGAAGATCCAGGCGCACCGGGTCTCGTCATGGGTCTAAGATAGGGACGCTGCGGGGGGTATAGTGTCCCCACTTGGAAAGAGGGTGAGGTTGAATGAGCTTGTAAGTTCTGCGGAGGACAGCTTACTTGGTGAGTTTGCTCTTTCTTTGTCTTTATTCTTCGTGTATGTTTTGCTCATTGTTTTTGTATGTTTATGTGCAGTGGACTTGTTGAAGGAGACTCCACAGGGAGCTGTGTCAAATGCTCCGTTTGTGGAGGAGTTTAATGTCGAGCAGCCTCCGGAGCAGAGGACTCCACCTCAGCAGACGGTGAGTCAGGTAGAGCCATTGGTGCAGAGTTCGCCCGTGCGGACTATGGTTTCGGATGATCTGCCCATACAGTCTCCACCTCCACGCCAGCCTACGCATGTGCGTGTACCTACGCCGCGTGTATCTCTACCCATTAACCCATTGATCAATCCAACTGGTCCGCACGGCCTGGTGGAGACTAGCGTTGGGCGTGTGTCACCCTCTGATATAAGCGAAGGTTATCGGCGGGGCATTGAGATGCACGTGGAGGATGATAATGAGAAGATGGTGACGACTGAACCAGTTGGTAGTTTTTCTACAGCCTCTCCTCCTGGCGGTGGTGAGGCATCTGGTGGTGTCTTTGTGCCGAATTGGTCGGTGACATCTGATGCTCGCTTTTTGGATGTTGAAACATGTCGCTAGTTTCTGGCTAACCTCGTTCCCCCTGTGGAACGTGAGCACCAGGCAGCCCGCCCATGTAGTGATCTGTTAGACGATCACATTATGAGCGTGGCAAACATGCTGTCAACTTCTGCCGAGATCGTGCGTGAGTGGAGCTCTTTGGCTCATGACCACAACAAGTTTGAGCAGGACTTGCAGCGTGTGACTGAAGAGCGTGATCAGTTTCATAAAGATCTGAAGCGGGCTAAATGGGACGCCGTCACTTTTCGTGAGGAGCAGGATAAGCTGTAGGCGCAGATATCTGAGAGGGAGCAGCAGTGGAAGGTTGCTTGTGGTAAAACCAACGTCAAGCTTGAGGCCGCGGCGAAGCGTATCAACGAAGCTGATTTGAGGAACGAAGAGTCTGCCAAAAAGATTACTCGTCTGGAGTTTCTTGTGAAACAGTGTTATAGTCAGCTGGTTGACGCTCGTGATAGGTTGAGGGAGAAAGACGTTGAGATTGCTCAGGTGGTGAAGGAGAAGGAAGACATGGACAGGGAGAACTTGGCGCTGCAGCAACAAAATGCTGACTTGGAGGGCGATCTGTTGGATGCTCAGGCGGAGGCGCGTTTGGCGCAAGAGGATCGCGAATGGCTGCTTACTGGTTGCATCCCCGAGGTTTGTCTTGGTACCTTCTTTTATGTTCTTGATGCTTGTGGTTTTCCACACTAAGTGTCTTGTTTTTCACACTTGCAGGTTGCACATTATGTGAAGAATTGTAAGGAAACTCGGGGGCGGTGGCAGCAGTGAATGTTGCTGCAAAGTTGGTGGGGCGCAAGGCGGGGTTCTTGGATGGTTACCAACACGCCAAGGTGGGTAAGGTGCCTGAACAGTTCGCGTTGCATGGTCGAGACCTAGATGCCATGCTGGAGAAGAAAGCTGCAGAGTATGACCGCTTGAAATATGAGTTGGTGGATTTCATTGTTGGCCACCGAGATCAACCGTCCTGCTACGAGCTAAAACAATCTTTCGAAAAGCAGGGTCTCGTCCATGCACGGCGCGAGTCTGCCATGAAGAAGGCGATGAAGCAGCCGGCGCCTCAAGGTGAGCAGCCCGAGGCTAGTGAAAAGCTGGACTTATCTGGCTCAGAAGAGGATGATGAAAATAGCGATGCATCATCTGAGTTTAAAGATTGAAGCCTGTTGCTGCTGTACTTTGCTTTTTATCTGTAAACATTTTGAACATGTTTAATGTCTTATGCATGTAAATGAAACCTTTCCTTTGATGAAAACAGTTTTAAATATATGGCTTAGCATAGGTTTGTATTACATGCACACGCCTCGTTTGTTTCGCGCATTGTATCTTAACCATACAACGCTTAGTTTAAGGAATTGCGACTTAGCAGTGCATCTTTAGTTTAGACATTGTATCTTAACCATACAATGTTTGGTTTGCGCGTTGTATCTTAAACATACGACGCTTATTTTAAGGAATTGCAACTTAACAGTGCAATTTTTGTTTAGACATTGTATCTTGACCATACAATGTTTGGTGTGCGCGTTGTATCTTAACCATACAAACGCGCAGTTTAGAAAATTGCAAATTAGCAGTGCAATTTTTGTTTAGACATTGTATCTTAACCATACAATGTTTGGTTTGCGCGTTGTATCTTAACCATACAAACGCGTAGTTTAGGAAATTGCAAATTACTAGTGCAATTTTAGTTTGGACATTGTATCTTAACCATACAATGTTTGGTTTGCGCGTTGTATTTTAACCATACAACGCGCGGTTTAGGAAATTGCAAATTAACAGTGCAATTTTAGTTTAGACATTGTATCTTAACCATACAATGTTTGGTTTGCGCGTTGTATCTTAACCATACAAAGCGCGGTTTAGGAAATTGCAAATTAACAGTGCAATTTTTGTTTAGACATTGTATCTTAACCATACAATGTTTAGTTTTTAGATAGTTGCTTTCTAAGTATGCAACGTTCGCTTTATCTGTCATATGGTATCTTGAATGAGTGTTTATAGGACAAAGTGTACGAAGCAAGAAAATTTCCAAATCTCATTCGACTAAATGGCACAACGGCCTCATTACAAGTTGGAATTTGACTACATATAGCATTTTCTCAGTTGAGCTGCGTTCCATGTTCTGGGAACGGGCTTGTCGTCTAGGGTTGATAGCTTGTATGCTCCTTTGCCGAGAACTTCTGTGACGCGGTATGGTCCCTCCCAGGTGGGGGTTAGCTTGCCTTTGGGTATTGCGCCACTGTCCTCGTTGTTTCTAAAGACAAAGTCCCCCATGCGAAAGGCGTGAGGCTTGACTTTGGCATTGTAGTACCTTTCTAGTTGTTGTTTGTAGTTTGCTTCTTTGGCCGCTGCCCTGTCGTGGCGCTCTTCTGCCAAATCCAAGTTGATGCGCAGCTCTAAATCGTTGTTTGTGTGGGTTGCTAAGAGGACTCTTGCGGACGGGCATCCAATCTCTGCAGGTATCATAGCCTCAGAGCCATATGTTAGACTGAACGGAGTCTCGCCGGTGCTCGTTTTTGTTAACGTGCGATTAGCCCATAGCACGCTCGGCAGTTCTTCCGCCCAGGCCTATCCTTTGGTGCCCAGTCTTGATTTGATGCCTTCCACTATACTGTGGTTCGCGCTTTCCACTTGGCCATTGCCTTGTGGATGCGCGACCGAGGTGAATGTGGGTTGGATGTACAGGTCCGCGTACCATTTTAGCAACCCTTTGTCTGCAAATTGGGTTCCATTGTCTGTAACAATTGTCATGGGTAGCCCAAAACGACAAATGATGAACTCCCAAATGAACTTCTTAACATGATTTGCCGTGATCTCAGCGAGTGGTTTAGCTTCCACCCATTTCGTGAAGTAGTCGATTGCGACTATCAGGTATCGTCTCTTCCCCGTCGTCATTGGGAATGGTCCCATGATATCGAAAGCCCACTTCTGAAATGGCCACGCTGAGGTTACCGGGATAAGGTCGTTTTTGGGTCGCAAGGTGTTGGGAGCATGGTGTTGGCAAGAATCACACTTGCGGATGATCTTTAACGCATCTAGGAGCATGCCCGGCCAGTAGTATCCCGCATTCATAATTTTGGCGACCACCATGCGTGGCCCTGCATGTATTCCGCATATCCCTTCATGTATCTCTCGAACTAGGTAGTCCGCATCGACTGCGTCTACACATCTCAGTAGTGGCCCTAGGTATGACTTTCGATAGAGCACCCCGTCTTGCATTTGGATATGTAGGGTTTTGTGCTGTATCTTTCTGGCCTCGGCGCGTTGCTCTGGCAACGTGCCTGTGGTGAGGTAAGAAACTATGGGGGTCATCCAGCTGTCAACACCCGTTTGGATTACATTGACTTCTTTGGGTGGAACAGACGGTTCGCTCAGGGTTTCAATTCGGACCTCTTTTGCTAAATGGTAAAAGTTTGTTGAGGCCATTTTGCTTAGAGCGTCCGCCGGCTTGTTTTGACTGCGTTTGATGTGGTCGATGGTACAGCTAGGAAAATTAGCCATGAGCTCTTTAGCGCTTTGGAGATACATGATCATTGAGGGTTCTTTTGCTTCATACTTTCCTGTAATATGACCCGCCACCAACATTGAATCAACATGCGCGAAGATGTGTTTGGCGCCTAGTTTCTGCGCGATGCGCAGTCCAGCAAGGAAGGCTTCGTATTCGGCCTCGTTGTTAGTGGCCTTGAACTCGAGTCTGATTGCATAGGTGAACTCTGTGCCTTCCGGACTAACTAGGCGAATTCCAGCGCCTACGCCATCTTCGTTTGAGGCGCCATCTGTGTAGAGATTCCAGATTGCTTTTTCATCACAAGATGGCTGTGGGTCTTGTTCTGCTTTACATTCTTTGATTTTTTCTTGAGGTACCTCCGCTATGAAATCTGCTAGTACTTGTCCTTTGATCGTCGGGCGTGTCTTGTAAAAAATGGTGTGCTCGCCCAGTTCGATGGCCCATTTTGCCAGTCTTCCTGAGACTTCTGGCTTGGACAGGACATTATTCAGCTTATAGTCGCTCAGTACGTTGATGGGATGGCCCTGGAAGTATCTGCGCAATCTTCGCAAAGCATGAACGAGAGCCAACACTAGCTTCTCCATAGTTGTGTACCTGGTTTCTGCATCTGTCATGACCCTGCTGATGTATAGACGTTAAAGTCTGTTAGGGATTATTGCAATGTGACACTATTAGTCCCTCATGAATACAACTATTACAATATGATCACAATACTTCTTACTATCATTTTATCTCCTAACAATACATCCCTCTCAAGAGAGTCTTGACCTCAAGACTCAGGAGTAGCCTAAAAAGTAGGGAATCTCAACTGAAATTCTTGCAAATCCTCCCATGTGGCTTCTTCTGAACTTAAGCCTTCCCATTGAACTAGAACTTGATAGGAGCCTTTGTACCCCTTCTTGACCCATCTTCTATTTAGCACAACAACTAGTTTATACATGAATCTTGGCTCTTTAGGAAAAGGAATGATCTGTGAAGGAGGGCCAGAAGCTTGGTTTAACAAGGAGACATGAAAGGTATGATGAATCATCACATCAGCTGGTAGGTCCAATTTATAAGCCACTGTGCCTATTTTTTCCAAAACCAGAAATGGACCATAGTACTTAGGTGCCAACTTAGAATGTTTAGTGAGTCTAAGTGTCGCTTGACAGTGAGGATGTATTTTAACAAACACCCAAGAGCCCACTTCAAAGCTTCTTTCAGTTCTCTTCTGGTCCACCAATTGCTTCATTCTATACTTTGTAGTCTCCAATGATTGTTTTAACACTTTAACCATTTCTTCCCTATCTCTACAAAGATCATCCACTGCAGCAACCTTAGAGTCTTTTGGAATATAGGGAATGTAGACAGGAGGAGGGTAACCAAACAAAGCCTCAGAAGATGACATTTTAATGGTGGTATGATAGCTGGAATTATACCACCATTGAGCTAAGGGCAGCCACTTGAACCATTCCTTTGGATTATACATAGACATGCATCTCAAATAGTCTTCAACACATCTATTGACCCTCTCTGTTTGACCATCTGACTGAGGATGGTAAGCAGTTGATAGAGCTAAGGAGACACCATGTAGCTTGGTGAATTCTTTCCAAAAGTTACTTACAAAAATTGGATCCCTATCAGATACAATGGTATTGGGCCACCCATGGTATTTGAAAACTTGATCAAGAAAAACTTGGGCTAATGTGGCAGCTGTGAAAGGGTGTGTCAAGGCAATGAAATGGCTATATTTGGTTAACCTGTCTACTACAACCAGAATGGTATCTTTTCCATTAGACTTAGGCAGACCACCAATGAAGTCCATGGAAATGTCAGTGAATATATGTTGAGGAGTAGATAAAGGTTGTAACAAACCTGGGGTTGCTACTGATTCACTCTTGCCTCTTTGACATGTATCACAGTTTTTAATAAATTGCCTGACATCTTTAGATACCCCCTTCCAAATGAAAATTTGCTTGATCCTTTGAAGAGTAACATGTACACCAGAATGGCCAGAAGAAGGAGAACTATGAAAGAGTTGTAAAATACTCTTTCTAACCTCCTCAACCTTGCCCACAACAATTCTTTTCTTTTTTGTCAAAAGCTGCCCATCCCATTCATATTTTTTTGACTATTTTACCCTCCATCAACTTTTGCATTATTGTCTTAACATCATCATCAGACTGCCATGTGTCCTTGACTTTATCAAGTAGGGATGGGTCAAAAGTGGACAGAGTAATAGGCAATAGGGTAGGACCATGAACCCTTGAAAGAGCATCTGTCTTTTCCTTCTTTATACACTATGTCATAGTCTAGGCCCTACATCTTAGAAAGCCAGACATGTTGCAAAGGGGTGGTAATTTTCTGATCAATGAGATATTTTAAACTCTTTTGATCTGTCTTAATGAGGAATTTACTGTTGCAAAGATAATGTCTCTAGTGTTGTACTGCAAACATTATTGCCAACAACTCTTTCTCATATACAGACAAGGTTTGCTGCCTTGGTGAGAGGGCCTTGCTGATATAAGAAATGGGATAGCCATTCTGCATTATCACTGCTCCAATACCCAATGCTGATGCATCTGTTTCAATTACAAAAGGAATAGAAAAGTCTGGCAAAGCTAAAACAGGTGGGGTACTCAAAGCAGTCTTGAGTGTTTCAAAGGTTGTTGATGCTTGTGGGGACCAGACAAAAGCATCTTTCTTTAGAAGATCAGTTAAGGGTTTAGCCAATAACCCATAGGACTTGATAAATCTCCTATAATACCCAGTAAGACCTAGAAACCCTCTCAATTGTTTAACTGTTGAAGGTGCAGGCCATTGTTGTATTGCAACTACCTTTTGTGGATCAGTGGACACACCATTTCCAGAGATTAAATGACCCAAATATTCAACTGTATGACCCCCAAAACTACATTTAGACTTTTTAGCAAAAAGTTTGTGCTCTATGAAAAGGTCCAATGTCAACTTAATATGGGTCAAATGATCCTCAAAAGTTTTACTGTATATCAGGATATCATCAAAAAACACTAAGATGAATTTCATGAGGTATGGTTTAAAGATAGAGTTCATAAGGGCTTGAAAGGTGGCTGGTGCATTAGTGAGGCCAAAGGGCATCACCACAAATTCATATAACCCTTGGTGTGTCCTAAATGCAGTTTTTTGAATATCATTAGTATTCATTCTAACCTGATGGTAGCCTGATCTCAAATCCAACTTAGAGAAAATAATAGCCCCTTGTAACTCTTCAAACAACTCATCCACCAGAGGTATAGGAAATCTGTTCTTTACTCTTCAAACAACTCGAACGAATGAATTATTGTCCTGGACGGAAGTGCCCTGTATGATACGATTAGTGTCGGTGGCAAATCAAATTCGTGTACTTCATCGCCAGAATTTCCTATGTGATAGGAATTATCACCCTAGTGTTCGGGGTGTACTGCTCGAAGTCCTCTGGAGTGCATACGTGTACGTCTCTAGTACATTGAATGACAGATAGAGATATACACATGATCTGGCGTGAGTTCAAGAGACGACCAACGAATCTGGTAGATTCAAATCTTCTTGAATAAGTGACCAAACCGATCGGGAAGTTGTGCTAACAAGGAGTTAGCCTTAGGAACTTCAAATCGATATAGGACTTTGCTGAGTGTTATACTCCGAAAGGGTGTTGTTAAGCACGAAAACTGTAATGGAGTGACTTCGCTTAGTACTCCAGTGACTCGGAGATATCGGTTAAAATTGGCCTTGAAGCGAACAAGCTCGAACTATCGCAAGAGCTTAGTGGGACTCTTGATGAATCCCGCAAGTCTGGCTTGAGGCAGCATTGTCAATTCCTCGACCGACAGAATTCAGGTTGACGCAAAGCTCTACTATTTCGGGAAAACCGATATTTGTGCCGGATTGCGATACCCAAGAGCTCGGTCGTGGTCGGCTCATGATATTGTGTTCGTTAGAACGCTAAGCGTGAACTTGGGTTCACGTAGAAAAGAGGTAATCGTGTGAGTCGCAAACATCCCGCCCTGTTCAAGGATACTAATGTATCGGATGACTTGAACTGAATTCCGGGACGGAATTCTCTTAACGGGGGGAGAATGTGACAACCGGCAAATTCCGTACAACGATTAACGTGATTCTAATCATGTTTTAGAAATAATTAACATGGTTTAAGGTTAATTATGGTTAGTTGAGCTGATATGAGTCCTACGATGTCCTTTTGAAAGTTCGTTGAAGTCTTGATGCCTTTAAAGAAAGACTTCGCGTAATTAACGTAACGAACTGACATCAGTGAAAATTTGTCAAGGTGGACTAACATAAGTCTAATAAATGTAAATACGACATGTATTTACTATCGATGCAATCGGATGTGAAATCGACGCGAAAAAACGGTCTAAAACGCAGCGTTTTGGATAACGCGGAGAGGAACTGACGTGGAAATCAGACGTCGAACTGCGTGGTTTTAAACGTCATCGAACTTTCAGGGTAATTATTTATTTTAAATAATTTTATTGGTTGAATTTCGAAAGTTATCGGATCATTTAAATGAAGGATGACACAACCGAATCGATTAACGCGATTTTAACGCGTGTGCCGTTTTCACGCGTCGGGTGACAAAAATAATAAAGAATTTGCTCGGTTTAGTTATGTTTCTCATTTCGAATAGAACCGACTAATTCTTGTAATTAAGTATCGAACCTAAAATAAAACCGGAGCGAAATACGTTTATACGGGTTCGATACGCGGTGCACAACCCACCTACCTAACCCTAAGTATAAAAAGCATAAGATGCTCCTTCTTCTTCATTTCCATCAGCCGCATGGCCTCTCTCTCTCTCTACTCTCTCTCTCTAAAATCTGCATCACTCTCTCTCTACCCTTACACTCACCCGCAACCTCCCATCCCCCTCCCTATGGCAACGATCGGCCACCACCACCCATGGTGGTGGCTGTGCGGTGGTGCTGCAGCCCGAAACACGCAGAAGACAGCAGCACAGAGGTGGTTTTAGTGGTGGTTTTGGTCGGGATCTGGTTGTGACAGAATGAAGTGGCCCGATTGGTGGTTTTGCGGCCCGATGATGGTGGTTTTGAAGTGGAAGTCGGCCGGTGGTTGGTAGTGGCTGTAGAGGTGGTTGTTCCGGTGGTTCAGGGCGACGGTGGTTCCAGATCCGGCATGATCGAGGGCCCGGATCACATATGGCTCGGGTATGGAAGATGGTTCAACTCGGGTCAGGTTTGGTTCAAATCTGGCTCATTACGGGTCAGATTTGGTCTTTGGGTTCGAGTCAACCACGGGTCAGATCGCGTTTGGTCCGGTTATGGTTGTGGTTCGGTGATGGTTCGGTGCCGGGTTGGTCCGGGTCAGGTCAGATCTGGTGCGGTTGGGTCCGCTCTGTTTTGGTTCGGGTCAGGTCTGGCTCGGTTTGCGTTGTCTTCAAGTTCTAGTCGTGGGTCAAGCATGGTACTCTCGGGTAGATCCGGTCAGATCTGGTGAACCGTGGTTAGACGAGTCAGATTCGGTTTGGTCAAGACCCGGTCAACTCAGTGAACTTCGGTCAAGCGATTCGGTATAACTAACTAGCGATTATTTCATTATATTATTATTTACACATATATTTCTAAAATATATAAATATAAACGACTAACTCGCTAACGAACCGATATGAATAATAAGCGGTAAGTAAAATCGGAGTATTTGGTAATTGTAAATAAAAACGCGACTTATAATATTGATATCGGACTAAATTCTTGGACTATAAATATAGGTATATATATACGCACTTATATAAACAAGTGTAATTTATATAAGTAACGGAACGTATAATGTCTCATGTAGCTCGGAATGGATAAGTCGATTGATTGTCTTGTGTTTGTAAATTGTTTTGGGAATTTTTAAGACGACTTGTGTTGTCTGGTTCGTACAAAAACAGGGGAAACTCTGCCGAAATTTATAAAATCCGAAGCACAACGAAGTTAATATTGTTGTGTATGCTTTCACAAATAAACTTTCCAAGTGTTTTAAACAAATGGTTTTGTCCAAAGTTGTGACGTTTTCGACAAATGGTTAATTACAACCATAAAGATCAACATCGAACAATATTTGCAAAACAAATATATAGTTTTGTCGAGCGTCAATTGTGTCAACTTCAATGGTTTTTGGTAACCAAAACGTTGTCAAAAATACGGATTTGAAATACGTAAACGCCTAACTTATTTGGGAAAAATTATTTGAAAGTAATGCTTCGAAACACTTAAAAACACTCGGATTTTGGGAAGCGAAATAACAAATGTTATTAGTCAATTTCAATAATTATGCTTATGTTTCTTCAAAGTATATTGTCCAAAAATAATTATACAAGGCAACTACACTTATCCGACTTACGAGACAAGCTATTACTCGGGATGAGTTGTAGGTTTCATGGTAGTAGTCCAACATAGTTTACACACGAATAGTAACAGGTGCGCGACTTGGGTACTATGTCGTGTGTGAACTCATGAATTATGATAAGTCACGATCGGTTCGTCGAGTTAAAACACCTCAAGGCTCGGGTTAGTACACACGAGTCAAGATAGTGGAATAAACTATCTTTTAACCGGAAAATAAGCTAGGTTTATATATGATAGACTTTAAGGTGTCCTTTATTGGTAATTAGGGCACGAGGAAGTCGGTCAAAGCTTTGGGCTTTATTTGCTAGCTAAGCATGGAAATTAAGGTGAGTTTCACGGCCCCATTTTACTGTTTTAACTGGGGGAAAGATATGTTTGTCAAAAGTTATCACATGTTGAAATGGTTTTCAAAGGTTAAAATGTGATAAGTGGCATGATGAGTACTTGAGTTCTTGTTCGCCACTCGGGGTTGGGTCCTCGCTACTGTAACCATTAATTCAGGTAAATGAAACTGAAGGAATATTTGGATAGTACTATTGGTGCCTGACGAGGCCCACCTCTGGTTGATAGCGTCAACCCGGTAAAGACAAGAGGTGCACATATTCTGAACTTAAGTCGTTGGGTTCCGAGAAACGACTTGGAGCGGGGCATATTTATTAGTCTTGGTTTGGTTATGGGACTCAGGGGATTGCTTATCATCATTGTTTGTAGGAGCTAGCTACTCCATACAAAGGCCACAAATTGTGCTGGATCTGCACAGGATGTAAAAACGTTGAAATTACGAAACTAAAACCTGTGAACTCACCAATATTTTATATATTGACGTCTTTTTAAACATATCTTTCAGGTAACTAAGTGCTGAACAGGTATGCGGCTAGTACGGTGGAATTTGGGATGTCGGGCACTGGTTGGGGGTTTCATCTATTGTTACCATCGGGTTGGGACGTAAACGGAAACACCCCACTTTAAACCTTAATGTTTGTGGTTTTAAGTAATGTTTGAAACCAGATACTCTTTCCCGACATCTTAATATAATGATCTTTTCTAATTAAATATAGTTTGTGTTAATCTTGACTTTGATATGCTTTCGAGCGTCGCGCCACGTGTTTCCGCCATTGGCGTGGTGTGACAGAAGTGGTATCAGAGCCAAGGTTATAGCGAACTAGTATTTTTGAAAAATCTAGACTATAACCGGTTTTGGCTCGAAAACAAAGTTTTCAAAAATAAAACACAACGAAATATTTTTAGAAAAGAAAGAAATTTGTACATGGATTGTACAAGGGGAAATTCCGACCGACTAGCCAGGTGTGTCAATATATAAAATGTTAGAAAATAAGGATGTGAATGTTTATATTGTGTAGAGATCCGATTTTCTAACTAGTGCTAGTTAATGCATATAAGTAGTACAGATAGCTTGCCTGTAAGGATGTCGTGTCACACTTCACTTTAGTCCGCACTTTTGCATCGATTACCGATATCAATAAGCGGGATGGAAGCGATGGTCTACGACGAACTCACCCGCTTACCTGCGGACGGGATGATCGGAAGGGCTAACCTTTATCGTGCTAGTGGACGTTGTCGTGTTGCTGATGTTGTGAAGGCGAAGCTAGTCTAGGTCTTTTATTGTGTGAAATCTCTGTTTTTGGATCAGGAAGCTCGGAACTAGCGGGCGCCAAAATTACCTGGCAACACCGATTATCATTACGGGTGCACACGTAATAATAACTTGTGGTGCACGGTAACCTTGGTGGGCGCTAGGGCTGAGGTTGGTGATCACTCCTTGTCTTGTCTATTCTTGTTCTGTAGGTTCGGTCTTAGCTTTTGATTGGCCAATGAGTTAAAAAGGGAGGTCTTGTTGATATCCCTTGATTTCGATCCTCGCAAACTGAATGAGCTTTCTTCAGCATTACCTCTAAGGTACGAACACGAAGAGCTCGAACGTCTACTTCATATGAGTAATCTGACGTAAACCCTCGCATCGGATAGGGACAGGAGATGAAAACTTCCTTGTATAGGAGTTGAATGCCTCCACTCAAAGTTCCTCAAAGGAGCGGACATACGAGGATGCACTGCCTACCAAAGAGATGAATGCTTGGTACGATGCGTGGAATGCTAAACTTGGAACCCAGTGAAGTTCGAGGGCGTGTCCCTGCAAAACAAGTGCGTTTTGAGCACGGGACCCTGTGTGGATCAGTATTGAGACTAGTGGCCCGTGTGCTGCTGTATTATTACTGTGAGTAAGTCATTCTTGATCTAACACATGCCCAAGTTGTCTTCGAGGGTCAGGCGTTCCTTCCCCTATTGGAGGGCAGAATCGTCCTTGCTGAGTTAATAGGCTTGATCATCTTTATCTTGAAGGCATGATAGCCCCCGTCTAAATCAACAATGTCGAATCGGCAAGATCCTAGTATATTTATTTAATGGGAAAATAAATATATGGTAAAGTGAGCCGAGTCGGGTGTTGAAAACGAAATATCGACCGGCAAGATCCTAGTATATTTATTTAATGGGAAAATAAATATATGGTAAAGTGAGCCGAGTCGGGTGTTGAAAACGAAATATCGATCGGCAAGATCCTAGTATATTTATTTAATGGGAAAATAAATATATGGTAAAGTGAGCCGAGTCGGGTGTTGAAAACGAAATGTCGAATCGACAAGACCCTAGTATAATTATTTAATGGGAAAATAATTATTCGGTAAGGTGAGTCGAGTCGATGGTCGTAAAATGTAATGTCGAATCGACAAGATCCTAGTATAATTATTTAATGGGAAAATAATTATACGGTAGAGTGAGTCGAGTCGATGGTTGTAAAATGTAATATCGAATCGACAAGATCCTAGTATAATTATTTAATCGGAAAATAATTATACGGTAAAGTGAGTCGAGTCGATGGTTGTAGAATGTAATATCGAATCGACAAGATCATAGTATATTTATTTAATGGGAAAATAAATATATGGAAAGGTGAGTCGACTCGATTATGGGAAAAATGAAATCTCGACTGACAAGATCCTAGTATAACTACTTAATGGGAAAGTAATTATATGGTAAAGTGAGTCGAGTCGGAGATGATTTTATCCAATTCAGTTAATATATATGGAGACATACATATATATTGAATATAAGGTCACGACGTGCGTTTTGCGTCTGAATTCGTCATAATACTTGGGGAGTGAAACCACATTTCGGGAGCCGAAATCGTAAAGCGTGTGACTCGTAATTGTCAAGTGTCACAGAACGCTCTGGCTGACATTGAAATCCCCCTCGAAAAATCAAATAACGGACTACTGGAAGTGGTCACGTTATTCTGTCAACTAGACTTACCCATGGGACGGCAATTCCATTGCTCATGTTACAATGTTGAACATCCGCTACCCTCGTCAGGACGACGAGACTGGTTGTCTGTTTGGGGTGGCAATTGATGCGAAGTGTTTTCCATCAATCCCCATAGATATTGAGACGTTGCGTCCCTATGTCACGGTGTTTTATAAACTAAGGTTGCGAGATCCATTCGTTATGGACAATGTGACTTGTCTAATCTCTTGCCGTATTTCGATACTCTCACTGCATGGCCTATCAGGAAGAAAGTTCACTGGCCTCGCTTAGGTGGCAGAGAGGCATTTCAATTGATGACTATCGATGCTAGGGCCAAAATAACATGCAAGAGGACCCTAATGAGAAGGATGACTCGGCTGAATTGCCAGAGTCTGTATCGTTTTTATTTTATCGTGGTGTCTCGATAAATCATGATCCTTCTACCTCTACTATTCTTGTTGTGACCAATATTTTGATATTGAAAAAGATGTAGGTTGGTTTCTAGGTCCTATGGATACTATTTACCACAAATCTAATAACTACGATGAGTCTAAGGCTCCCACCGAGCCTAATGTTGCTCCTGCTGTAATTGTTCTATGGCCCAAGCGAATCATGTCGTCGTTGCTGAGAGTGTAGCTCATACTGAGTGTGTTGAGGATGTTCCTATGGCTTTTGTCAAGTTCGATGTTGCTATTATTTCGGAGGCTCCTACTAAGATCACTGTCATTGACATAGACATCTATAAGACCCTTCCCAAGCCGCTATGATCATGTTTGTGTCACGATGGAGTTCGTTCCTGTTAACTCCATTTTCTTTGAGGTTTTCGTTGAACCGCTCGTTATCATTCCCTGGCTCCTGCCAAGACTAAGGTTGGCGATGGTTCTCAGGTATGGATGAGCCTGTCAATGCTGCAGTTGCCATTATTCGAGTGACTTATATCGAGCATACAGTCATTCTCCCTAAGAACGATATCGGCTTGATAAGTCTGCTAAATTATGTGGAACCCATCGTTCCCATTTCTTTTATGATGACGGATGTCCTTATTAACCCAATTGTTCCCACCAATGAGCCTATGGGGTATAGGTTGCTGCTGAGGATACGAATAAGGATTCCGTCACCATAAGTGAGCTGAAATGCAACGGGGTGCGCGCTCACCGAAATGGAGCTTTTTGTAGTTAGGTATAGTGGACTCGCTAGGTTGTGTGTCATCCTGCTGTTAGGCCTGTAAACGAACCGAACGAACACGAACACAGGCGTGTTTGTGTTTGTTCATTTAACTTTAACCGAACACGAACACGAACACGAACACATAATCGAACACATTTTTGTGTTCGTGTTCGTTCATTAAGAAATTTGTCGTGTTCGTGTTCGTTTATGTTCGTTCATTTAAACCTAAACGAACAGTTCATGAACATAAACGAACACAAATGATCAATATAAACGAACACAAATGAACATATACGAACATAAACAAAAACAAGTTAATAATGATTCATGAACCTAAATGAACGTTAGGGTTGGGGTGGAGAGCGGCTGTGAAGTGTGGAGAGCGGTTAATAAGTGATATGTTTAGAATGTTAGGGTTAGGTTTAAGTGTTTAGAACATATGAATTAATGTTACTTAACAAAAAGAAATAAATAATAATAAAAAATAAAGCTAAGTTTAATTAAACGAACATAAACGAACAAAATAAACGAACATAAATGAACGAACATAAACGAACGTTCATGAACATAAATGAACGAACACAACGTGTGTTCATGTTCGTTCGTTTAATTAAACGAACAAAAAATTGTGTTCGTGTTTGTTCATTTATTTAAATAAACGAACATAAACGAACTTCCCGCCGAACAGTTCACGAACAGTTCATGAACGTTCGGTTCGTTTACAGGCCTACCTGCTGTCTAGAATTCATGTTGTGGCGTTACCCCTGGCGATTGTACATCCTTGTAGTTGCACAGTTTTGCCGACTGCATATCCATGTGGTTGCGTTTCGCCGTCGATGATGCACCTCCGTGGTTGTGCTGCTCCTGATGCAGTATTCCGTTGTTGATGCGTTTCGCGGACGTGTTGCGATCATTGTCGTGTTGTCCCTACTGTCGTAATGCGCCGTGAACGTATTGCTACAATTGTTGGATTGATTTGATGATGTGATAACTTGTCGTTTGTTTCACTCTTGGTTCCCTCGGGATAAAGACATTACCCCAAACCCACGTAACTGTTGTTATGTTGCTAAGTGGTTGTGTAGTGTCGCCATCGATGATGTGGGAATTCGGGTGTCTAACGGACTTTCCAGTAGTCATACTAAGACACTCTAGTCCTAGTGTTAGCACATGTATCTCTCTAAAGTTCGAATCTCGCAGTTTGAGTAATTGACCTAATCTTGTGTCGACCTCCTTATATGCTCGCGCGTCTCATGAGCATTACCTCTTCGAAATCCAAGGCATCAGTGACGCCATGTCCAGCCTTAACCTTTTACGCGCATTTTGGTCGACTAACCACTCTCGAATCATGTCGGAAGGAAATCCCATGATTCGCACATGACGAGGCGAGGTGCGTGATAAGGGATTTCGAATACATCTCGAACTTGAAGGTATTGAGTAAATGTGAGCGATATTATGACCCATACCTTTGGGCTAGTAAGAGTTGAAAGACTCAATTTATTATTGCTCATCCCAGTGGATTCGTTGACGTCATACATGCCGACGTGTCATACTGGTGATTATGGAACTACCATTTTGGACCCACCTAAGGCGTGCATTGGTGGAGTCCCCGGTACATGAATTCGGAGGTCTTATGGAACCCTGAATCTAGAAGGGGCATGTAGCATTGTCTACTCTATAAGGGTGCTGCCCTACCGTGATGAGGTCTTCGATCAACTCAACCCTTCGATTGATGTTATCCTGCTAATGGTAGGTTTATCTTGTCTTGGTGTCGTTGCGTAGGTTCTTGGGATAGTGGAACCCTTTCGACCTTGGGTCAATACAGGTGTTCCCAGATATTTTTCAGTAGCATTGCTCGCGCTAGAGCAAAATCCCCTGTCCTTGACAGACGCTGTTGGAGACACCATAGTAATGTGAGCTGCCAGGTCAGTGCGTTTAGTCCATGACTAACCAAGATGAGCTCGAAAGCTTACATGTTGCACCCATGTGTGTGACTACCTGAGTCGTTGAATGGGATGCCTTATTGGAAGGCTCAAGACTACTTCTTGTAGGGCGATCTCGGTCGTTGTTTGTTTTAAGTGACGAATTTGGCGTATGAAGTCGCCAAGCCCCACACATGGAATGTGTGCCAAATGCATTCATCTATGACTCAATTTCACCTCTTACATCAAAAGATCCCGAAAAGATGGAACCTTTGACGAGTGAGGGATTCCAGTTTTAGGACTCCTTTCACTTAGATCACTGCATAGGATCGGATAGTCAATTCGAGGGAGAGTGTCCTGTATTATTCAGAATTGACTTACTAGGTTGCTAATAATGATAGGACACCATTGCCCATGAGGCACATATAACATGACACGTACTGGATACCCTTGTTCTGGGTAGTTACCAATGCTCTGCTTACCGTCTCGAGGGAAACCAACGTGTTGAGATGTTGTCGAGACCCTATCCTCTGTTTGTTGCTGCAACCATATCGTGATGATTCATATACATCATTCCCGTGTTTACCAATGTGATGAGGTGATGTGAGCCTCTAGACATTTGTGTTTAAGTCGGCTTAAATTCTCGCGTATTGTGGAATCGTACGGCCGTATGTCGAATATACACTGTCTACTGTCTGGGGAACTGAGGGGTGAAAGTGACGCAAAAACTTTCGACCTCCATCAGTCCATATTAGGCGTCCTAGTACCACTAACCACAATCGCTCATACGAAAAGGTTGTAAGTTGGTGCATAGTGGATTTCGGTCCATGTGAGGACACAGGAATACCATCCGCTACTATAAACAACCTGGAGCGTCCTTGAGAATGTCGACTGCTTTGTGATCTGGTAAGATCACCCGGTTAGTGAGATTTGAACGAGCGAACCTAACGGTCATGTCTCCTGAGGTGTCCGGTGGCTGTGATGGGACACAGGTAAAGATCGATTGCTGTTTGGAACCTTCTCATACCCTACTCGTTTGCAGTTATAATATGAGGCATACGGATAGCCACCTATACTCTTGGAGAGTCGTGGCTAGACACTAGATGCCAACGTTCACAATATCGGATTTTAGTAGTTATCCTGCCCCCGGGGTGTGCCAAACCTTGAACGCAAGTCTGGGATACTCAATTTGAGATGAGTATGGATTACCATTCTCGAACGAATGAATTATTGTCCTGGACGGAAGTGCCCTGTGTGATACGATTAGTGTCGGTGGCAAATCAAATTCGTGTACTTCATCGCCAGAATTTCCTATGTGATAGGAATTATCACCCTAGTGTTCGGGGTGTACTGCTCGAAGTCCTCTGGAGTGCATACGTGTACATCTCTAGTACATTGAATGACAGATAGAGATATACACATGATCTGGCGTGAGTTCAAGAGACGACCAACGAATCTGGTAGATTCAAATCTTCTTGAATAAGTGACCAAACCGATCGGGAAGTTGTGCTAACAAGGAGTTAGCCTTAGGAACTTCAAATCGATATAGGACTTTGCTGAGTGTTATACTCCGAAAGGGTGTTGTTAAGCACGAAAACTGTAATGGAGTGACTTCGCTTAGTACTCCAGTGACTCGGAGATATCGGTTAAAATTGGCCTTGAAGCGAACAAGCTCGAACTATCGCAAGAGCTTAGTGGGACTCTTGATGAATCCCGCAAGTCTGGCTTGAGGCAGCATTGTCAATTCCTCGACCGACAGAATTCAGGTTGACGCAAAGCTCTACTATTTCGGGAAAACCGATATTTGTGCCGGATTGCGATACCCAAGAGCTCGGTCGTGGCCGGCTCATGATATTGTGTTCGTTAGAACGCTAAGCGTGAACTTGGGTTCACGTAGAAAAGAGGTAATCGTGTGAGTCGCAAACATCCCGCCCTGTTCAAGGATACTAATGTATCGGATGACTTGAACTGAATTCCGGGACGGAATTCTCTTAACGGGGGGAGAATGTGACAACCGGCAAATTCCGTACAACGATTAACGTGATTCTAATCATGTTTTAGAAATAATTAACATGGTTTAAGGTTAATTATGGTTAGTTGAGCTGATATGAGTCCTACGATGTCCTTTTGAAAGTTCGTTGAAGTCTTGATGCCTTTAAAGAAAGACTTCGCGTAATTAACGTAACGAACTGACATCAGTGAAAATTTGTCAAGGTGGACTAACATAAGTCTAATAAATGTAAATACGACATGTATTTACTATCGATGCAATCGGATGTGAAATCGACGCGAAAAACGGTCTAAAACGCAGCGTTTTGGATAACGCGGAGAGGAACTGACGTGGAAATCAGACGTCGAACTGCGTGGTTTTAACCGTCATCGAACTTTCAGGGTAATTATTTATTTTAAATAATGTTATTGGTTGAATTTCGAAAGTTATCGGATCATTTAAATGAAGGATGACACAACCGAATCGATTAACGCGATTTTAACGCGTGTGCCGTTTTCACGCGTCGGGTGACGAAAATAATAAAGAATTTGCTCGGTTTAGTTATGTTTCTCATTTCGAATAAAACCGACTAATTCTTGTAATTAAGTATCGAACCTAAAATAAAACCGGAGCGAAATACGTTTATACGGGTTCGATACGCGGTGCACAACCCACCTACCTAACCCTAAGTATAAAAAGCATAAGATGCTCCTTCTTCTTCATTTCCATCAGCCGCATGGCCTCTCTCTCTCTCTACTCTCTCTCTAAAATCTGCATCACTCTCTCTCTACCCTTACACTCACCCGCAACCTCCTTTCCCCCTCCCTATGGCAACGATCGGCCACCACCACCCATGGTGGTGGCTGTGCGGTGGTGCTGCAGCCCGAAACACGCAGAAGACAGCAGCACAGAGGTGGTTTTAGTGGTGGTTTTGGTCGGGATCTGGTTGTGACAGAATGAAGTGGCCCGATTGGTGGTTTTGCGGCCCGATGATGGTGGTTTTGAAGTGGAAGTCGGCCGGTGGTTGGTAGTGGCTGTAGAGGTGGTTGTTCCGGTGGTTCAGGGCGACGGTGGTTCCAGATCCGGCATGATCGAGGGCCCGGATCACATATGGCTCGGGTATGGAAGATGGTTCAACTCGGGTCAGGTTTGGTTCAAATCTGGCTCGGTACGGGTCAGATTCGGTCTTTGGGTTCGAGTCAACCACGGGTCAGATCGCGTTTGGTCCGGTTATGGTTGTGGTTCGGTGATGGTTCGGTGCCGGGTCAGGTCAGATCTGGTGCGGTTGGGTCCGCTCTGTTTTGGTTCGGGTCAGGTCTGGCTCGGTTTGCGTTGTCTTCAAGTTCTAGTCGTGGGTCAAGCATGGTACTCTCGGGTAGATCCGGTCAGATCTGGTGAACCGTGGTTAGACGAGTCAGATTCGGTTTGGTCAAGACCCGGTCAACTCAGTGAACTTCGGTCAAGCGATTCGGTATAACTAACTAGCGATTATTTCATTATATTATTATTTACACATATATTTCTAAAATATATAAATATAAACGACTAACTCGCTAACGAACCGATATGAATAATAAGCGGTAAGTAAAATCGGAGTATTTGGTAATTGTAAATAAAAACGCGACTTATAATATTGATATCGGACTAAATTCTTGGACTATAAATATAGGTATATATATACGCACTTATATAAACAAGTGTAATTTATATAAGTAACGGAACGTATAATGTCTCATGTAGCTCGGAATGGATAAGTCGATTGATTGTCTTGTGTTTGTAAATTGTTTTGGGAATTTTTAAGACGACTTGTGTTGTCTGGTTCGTACAAAAACAGGGGAAACTCTGCCGAAATTTATAAAATCCGAAGCACAACGAAGTTAATATTGTTGTGTATGCTTTCACAAATAAACTTTCCAAGTGTTTTAAACAAATGGTTTTGTCCAAAGTTGTGACGTTTTCGACAAATGGTTAATTACAACCATAAAGATCAACATCGAACAATATTTGCAAAACAAATATATAGTTTTGTTGAGCGTCAATTGTGTCAACTTCAATGGTTTTTGGTAACCAAAACGTTGTCAAAAATACGGATTTGAAATACGTAAACGCCTAACTTATTTGGGAAAAATTATTTGAAAGTAATGCTTCGAAACACTTAAAAACACTCGGATTTTGGGAAGCGAAATAACAAATGTTATTAGTCAATTTCAATAATTATGCTTATGTTTCTTCAAAGTATATTGTCCAAAAATAATTATACAAGGCAACTACACTTATCCGACTTACGAGACAAGCTATTACTCGGGATGAGTTGTGCGTTTCATGGTAGTAGTCCAACATAGTTTACACACGAATAGTAACAGGTGCGCGACTTGGGTACTATGTCGTGTGTGAACTCATGAATTATGATAAGTCACGATCGGTTCGCCGAGTTAAAACACCTCAAGGCTCGGGTTAGTACACACGAGTCAAGATAGTGGAATAAACTATCTTTTAACCGGAAAATAAGCTAGGTTTATATATGATAGACTTTAAGGTGTCCTTTATTGGTAATTAGGGCACGAGGAAGTCGGTCAAAGCTTTGGGCTTTATTTGCTAGCTAAGCATGGAAATTAAGGTGAGTTTCACGGCCCCATTTTACTGTTTTAACTGGGGGAAAGATATGTTTGTCAAAAGTTATCACATGTTGAAATGGTTTTCAAAGGTTAAAATGTGATAAGTGGCATGATGAGTACTTGAGTTCTTGTTCGCCACTCGGGGTTGGGTCCTCGCTACTGTAACCATTAATTCAGGTAAATGAAACTGAAGTAATATTTGGATAGTACTATTGGTGCCTGACGAGGCCCACCTCTGGTTGATAGCGTCAACCCGGTAAAGACAAGAGGTGCACATATTCTGAACTTAAGTCGTTGGGTTCCGAGAAACGACTTGGAGCGGGGCATATTTATTAGTCTTGGTTTGGTTATGGG
This sequence comes from Ambrosia x helenae, assembly GCA_030844895.1. Lineage (NCBI taxonomy): Eukaryota > Viridiplantae > Streptophyta > Magnoliopsida > Asterales > Asteraceae > Ambrosia > Ambrosia x helenae. Next base: position 31,849,176 of record CM061225.1, read on the forward strand.
ACTCAGGGGATTGCTTATCATCATTGTTTGTAGGAGCTAGCTACTCCATACAAAGGCCACAAATTGTGCTGGATCTGCACAGGATGTAAAAACGTTGAAATTACGAAACTAAAACCTGTGAACTCACCAATATTTTATATATTGACGTCTTTTTAAACATATCTTTCAGGTAACTAAGTGCTGAACAGGTATGCGGCTAGTACGGTGGAATTTGGGATGTCGGGCACTGGTTGGGGGTTTCATCTATTGTTACCATCGGGTTGGGACGTAAACAGAAACACCCCACTTTAAACCTTAATGTTTGTGGTTTTAAGTAATGTTTGAAACCAGATACTCTTTCCCGACATCTTAATATAATGATCTTTTCTAATTAAATATAGTTTGTGTTAATCTTGACTTTGATATGCTTTCGAGCGTCGCGCCACGTGTTTCCGCCATTGGCGTGGTGTGACAGTTCAACACTCATAAACTCTAATGAAGCCTGAAATTGGAGGCCATGTGAAGATGTTTAACAAGTATGAATCAAACAACACACAAAAGTCTTCTAACTCCCCATCTTGGGTAATAGAAGCCAAGACACCCATGGCATCTTCAAACATCACATCAGAAAATCTTGCAACAATTGCCTTTGAATAATCTTTCCACAAGATCTCAGAAATAGGTACTCGTTGAATTTTCATAAAACTTTGGTGCCATTTCACAACATTACCCTCTAAATGAATAGCTGCATATCTTACCTTGCAGTTATCAGGGGTATCATCAATAGAAAAGAAGTGTTCACACTTATAAAGCCAATCATCCACATTATCGCCATCAAACTTAGGAAAATCTATCTTACCAATCCTGTGCATCTTTTGTTGGTCAGATTTATCATTTCTTGTACCTGATGTGGCTTGATCATTGGTTTTGTTGCGTATAATTGCACCACCATTGCTAATTTTAGCAACATCTTCGGCTAATTTTGTCAATATTGAATTAATATTGGCAAAATTTGTATCATTTTTCTGCAATTGTGCATCTACTCTTAAAAGAGTCACTGCATGTTCATCTAGGGTTTTCTTGATGACATTTTCACTTTCTGCTTCCGCTCTGTTTCTAGTAGTCATGGTAGGTTACTTGAAATGAACAGAAAACAAGGTTAAATGATGAATAAGAATGGACAAATCTTGAAAAGATCGATCCAAAGACGAATTGATCAACAATTAATCAATTCAGGCTTGAAATGAAAAAGAATCGTAAAAGAAAGAACAAAGGAACGAATATGATGATCAGAGTGATCGGAAGAGATGGTGGTTAATGGTGATTTGTTACGGCGGTAGATGGCGGTTAGTGGTGGTGACAACTGGAATTCAGTTAGAATTCCGGTGACGGTTGAGAATGGTCGGAGGGTCGAGAGGAACGACCTCTCTGATACCAATGTTAAGAGAAATCAGAGAGAAAAGAGAATTAACAACCCAAACGTGGTTCCCGCCTTTATTATTATTGTTTATATAGACGTTAAAGTCTGTTAGGGATTATTACAATGTGACACTATTAGTCCCTCATGAATATAACTATTACAATATGATCACAATACTTCTTACTATCATTTTATCTCCTAACAATTTGGGGCATAAGTTAGTAAGTTACCTGAAAGAAAGTCAAGCCTGCTGATTTGGGATCCAACCCTACACCGCCACAGTCCCAAGCCGCAAATCACCCTAAAACATCACAAAACCCCAGACAACTCATATCGTAACATGCAGCAATAAAATCAAAACCCTAGTTTTAGAAGACTCACCTTAGTAGTGTAGAGGATGGAGACGGTGGCGGTGTGATAAACAGAGCAGCCACTTTAAAAAAAAAAAAAAAAAGCTCCTCAAACCTTCACCCGGTCATGTCTCAACCGTTTCAATCTAATCGGATCCAACAACTCTGGTTTGCTTAGCTTAGTTAGATTGATGTGGATCCCCAAATCATCGAAGACCGGTAGGTTCGCCAGAAGCTTCCCGTTGGTTAAGACGAAGATGATGATGACTCTTCTTCTTCTTAAACCTATTGTCTCCTTCTCTCCTCTCCCTTCTCCTACTGCCTCTCTCCTCCCCTCCCCTCCCCCTCTGCTATCGCCGCCTCCTCCCCCTTCTGCCGCCACCTGCGGAGTGGGTTATTGAATTGTGGAAGCTAAATAATGAAACTTGGATGAAGGTATTTGCTTATTCGCATCGTGTGTGTATTGTCTGTAATGTCCACCGTCCAATATGTGAATGATATATCTAAGGATGACTCGGATTTATGGTTTTCATCCTTCTTATCAAAACATCAATGGTAAAATCTATATCGAGATTATAGTTTCACGAGGTTTTTAGTAACAAGAAGTTGCATCTTGCAGTTGTTTTACAGTTGTTGTCTTTATTCCATGCATATATACTTCAGATTACCCACTGTATGTTTCTTGCTATCCATTTATATTTATCGTTTGTTGTTTTCCTTTTAAATTTCCGCTTTATATAATACGAGGCAAAGATGTTAAATTGAGCCAACTAAATAATAAAATTTGATTTAACATGTACGGGAATTAACCAACTTCTGCATATATTAATTCAGATAAAATGTTATTGAGATCTTCAATGTATAATACCTTGAATGTTATAAAATTTTAGAAATCAGAAACCTGTCTCAGCACAGATACACTACTAGTTACTTATTGTTTTATATGTTTTATAGATAACCACATAAAAATACTTTGCATTTTGTTTTGTTTTAAGTGTGATACATAAACATTCATCCCATTATCTCATTAGATTATATCTTAGTTGGTCATGTGTACATTTAAGAAATGTTTTCGTTGTTAATATTACTGGTTTCGGAGTGAGCAAGTAACAAAACTATAAATAATAAAAAGTTAGAAATGTCTAAAAAGATGAAAAATATAAAACAAATAAACGCACATTCGTGAGTTTTTGAATTAAAAAATAAAAACCCTCAAAATACCTTTTATACCCTTTATTATTTTTTTTCCCCATAAATTGGATTCTTTTGCCATTCTTCATCCAAGACAAAACGTAGTGGTGATGAAGATTTACGTCCTCCACTCTAAATGGGAGAATGTGATTGACCTTAATAAAAGAAAAAAATTCACGTCATGAAAATTTTCACGCCAAAGCCAAAAAAAGAAAAAAAAAAACGCCCCGGGACGATATTAGGGCATTGTGGGACGTTTTTGGGGCAATCAACGCCCATTTCATATTACCACAAAACCGGTCTAAGAATAATATTATTATACTAACTTAAGAACATCACATTTTTTTAACACTTTGATGGTTTCGATCATAACGGTATGTCTAAACTGATTACCATAAACGATGTGTTGCATTCCTAATACTCCATACACTTCACAATCAATACAATCACTTAGTAGTGGGACTAATCTCAAACTAGTATAATCTCAGGTTCTCAACTACTCTAAACCATGTTTTATAAATAACCCCAAAACACAAACAACTTTGCGAGAAAAGAAAAAAAAAAAGACCAAACAAACATTCTTTTATGAAAAAAAAAAAAAAAAACAATATTATTTAAAAATTGAAAATCAACAACACTGATTTGTGATTTGCTTCACACAAAACATTTTCTCGTTCCATATCTCTGACACTTCGATTCCCTCCTGCATCACTCCCACTACAATCATCACCACATTCTTCCCAACCCCTCCTCCTCCTCCTTCATCATCCCCAAATCCCTCATTTCCTTTCTTGCACAACAAGTTACCAACAAAACAAACCCACATCAATACAATAATATTATTCATCACTTCCCTCTTTTGCCCATTCAACCCATCACCAAATCCTTCACTGATAGTAAACCATTCACTCAACTTCCTTATTAATATTATTATTATTATTATTGCTATTATTATTCCCTTTTCAGTTATCCCACATTAACCGTTACTTTTTTTAAAAAACCAAACCTCATTTTCAAATCTTTAGTTCATTCCCATTTTATCGGACACCCCATAACCGTTTTCTACAAATATTAATCATTTTTTTACCCAAAATTCATTTCACTTTCAGTTTCACAATGGCAAGAAAAAACCAAAACCAAAACCAAAATCAAAACCAAAACCGGAACAATGCGGTTCCGAATACGAGTAGTCCCTCGGAACCCGACGAGTTCAATTTGAAGGAAACAAGGCCAAGTCTAGGAGGTGGTCGGGTTCCGGGGAACGAACGATTCGGAACCGCATTTGATCTGGTGGAGCAAATGCATTATTTATATATTAAAATAGTAAAAGCAAGAAGTTTGGCGCCAAAACGAGATGATGGTTCAAATGGGTCATCATTATTATTACCTGATCCTTACGTGGAGATTAAGGTTGGTAACTTTGTGGTATGTACTAATCATGTTGAGAAGAACCCGAACCCCGAATGGAACCGAGTGTTTGCGTTCGCTAAGGATCGGGTTCAGTCGTTAACGGTGGAGGTGAATGTGAGGGATAAGGAGGGTTTGGAGGAGGATAATTTGATTGGTGGGGTTGTGTTTGATGTTGTTGAGGTGCCGGTTCGGGTTCCGCCCGATAGCGCGTTGGCAGCCCAGTGGTATCGGTTGGAGAACGGGAAAAGCGGGGAGCTTATGGTGGCGGTTTGGATCGGGACGCAGGCGGATGAGGCGTTTCCAGATGCGTGGCATTTGGATTCGGTTTCGGTTAGTGGGGATGGGGTCGCGAATGTTCGGTCGAAAGTTTATTTGTCGCCGCGGCTTTGGTATGTTCGGGTTCATGTGATTGAGGCACATGAGCTTCAGAGTAATAGTAATAGTAACAGTAATAGTAATAGGCAGTATGAGGTTTTGGTTAAAGGGGCGGTTATGAATATGGTTTTGAGGACTAAGGGTTTATCGAAACCCGTGTGGAACGAGGATTTGATGTTCGTCGTGGCCGAGCCGTTTGAGGAGCAATTGGTGTTAACGGTCGAGGAAAAGGTCGGGAACAAGGAAGAGGTTGTAGGGAAGTGTTTGATTCCGTTGCATAGTGTCGAAAAGCGGATGGATACTCGAGTCGTAGGGAGCAAGTGGTATGGTCTTGAGAAGCATACGCCAGGCGAAAATGGGGAGGTGAATGTGGTGCAGTTGAATAGTAAGATTCATGTTCGGGTGTGTTTGGATGGCGGGTATCATGTTCTCGATGAGTTGACGCAGTATAGTAGCGATCTGCGAGCGACTCATAGGCTGCTCGGGGCGCCCAGCATTGGGGTGTTGGAGTTGGGGATTTTGAGTGCTAATGGGCTAACGCCTGCGAAAACAAGAAACGGGCATGGGGCGGTTGATGCGTATTGTGTAGCGAAATATGGACAGAAATGGATCCGTACGAGGACAGTGATCGATTCTTTGAATCCGAAATGGAACGAGCAGTATACGTGGAGGTTTTCGATCCGTGTACTGTGATCACTATTGTTGTGTGTGATAACAATCATTTACAAGGGGTTGATAATGGCAGGGGAGTTAAAGATTCACGAGTTGGGAAAGTGAGAATTCGGTTATCGACACTTGAAACGGATCGTGTGTACACTCATTCGTACCCTTTGATCGTGTTACACCCGTCGGGTGTGAAAAAGATGGGTGAAATCCAGCTTGCGGTTCGGTTTAGTTGTGTTTCGTTGTTGAATCTGATGCAAATGTACACTCAACCGATGTTACCGAGTATGCATTACATTCACCCGTTAAGCGTGTTCCAGCAAGACAGTTTAAGGCACCAAGCGACTCAGATAATGGCTGTGCGGTTGAACCGGGCTGAGCCCCCTTTGCGAAAGGAAGTGGTGGAATACATGCTCGATGTGGGATCGAACATGTGGAGTTTGAGGAAGAGTAAGGCGAACTATTGCAGGCTAATCGAGGTTCTTTCGAGTGTTGTTCCGTTTTGCAAATGGTTCTACAACATTTGCATATGGACTAGCCCAGTGCAAACGGTTCTGGTGCACGTTTTCTTCTTGATCCTCGTTTACAACCCGCAAATGATCATGAGTTTTATGCTGGTTTACGTGATCGTGAGCGGGATCTTGAGGTATCGCTCACGCTCACGACATCCTCCTCACATGGATATCAAACTATCTTATGCTGATAAGTTAAATGGTGATGAACTCGATGAAGAATTCGACGGTTTTCCAAGTACTAAACATGGTGACGCGTTAAAAATGAGGTATGACCGGCTCAGAAGCGTGGGGTCCCGGATTCAGACCCTGATAGGTGACGTGGCGACTCAAGGGGAGCGGGTTCAGAATCTGATCACTTGGCGTGACCCGCGGGCCACGGCTCTGTTTTTGATGTTTTGCTTTGTGTTGGCTATCGTACTATATGTGGTTCCGGTTAGAGGAGTTGTGGTCGCGATCGGGTTGTTTGTGATGAGGCATCCTAGTTTACGAAACCGGGTTCCTTCGGTCCCTATGAACTTCTTCAGGAGATTGCCGGCGAGAACCGATGGATTGTTGTGATAACTTGATGGTATCGTGCGATATTAAGTTTATATGTTAGTAAGATTTAAGAATCAATTTTGGGTAGTTTGGATCATAGACTATTTAGTTTGTCTTTGATGATAGGGAATCGTTTTATATCTATCTATAATATAATGCTCGGTTATAACATATGGTATTTGTTTTTGGTTTGGTTTGTGACTTTGTTTGTACCTAATAGATTTTAAACCGGGCTAGATTTTGGTACCTAAACAATTTATATCGGTCTTGTTCATTGGTTTGACCGGTCTTGCGGTCCGCTTTCGTTTTAATTAAACACACTAAAACAAAAATGGGACTACTCTCTCTCTCTCCGTAAGCCCCAAATACCCACTAACATCTTCACTAAACTGTGATTGTGGGCTGCGAGCGAGCTCCGGCGCGAGCTAGATTTCAGCACGGTGCTCACCCCCAGTCATAACAGCCCTATACGAACACTTGCGGTGCGAGTACAAGCGATGGTGACCGCGTGCGTTAATGGGAGAAAGTGAGCTTTGGTTGCGCTAGTGCTCACCCCCATCCACAACAGGGTCAAGTGACCGGGTTACTTAAGAGTGAAGTCGTTGGCTCATGCCTGCTCGCTCGCGGCCGAGAACGGATAGTCTTAGGGGACAAGGGGTGCTCCTAGATTTTTAAGTTTCTTTCACTGATTTTAACCAATCCTGCTTTGCCACATCACTTCACTGATTTACTTCACTAATTTACTTCACTGAAACACATTTTTGTAGGCAGCACTCCACTGATTCTTTTTATTCATTTTCAATTTAATACCCAAACTTTTTTTTTTTTGCATTTTTACACGGTTTAACAATTAATATTACTATTTCAACCGTCCCACCAAACGGTTGACCAAATTTAAGTGATTATCTTGGAAACCGTCGAGTTAATTGAATTTTGCTCACCAAACGGTCAGTAAATTAATTACACTATTCCAACCGTGCACCGTCGTTGTATATAAAGTGATCAAACGGTGGAGTTAAAAGTCACAACTTACCACGGTTTAAAAAACCAAACACACCAAAAATGAACCCGTGGACCGACGAGGAAGAGATGGCCCTTGTGGTTAGCCACAAGGATGCGTCGAACGACCCGGAGATTCAACAACTCCCTCGGGAGGAAGGGTCCAACTACCCCCCAAGGGGTTTTGGGATTGAGTTTATAGCGACTTCCTCGAGCAAGTTGGCGGCAACACCATCAAGACCGTCCAAGACCTCCAGCTCAAGTGGGCCAACCTCAACATCAAGTGTGAGAGGTGGACCAACCTATACGAGCAAACAGTGAGGGATGATCCGGAGCTTGATGAGGAGTTGGCTATCGGCTTCACTAACTATGAGTATGAAGCGCGATACGGCAATGATTTCGACCATGTCGAAGCATGGCGATTGTTGCGCCAACTTTAAGTTTTTTATCTATGTTTTAATGTATTTTTATTTTATGTTTAATATTATTTATGTTTAATTTTTATGTTTTAATGAAATGTTTTTTATTTATCTTTTTATTTCTTTAAACGGTTAACATAAAACAAACGGTCAAAATAAAAAAACACTAAAACATACGGGGGTAAAATGAAAAAATGGCATTTATAAAAAACACAAAACAGCCGGTACCAGCACGGTAAAGAGCACTAGCAAAACGGTCCACGGGACCACTACCAGCGTGTATGGCGGCGGTGATACCGTGTTGGTACTTGGTACCCGTGGACAATTCGGATGACGCCTCGTCCCCCCTTAGAGATGCTCTAGCGAGTGTTAGAGTTGTAAGCTAATTATATCTTACTAGGTTTGAGACCCGTGGGTACCTACGGTGCAAACCAAAGTAAATTAAAAAAAAATATATTAAACTAAGACTTGTATTATTCAAGTTGAGTGTCCATAATGTAAAGTCTTAAGAATAATGGTTAGCCTAATATTTTTTTTCTTATATAAATATCATGGTTCAATGTTGCGTTGATATGATCTGGATATTAAAACTAATATATAACTATGGTTTTTATGTCAAAGTGGATAATTTAGGTAACTTATAAATAACGATAACAACCAAAACCCATCACCTATTATGATCAGTACTCAACCAAAGTATAACATGTAATAAAACAGCACAAAGGTATAAATACATTTTGTTTTTGTAAATTACCTTTATTATATTTTTATTTTTAATGTAATTGTAATTAGGAGCTAACTTGTTTTAGAGACCACTGGTCACGCACGGTTCAAACCAAACAAAAAACAATTTTTTTTAAAATAATACTTGTATTATTGAAGTTGTATGTACATAACGTCAATGAAGATAAGTAAAAAATTGCATCAAAATTACTCACATTATTCATAAATCTTGAAAGACTTCTTTGTACACAACGTTTGATGTTTTGTTCATCAGTTCACCATTTTCATCCACTATAACTATCTTCAGTCGATCTCGACTCCTGACTCTTGATAGCGCAACATACAACTGCCCGTGTGAAAAAACTGGATCCTTCAAATACAACCCAACTCTGGATAAGGATTGTCCTTGGCTTTTGTTTATTGTCATTGCGAAAGAAACAGCAAGTGGGAATTGCCTTCTGTTAAATTTAAAAGGAATTTTTTTATCCGAGCGGGATAAAGTAATTCTTGGAATAAAAGTTCGCATTCCAATGTTACTTCCTGAAATGATCTTCGCTTCAATTACACATTTTCTCATTTTAACAACTTGTAACCTTGTTCCATTACACAAACCGCTTTTCTGATCAATGTTTCTAAGTAACATTACGGGAACACCAACTTTCAAAACCGAACGATGGTTTGGTATTCCAGAAAACTTAAGACCATTCAGCACATCAGGAGAAACTAATCTTTCATCAACCTGTTTGTTAACATCTTCGGACTGGCAAACACTATCCGAACTTAGATACTCAAATTCGTCACCGGGAAACATTGAAAGTAATATATCATTAATTTCATGAACAACTTCATTCTTCGGTGCCAATATAGCTCGATCTTGAAAATAAGTCGGAATGTGGATGTTATCCAAAAGTGACGGATACACAAAGGCTATCAAATCAGAAACAGGATCCGAAGATTGAGAAATAAATGAGTCATCAGGTATCAAAATAACATTCTGATCATCACTTATTGTATCCACCTTTCTTTCTCCTATATCCAGAAGCCAAGATGCAAACTTTTTAGTTTCCTCGATATCATAATTGCAGCTTCCTGAAAGCAACCTCATATTTTTTGTTAATTCTAAAACATGCATTTGTGCCAAATGTATGATGAACTTAAAGAGGCATTAACAATGTCATGCCTAGTTCCATTTGGTACAACTGGTAGAATTTGTCTAAAGTCACCCCCAAACACAACAACCTTTCCACTAAATAACAAATCAGATGACTCATCAGCATGTACACCAAATACATCTTTTAAACTTCGATCTAGTGCTTCAAAAGCATGTTTATGAGTCATGGGTGCTTCGTCCTATATAATCAAATCGGTTTGTTTAAGCAGTTGTGCAACATCACTATTAGGTGGTATGTAGCACATAGAATCTTAGTTAGGTTTATAGGAATACGAAACCTGGAATTTGCTGTCCTACCACCTGCCAATAGCAAAGATGCGATACCACTCGAAGCAACATTCAAAACAATCTTTTTTTACATCTTACGGATGAAGATAGAGTCTAACATAGGAACGTTTTACCCGTACCACCATAACCATAAACAAAAAAAAAACCTCATCCTTTCTTCTCCTCAACAGATTTCATTACACAGTTATAAATATTTTTTAGTTCATCTGTTAAAGAAGAGAACTGAGTATCAAATTCTTCAACCAAACTGTTTGTGTCATAGCCCAACTCCTCACAAATAAGGCGATTGTCTAATAATGATAGAAACTCATTCTCAGGATATGGAATACCTACGAAATGTCGTAGACTGCAACTATTACGCAATAAGAACTTCTCAATATCAAGTAAGGCTAAATTCTTAATTTCGTCGTCTGAAAGGATCAAATCTGAAAAAAAAAATATAAAAAAATGCGTTAGAATGAAATATATAATATAATAAAGATATAAAATGAATAATTGAATATGTCAAACCATTAAAAATAGTATAATTTAGATTCCTAATAACTATTACTCATTACTATTTAGTATATGTAAAAAAAATTGTAGAAAATATATTATAAAGTAATAATATATTAAAAAAAATTGAAAAACCTGGACAATTTGAATCTATTCTTCTGTTGCGTAAAATGTCATCAGACAAATAATTCCATGTTTCCTCCCACACAATGTCAGATCTTGACAAACTGTTGGACGCTAACAGAGTTGCAAATAAGTTCCTTAGATAAGGGCCAAAACCTGCAAAAGCTGCTTCCTTTATTGCTTCAACATATTATGTATCATCATCCAAGAGTCCCATAGCGTAGCATGCATCCCTAAAAGAGGATTGTACTTTCCTATCAACCTTAAGAATATCTTCAAATGATGTTGGTCCTTTAACCTTATTCAAAAGAATTCTCAAAAAATAAACTTCACCAACAGAAGCAGGAACTGAATGAATCCGACCAATTGACTTTATTCTTTGCCTAGGCTCCCATTTTCTTTCTTGTGTTTTCCAAACATATTGTGAAGGGAATTGGATGTAAGTTAGTTGCCTTGCATTCCATCCAACCCAAAAACATAGATGGAGCACAAGAGGGTTTATTGAGAACGTCGTCAATGTCCTACATAGCATCGAAAACAATTCTTTGTTCACCGGGTAGATGAAAAGGTAATCTCATTACAGGAGGTGTCCTGTAATGAATATCATATGAGAATATTATCCATGAAGCCTCACACGCAGAAATATAACGACAATCATAAAATCCTTTGACTTCATCAACCACTATGTCTTCACCCGGTACTTTCTTGCTTTCCAAAAAATTAACAGTAACTCTATCTGACCCTTGTTAATGTATTTAAATAAATACTTAATGGATCCAGCTTGGTTACACCATTCAACGTTGCTATGTGCCTGGTATCTTTTAAGAAGAGTCTTTTTATATGGAACGACATATCTGTTATCTAATTGCTCACCAGACTTTTCTACAAACGAACCATTATCTCTTCGTCTATACACTGCATAACCATCAGTATCGATAGATGTTTCATTGTGGAAATTTTTTGGGAAGTTTTTTGAACATTTGTCATTGACCATACACGGACAACTCATGTTCAAAGGTCCACAAGGACCGTGAATCATAAATTCACGTACAAGTTCATACAATTCTGGCTCTTCATCTTTATTCGGTATCTCAGCTGAAATGAACTTGTCAATATGGTCAACTGTTGGAAGCTTATAACCAGCGGCCATAAACAAACAGATGTGTACATGTGGTAATCCACGTTTTTGAAACTCAACCGTGTATACAACTGCAAAGTATTGGGAGCAAACAAAAGAAAATAAGTTAGAAAGGTTAAAAAAATAATGTTGTAATAAAAATAACTTAATGTATTCATACCAGCTTCAATAGTCCCAAATAAGTGTTTATCTTTCAGGTCTTTAATGATGGAATCAAGTTTAATTTTAAACAATCTGCATATAATGTCTGACCTATCTTCTAGTCTAAGATTGGTATCTTGAAGATATCTTCTCATCTCTGGCCATTTAGGATTACAAGTAATTGTAATAAAATAGTCAGGGTATCCGTACCACTTACATATTGCCATTGCGTCTAGATAATTTTGCATCATATATCTAGTGCCACCTGTAAAAAAAGAAGATGGAATAATAACTCGTTAACCCATGCTTGATGTTTCTGTTTGTCCTTCTTCTCTTTGTTTGCTTAGGACATTAATCTTTCCATTTCAATCATTGTATATGAATCAATTATAAATTGCTGTAAAAGCCTCCTTGCATTAAGAATTAGCGAGAATTCATTACTCCTATCTTGAATCCTATAAGCAAAAAACTCCCTCATTGTTAAACTTTCATGTTTTTTGTTTTTTTTTTTTTTTTGTTTGAAGATGAGCTCCCATCTGGTAAGGTAACATTTTTTTGACGGTCATCTTTTTTGTTTTTTGAATTTGAAGATGAGCTTTCATTTGGTAAGGGAACATTTTTGTGAAGGATGTCAATTCTATATCCATCGTAACCATAAGGAAGCAACAATGGATACTGAAGAGCAAGATACGAAGGATGTAACTCACTAACTCTTTTTAGCTTTCCATCAATGGTCTGTACAATAATATCACGTTTATCTGTTTCTTCATTAAGGTTACCAATTATCAATCCAGCAACTTCAGAAACTATGGGTAGGTTGTAGGTTCTACCATCTCCTTTCCTCATTCCGTTTAATCGAATCTTGACTTGTGCATCAGGATTCTTCTGAAAACAATCTCTCGCCATTCTATAAGATTTCACCAAGGAGTTTTTGTGATCCAACATTTTTTTCAATTCTTTTACAATTTGAAATTCTAGCGCCTTTTCTGATGAGTATTCCTCGTCTGGATCACTATAAATAAGATGAATATATTAGAATCGAAAGTATTTAAAAATGTGTAAAGTTTTCTACAAAAGACAATAAAAAAATAACATACCCAACGACATTGATTCTATTCGAAACTTCATTTTCAGTATCATATATGTATAGATGAGAGAATACTGGATTTTGTCCACGTGATGGTAAAAGATTTCCCAAAGCATGGTAGTTCTCACCACTTATACGATAGATGAATAGAGCATTACCATGATTTATAGACTTATCAATTTTTCCACCCATAGACGTAAATGCAAACATAGAGTTGAATCGTCTTATGTTCTTTAAAAAGAATTTGCTTTTAGAATCAACTCCATTAAAATACTCTTTATAATTGTATGGGGCCTCCTTAAAAGGGGGAAGCAAAACTTTTCCATAACCACAACATAGAGAGAAAAATTTTTTAGTACTACTTCTATTAAGCCCTCTAGTAGATTCACATCTCCACAGTCTTGCATTACAATCCTCACAAGTAACATTCTGATCACCATGGTCCAAGTAATCTAAAAAAAAGATATTGAAATTTTTTAAATGAAACATATTTTTAAAGTAATTTTGAATTAGTATTAAATATATTTTATATTAGTAGTAATTAGCGAATAAAGACTACATGGAGATATGCCTTTTATTACATGGTTTGTTGTTACTCCATGCAGGTTTTCTAAGCATTCTTCCAAGTCAGCCATCGGTATGGGAGTAATACTTGGGTGTTTTCGTTTTAAATTACATGTTGACCGCGTGTTGCATACATTAGAAAGCGACCACCTAACACCTGAAGATCCTAACAAAGTAAAATAATATAAGTTTGATAAATGTTGATGTATTATAATATACTTTGATTAAAGCAGAAAAGAAAAATCAAAAATATGCTTTGAAAGATGAAGATGAAGAGGTAACTCACAATTGGTAAAGTTCTTTTGGATGCTTTCAATGTCTGAAGAAGGTTGGTAGGGTATTCTATATATACAACAATTTCAAACGTGAACAGTATCCTTTCTCACAAAGGGGGTTTTCTCATAATTATTATGAGTTTTTGATACACTTAAAAAAACCCTAATCGCTCCGAACTTCGCGGGCGATCCAACGGCGGCATGGATGAAGACGGATGGGAACAGCAACGTCATTGGAGAGGTAAACGGAATGATCAGCAGACTCAAGGTAACAACAAGGTCTTATCGAAGTTCTTCGTATCGAATCTTCCTCCTAAGTGTTATTCGCAGGATTTAAAAGAGGTTTTGGGTGGGTATGGTCGTTATGAAGGGTCCTATATCGCCAGGAAACTGGATAAATGGGGCAAGCGGTTCTCTTTCGTTTCGTTTTCGGGTGTCAAAGATGTTAAAAAGCTGGAAGAGAAGTTATCGGACGTTTGGATGGGCTCGTATAAACTGTTTATTACGGTTGCTAGGTTTGTGGACGGTGAGAAAGTTCCTAGACCGGATAGTGGTGGTAAGACGAAGACGGACGCAGCGACGGGCAAAGGCCATGCAGATCAGGGGTCCCAACGTTCAGAAGGTAATGGTTTCTGCAATGCCAGTATTGGTAACGGTCGTTCTTTTGTGGATTCACTTTTAAACAGGAACAAAGTAGATGTGATCAAGGTGAACGATTCAGTAGAACGCTTTTCGCATTGGAGCGAGTATGCTGTCATGGGTCGAGTGGTGAATTTTCATACGTTAACTTCTTTGAAGCAATTACTTAGGAAGAAAGGTTGGAAGTCGCTCGACATCAAGTACCTGGGAGGGCTTTCTGTGGTGTTAGTCTTTTACGACAGGGAGGATAGGGGAGTCTTCTTGAATGACAGCGGTACATGGTCCGAATGGTTTGAGTTTGTAGAGTCTTGGACAGGTACTGGCCGAGTGGAGGAAGGGAGAATAGCTTGGCAACAAGTCCATGGGTTACCGGCACAATTAGCGTTAGATGAGGTTTACGATTTGATTGGTAGTAGATTCGGGAAGGTAGTTCAGCCGGCTTCCGTATCTGGTGAAGACAATAATTTATCATATGCTCTCATCGGTGTGCTAAGTAAAGAGTGTAAACGGATTGAGGATCGGTTGGACATTAGCTGGAGGGATAGAATTTATAATGTGTGGGTCGACGAAGATGGAGGCGAATGGATACCAAAGTGTGTTACGGAGTGTGAAGAGGATGAGGTTTCGGTTGGAGCTGATACTCAACAGAACGAAGATACCAATATGCATGTTGAAGAGGAAGTGTGTTCACAGGCCAACTTGGATACTAATGGGAATATTGAAGGTGATGGGTTGGAGGGAGTAGCGAGAGAGGAGCCTGCTAGGGAGTTGAATTTGAATGCCAATCCCTTGGAGGTTACGGAAGTGAATAACAGTATGGAGAGTTCTCATGAACCGGTGACAAAAGGCACGGGACGTAAGAAGTTTAGGCGCAAGTCTTTGTTTAACAATAGGAGTGGAGGTACTGGTTCCGGTGAGCGCCCTAAAAAGAGATCAAGGGAAAATTCTGATTTGTTTGATGTCGATAGACTAATTGGTATCATGCAAGTTAATCCGGATGTTCCTAGTAGTGTGGAGACAGGTGAGGAAGAGAATGCCGGTTCTAGAAGTGAGGATTCAGGTGTGTTTATGACACCGGATCTGAATAAAGGTGGTGAAGTATCCCGTCCTATTAACGAAGAGGTTGAGGAGGTTGCTAGGACGTGTATGCCCTATGTTACTGTTCGCCGGCAACGTTCTCTTGCAACGGAATCCATCAAAACAATTGAGCTTAGTAAAGCCCTAGGTGTAGAAAATTTGGAAGCTTTTGCTACAAATGTTAAAGAGGTACTTTTGTCCGAAGGTTATCAAGCAGGTGCTCAATGAATGTGTTGTCTTTGAATATTCGCGGGTTAGGGGGTTCTAGCAAAGCTTATTGGATTCGAAGCCTTCGGGTGTTTCATCAGGTTGGTTTTATTTTGTTACAAGAGACACAGTTCGTGTCTTTAGATGCGGTAGATATTGGGCGGTTTTGGGGCCATGGTGATTATGGGTACGAGTGGGTTCCGTCGTCTGGCAGGTCGGGTGGGTTATTGTCTATTTGGGATGCCCAAGTGTTTAGTGTGGATAGGGTGGTAAAGAATAATAATTGGCTTCTTGTGACGGGTTCGGTGAAAGGGAAGAGTGGAGTGGTTCGTGTTCTTAATGTATATTCTCCTCAGGGTATTATTTTTAAACGATTGCTTTGGGGGGAAATCCGAGGCTTGATTGGGGAGGGTGAGGGGAGGTGGATTGTGGCGGGTGATTTCAATTCTGTTCGTTGTGCCGAGGATAGACGGAATTCGGTGTTTAATGTATCGGAGGCTAATGAATTTAATGATTTTATTGACGAGGCGAATCTTCACGAATACTCCTTGAAAGGGCGGCGGTTTACTTTTGTGGCAGGAAATAAATTGAGCCGTATTGATAGGATTTTCGTTAATTGGGAATTCTTTATGGAGTGGCCTTGTGCGGAGTATATTGCTCTCGAGAGAAACAAACCGGACCATAGCCCGTTGGTTTTGAAGATTAGTACTACTAAGAATTATGGACCTAAACCATTTAGGTTTTATAATTCTTGGCTTGGTAGAGAGGACTTTGGGTCGATTGTTAAGAAGACACTTGAGAATAGTTTGTTTGCTGGCACCCCGGATGAGCGTTTATTGGCCAAGTTGAAGGCGTTGCGTTATAGTATTTCTAGTTGGGTTATTGACTGTAAAGCTAAAGAGAAGGAGGAAAGAGTTTTATTAGAACACGAATTGCATGGGTTAGATCGAGATATGGACGCGACTTGGAGGAGGAGGAATTATGGTCGCGTTGTGAAATCAAAAAGCGTCTTGGTGAGTTGGATAGTTATTATTACCGGGACTTGAAGCAAAAAGCGCGATGTAATTGGGCTACTCATGGAGACGAGAATTCTAGGTATTTTCATGGTTTTATTAATAAACGTAAAGCTTCGAATTATTTTCCTGGGTTGGAGGTTGACGGGGTGTGGGAAATGAATCCGGTTATTATTAAACGGGAGGTGCTTCATTTCTTTTCTGGGAAGTTTAGGGAATCGCTGGTGCATCGTCCTCGTTTGGAGGGATACGGGTATCCGGTTTTGGCGCCGGAGGAGGCTGAGAGGTTGGTCGGGGTGTTTTCGGTAACTGAGGTTAAGAATGCAGTGTTTGAATACGGTAGTGATAAAGCTCCTGGGCCGGATGGGTTTAATTTTAGATTCATTCGGTTTTTCTGGGAGTTATTTGAGAGGGATTTCGTTGATGTTTTGGATTACTTTCACGGGCATAGGAGGTTTTGTCCGGGTGTTGGGTCATCCTTTATTACTTTAATTCCAAAGGTGAATAACTCGTCGTCTTTGGGGGATTTTAGACCGATAAGTCTTATTGGGTGTGTTTTGAAGACGGTTTCGAAGGTGTTAGTGAATCGTTTGAAGACGGTTATGAATAAAATAGTTTCTGAGCATCAGTCGGCTTTCTTATCCGGGAGATATATTCTTGATGGCCCGTTGGTGACTAATGAGATTATTGCTTGGGCCAAGAAGAGGGGGAGAAAAATTTTTATGTTTAAGATAGACTTTGATAAAGCTTACGATAATGTGAATTGGGAGTTCTTGTTATCGGTGTTATCTCAGATGGGTTGCTCGTCTATTTGGTGTGATTGGATTCGTGGTATTTTGATGGCGACTAGAGCTTCCGTTTTAGTGAATGGGTCCCCTACTTTCGAGTTTGGGTGCCAAAAAGGCATCCGTCAAGGTGATCCGCTTTCTCCTTTTCTTTTTATTATATTAATGGAAGCTCTGTCAGGAATGTTAAAGCGTGCATGTGATATTGGAGCGTTTCATGGTATTAAACTTCCTAATGAAGGCCCCTCCCTATCGCACCTTCTCTATGCGGATGATGCTATGATAATGGGAGAATGGTCTTCGTTTAATTTTGATAATTTACAACGTATCCTTCGTATTTTTTATTTGTGCTCGGGGCTTAAAATTAATCTCCATAAATCTGTGTTATACGGGGTGGGGGTAGAGGATGGCGAGATTGATCTCCAAGCTGGTCTTATGGGATGCAAGTCAGGTAAGATCCTGTTTTTCTATCTTGGGATTACGGTAGGGGCAAATATGAATCGGGTGGCAAATTGGGAGCCAGTGATGTCCAAGTTCAAAAAACGGCTCTCGAAGTGGAAAGTGAATTCGTTATCTATGGCTGGTCGGGTAACTTTGATTAAATCGGTGTTGGATAGTCTTCCAACATATTATTTTTCTCTTTTTAAGGCCCCTAAGAAGGTTATTAGTGACCTAGAAGCTTTGATGCGTAGATTTCTTTGGGGTGGTTCGGATAAAGTTAGGAAAATGTGTTGGGTGGCTTGGGAGGTGGTAACAAAGCCCATCAAAGAAGGAGGTTTAGGGGTTGCTCGGTTAGAGATTAATAACAATGTGTTGATCACTAAATGGCTTGGGAGATTTTTGAATGATCGCCTAGCCTTATGGAAACGAGTGGTAGTATCTATTCATGGGACCTCTAGACGTTGGGGTTTGGTTCCGGTTAATAACGGTATTCCCGGGGTGTGGAAAAATTGCGTGATGTTTTGGAACAAATACAAGGTGGATGGGGTAGGTTTCAATAAAGTTATTAGAGGCACGGTGGGGAATGGTCGTCATATTCGGTTCTGGCTGGATTTATGGTTGGGTTCGAAACTTATTTTGGATAAATACCCGGCCCCTTATGCCTTAGAAAAACAAAAAACTTGTGTTCTTGTGGATCGGGTTATGTTTACTGGGCCTGATGGGCCTGCTGGGCCTGCTCGTTGTATAAGGTGGGACTGGGTCCGTTCTCCTAGTTCGCAGCAGGAGATCAGCGATAGAGTGGATATTGAGGGGTTGCTCCAAAATGTGGTGTTGGTTGATAGTGAAGATTCATGGTCATGGGAGCATGGTAGCTGCAAGGAGTTTGAGGTTGCTACATTTAAAAAATGGATGTTAAGGTCCGATTCTATTGCTGGGAGTTTTGGGTTTAATTGGTGTGATTGGGTTCCAAAAAAATGCAACATCTTTATGTGGAGGGCGGTATTAGATCGTCTTCCAACTAAGGAGGCTTTGGCGAGACGACACATTTTCAGCGATGATATCGTATGTGCGTTGTGTGCGAGTAGCGATGAATCTCTTGAACATTTATTGACCGGGTGTGCCTTTTCTATGGCCGTTTGGCATGCGATTGCTTCTTGGTGTAATATTCCTAGGCTTTTTGTCTTTCATGTCAAAGACTTGGTGGAAGTGTATAAAGAGTGTGGAGCGATAGGGAACAAAAAAGGGATAATTCACGGGATTATCATCATTACGTGTTGGAGGATTTGGCGTGCTAGGAATGAAAAGATATTCTCCGGCAAGGTTCCAAAGGTGGTGGAGTTGGTTGCGGATATAAAATCTTTGGGCTTTCTTTGGTACAAGTCTAGATATAAATATGGGGTAGTGGATTGGTCTAGATGGGGTCGGTTTGATGTAACGTGAATATTGTAATTATTTGTGGTTTTCGGCGTCTGTCTCCGTCTTGGGGATAGGCGTCGGAGGTGGTTGTTTTTGAATGAAAGTCAATTTTCAAAAAAAAAAAAAAAACATAATCACTGTAGCGAATCAGACGGTGCAAATCCTTACACGTTTCCTCTTCTCATCCCGATACATATTACCACCTTCATATTTCTTTCTCTCTTACACACACAGATACACACATTGAACCGCCTTCATCTTTCTTCTCTCTTACACGCACAAACAAACACATTGACCCGCCACCGTTGCTCTGTTTTCCGTCGACGATTCATTGACCCGGGTCTTAAAAAAGGTATGTATTTTTCATCGTTAATCTGTTGTTAGACCTAGGTTTCCTCCGTCTTTTGCATACGATTTGTATTGGGGTTAGGGTTTTGTTTGTGGAGAATTGGAGATGGTAAATGATGGTGTTGGGGTTCAGGTTTTGGTTGAGGGGACGATGAACAGTGGTGTTGGGGTAGGGTTTTTGCCCTTAGAGATGATATACTACCAGACGAAGACGCCAGCTCAGCCGTAGACTAAACGGAGGAAGGTGATGAAAGAGCCGGCGGCGTCAGAGATGAAACCGAAGGACAAGGTGTTGATTGGGGAGGGCGGATTCCACGTGACGGTGAGGGATTGACAGGCGGTGGATATCGGCGGTGGTGAGTCTTTGTACCCTCCATTCGAAGTCGACCGACTTGGGGATGAAAACTTGGCTTACTCCAATTAAGGTACGAATCTTGATTCCTCTTTCTTCAAATATTTATAACTGAATTTAAGTTTGGTTGCTAAATGCATGATATAAGATTTCGCACATATCAATTGAAGTGTTTATTGATAGATTATTGATGCTCTGCAGGTTATTTCAGCAATCGAGGTTGTTTTAAAGTGTTCGTGAATTGCGTTAGTTTTGAAAATGTAAGTATCATTGGATGTGGTTTATTGTATACGGAATCATATATACACATACAAATTACAAATATAATTTGGATTCAGGATATTTTCCATATGTTTTGGTACTTTAGTTGATGCAGCCAAATATCTTGAATGGAAAGTGATGCAATGTCGGTATTTTTTTTTTATCTACTATTTTCTGTTAGGCTGTTGGTATAGTTAAGCTGGTATTATTTCTGGTTTTCCAGCTACCTTCACGACCTGGTAAATTTGGATCTGATTAGCATTTGTATTGCCACACCCAACCTGCCCGTGGTAATGAAATCGCTGCATTCGACAGCATAAGACTACAGGGAGTGGAGGGGGGAAAGAGGGGGGTGAAGCGCCATGTGGCACTTATGGGACCTATGTAGGGGGGGGGGATTGTGGGGAGTGGAAGGGGGAAAGGGGGTGAAGGGAAGAATATTATATTATACTAGTGGTAATGCCCGCGCGTTGCAGCGGGTTCGTTACGCGAGGAAAATATAGTCAGTATCTTTTTTTGGTACCAGAACTTCCTATGAAGCGGCATCTGAAATTCCCGATATTCAAACGTGTTAACGTGTTTTCAAAGATTAAAAGAACGAAAAGATTGATCTAATGTTTTGTTGTTTACCTCTATGTGTTAAATTTCTTTCAATGACATATCAGCAAAATAGGCATATAAAGCTCTTATAACAGCCTGCAATGCACAAATTCATTAAACCCATGTTTGCATTGCACAAATCTTTCAATGGATGAGTTGGGTAACAGGTAATTTATATACGGTTTGGGCCACACCCACCAAAAATAATATTCATTTGATTTAAAAATGTTAATAAAAAACTAATGCCCTAAATATTATTCAAAAGCTATATTGATACATACACATGTATTAAAATACACTTTACAAACACGTTTAACCCGTTTTATTTTTAGTTTTTTTTTTACCCATTTGTGGAGGTAAAATTTTGTGGTTGTCTTGTCTTACCTGGTGAGATACGACTACAACAAGCGCGCGTTGTCGTTCTAACTCAATAATAACCTGCTCCAACCTGTTATATGCACAACTGCAAACTTTTGACGTTGCTTAAAATACCAAAACTATAATTATTTACTTTCTATATTTTCAATAGAGATTTTTCCTTCTATTTGAATTCAATACCTTTGTATCACATCGAGATACGACTCTCCACGAGGATATCGATACTTGAGTTTGTCTTTCTTCCTTGACCTTTAAAAAAAAGACCATTGAATGGAAAGGTATAAAATTACAAAAAAAAAAAAAAAAATCGAATATTTCATATTTAACATACTCGTATTCTTCAGGCATGTTCTTCTTTAGTTCTTCATACGTCATACCGTCACATACATCAGCATTTATCTCATCAAGTGCACGCCATTGTATCTATAACGTAAAGAAAGTACACAAATTTTACAAATTTTAAATGATCAAAGAAGCAATTCATGTGACATGTAAAACTAACCTTGGGGAATCCAGCAATTTGATTTGCAGTCAAAATTGTTCGTTGCAATGTGCTTGTCCAAATCTAGGTGCATAAATAAAAAAACAATATAAAACATTGCAAACTTTGTGCAACAAACAAAGAAAATGCAAATAGTAAAATAAGTAATAGTTCTTACAAAAGCATTTTTTAGGCAAGATAGTTCATGTGGCCTTCAATTGAATGTTATAAGAGGAGGACTTGAATTTCACAATCAATCTCATTCAATTTGATCCTTAAGGTAACGGAACTTGAAGGGACAAGAGGTTAATGATCTATATTGATGAAGGAAGAAGGCAAAGGATTGAAGGGTATGGATGGAAGAAGGAGGGTGGTATTGTAAAAGTCTTTTGATATTGTAAAGGAGGTGGTGGATGAAATGTCTATATTACCCTCTTAAGTGTCTTAATTGTCCCAATTATACCCATAATACCCTTAAATTTCTTGCTTAAATATGTTGTACATGTTGCTTGTTAAATTGTACGGAAATGCAAATTACCTTGTTGTACATAACTCCTCCTTTATAATGTATTATAGATAAAGTTAAAAAAATAAAAAAACAAGTCGGACCAAGCTTCTGCCTCCCGCCACTCCCTCCCGCCCACTCCACCACGCCACCTAGGAGCGGTGTTCCCGCCGCCACCTGAGCCTCCCACCCCACTCCCTCCACTCTAATGCCTTCACTTTCGATAGCATCTTTGGTAGTAAACTATAGTATACTTTTAATATGGAATGGAAAGATTAGCACTTTTGGATGTAACTTCCATGTAGCAACAAAATTTGTGGAACTTTGCATTTAGTTCAACATGGTACAGTAATCGTAATTGTTAACATGTCGTTTTTAATTTGCTTATTGTTAAACGATTATATTCATCTAAATATTTTGTTCTGCAAATCGTACAACTAAAACCCGCCGCGAAGCGCGGGGTCATTTACTAGTTTATAATAAATCAAAAGTTGATGAATCCATTAGCTTATGTATCGGGCCTCAAATCATCTACTCTAATTCGGGAGTTGGGCCGCAAATTAAACCATCCATTTCAGATGGACTATAATAAATAAATTAATGGCCTATATAAATAGGGTGTATTATAATGACAACAAACCGGTAACAATTTAGTTGGTTCGAGTACATTTTTTTATTAGTTACATATAAGTGATAAAAATAAGAATAAGATTAGGGTAGATGAGTATATCAACCCAATCAGTTATATTAAAGAATAAACATAATAGCAAATTGATGAAAATATACTTATCAATCAACCAAAAAGCATTTATTAAATATCATCATCGTTATGAAACATAACAAAAACAGTCAACCAAATCATGGTAGAAATAGGAAATAACAAAGTTGAAATTGTTCAAATATATTAAAAAAACATAAAGCAATATAACTCGTAGACCATCAGCATAGCAAACTAATCCTCTTCGTTTGGCTTTAGCAAGATGGAGGACTCAACGGACTTTTATCTTTCTCTCTACTACCACCACTTCCAATCTTAGTTGAAGGAGTTGGTGTGCTTTCATCATCAGAAAGTGCATCAATCAGTTTACGCTTAACCATTTGATACTTGGAACTGATAGAACATTGTTCGCCTTCAGCATAAACTTTCTTATCAACAAAGTTATTAGCAGTGGAAATTGGCGTTTCATTATCGCTTGTGTCTGATTTGGATTCCTAAAGATAAAATATTTATAAACATATGTGGCGAATGTAGTAGTGATTGTGTAACAATAAAAAATGCTACAAATTTTTTAATATGAATTTAAATGTGTGTGAAAATGGTACCTTAGGAACAGAAATAACATTAGACGGCATTGCTAAGAGAGATGTGTGAAGTGATTCTGATTCAGCAGGCTGTAACAACGACGTTGAAAATCATTATAATGTAAAAATGTCTTATGTACATAAAAGTTGTTTTTTTATAGAAAATAGGGTTCGATTATGTACCTGGCCTACGTACAACTTCTTCTTAAGCTCCGAGATAATTATTGGATCATCACTTATCTTAGTTACACCATAAACATCATATTTGTTGTTCAAATTGAAGCTGGATATAAAGATCTTGAAAGCAAACTCTCTTTCCAACAAAGTCTTAATTTCTTCAGGATATTCAACTGTATCACCAACCTATTTAGAAGGAATCAAGAAAGATATAAATATTAGACAACGTTAATTAAAGAAATATTAAAAATAAAATATACTATAAATGGCAAAAAATATGAACTACCGTATTCTCATCAAGCAATTCAGAAGCACTTTTACTAATAAGTTGTGCAACGTCACGATGAAACAACGTAAGAGACAAAGCACCATTAAGATCTTGTACACGAACCTGAATTTTAAATCTGGGAAAAAAATAAAAAAACATTCGGATCAAAAAATGTTAATTATATTTTTGTATTCAACCGTGATTTATGTATATTAACATTTATTTTATACACAACCATTCCACTAATTACACTAGATGTCATTCCATTAATTATATAAATTCCATTTAGTCAATATGAATTGAATATGAATCAAATGTATTTATTACTGATTTTGAGTTTGACTTTCATTAATTACAGACGTTGTAATTCATAACATTCTTATAAATTCCATTAATTGCATAAAACAACCATTCAATTGAATATGAATTGAATGTGAATCAAATGGTATCCATAATTATGTTTGACCAATCGCATAAGGAAAAATTTGAATGTGATTAACTAATTCTACTCATTAATTTAAGTTGTCGAATCTGACTTTGACTTACTTGTAAATTTCGAATTTTAAATTGAATATGAATTTTGCATAAAACAACTATTCCATTAATTACACACGGTGTAATTTCATTAATTTCATAAATTCCATTAATTGAATATGAATCAAATGTATTTATTATTTATTTTGAGTTTGACTTCCATTAATTACACACGGTGTAAAATGAAACTTTCGTATAAATTACATTAATTGTATAAAACAACCATTCAATTAAATATGAAATTAATATTAATCAAATGGTATCCATAATTATGTTTGACCAATCGCATACATAAACATCCGACTGTGATGGAATAGTTCTACTCCTTAATTTAAGTTTTCGGATCAAATGTATGAAAAGTGGTTTCATAAATAATCTAAATCCGGTATAATACCTTTTGAATTTTTCGGATCAAATGTACAAACAATTGGTTTCTGGCTATTATTCGGATCAAATTACGACTTCTAATGTTATGTTTCAATTTGAAAATGAAGTCAATCTAATTTTATGTAACGAATGTGATCTCCTAATTATACTCCATAATTATGTCTGACCGATTTCATACATAAACATGCGAATTTGAAGTCCTAGTTCTACTCCATATTTGAAAGTAGTGCATCTAATTTGATAACTTTAAATCCCCATTCATACCATTATGATAATGCTAATTTCACTCCACCGTTACATCCATTTCTTATCGATCGAATAGCTATAAAAACGTCAAATCACCATTCATACGATTATGCTACCGCACATTTCTTGCACTTTGATTAATCGCATACATATATTCTTAAGTGATTTACTCTTTCTCATATTTAGACACATAACCATTATTTTTTCTATTTGTTATGTTTCAATAGATTAGATAGATGTTTGGCATACATTCTGTTCAATCAATCGCATGATGTATGTTGCCATACATTCGAATGTTGGCTACCTCCTATAACAAACATTATTCTTATGCTTTCTACAGTTTGTTTTGAAAGTACTAATTTGAATTTAACCTTTTTTTTAACAGTCAAAAAGATCAATGGCTGTCGTAGAAGCAAAAGAGTTTACAATGGTTAACCATTCTCTCGACCACTGTTGCTAAGAGATGCCACTGTTGATAAAACCTCTGCGGCCTTCTTGGCTTGAGCTTTGCTAGAAGATGCCACACATGCAAAATTAACATGTTGGATGTATTGAAAAGCAAACAAAAATTACTTAAAAATAATATGGATAAAAGACAAGTTCGAATAAAAGTCATGTTTTGACATGACTTGTTATAGATTAAAATTAAAGATTCATACAACTCCTATACAAGAACATGAAACACTGATCAAGAACTTTACCAAAACAAAGATAAAAAGTTTCAAACTAAAAGAAAATCAGCAAAAAATAGTTCATTATAACCTTTGGGAGTCGGCCCAAGGCATCAAATTCAAAATGACACTTAAACCTTCTTTTTTTACTAAATTTTCAACAAACCAAAAAGATATGAATAATTTAGCAAACTTCAAACAATTTGACATGTAATTTTATTTGGATCAGCTTCATTTTCGTTTACCAATTTCAATGAAAGTTTTATGCGTAGAGGAGAAGTCGAGTTGATGGATTTAATGGCATCAAGAATCCATTTTCCATTTCTGTCCGCAGCAAAAGTTTCCTACAAGAAATTAAGCAAATATAAATTATAATTTATTTATATTCAACCCTTGAGAAACTTGTTGATAATTTCAAGCCTAGCACCACACATTAAAGTTAAAGTAAATCTTGATGATATTTCCATATGAAGAAGTATAAGATTTAAAGAAAATGGTGGTAAAATTCAAATACCTTGAATTTAGATTTTCTAATTTAGTAGTTCTCTCATTGGCATCTGATGAACTTACCATGCAGTGGCATCTGTTAGCAGCAGCGGTTTATCAACAACAGTTTAGGTAGCAGAGGCTTAACATTTTTGTTATACTTGGAGGGTCAATAGAGGTTGGAGGCAGTAGTTGTTTATCAATAGGTTGACAGTGGTTTATCAATAGGTCAACAGAGCAGTGGTTTATCAACAGCGGTTTAGGTAGCAGGGCTGTGATTCCTTTCATCTCCAGCCTTGAATCGGATCATGCTGTTCTGACAACAATTTCAGAGGTAACGTTGCAGCCTTTGAAGTTTGTTTTATCTTTTTGTAAAAATTTTGCCCCATTTTGCATCTTTAACTAACCATGTAAGATTAAACTCTAATGACTCACAGAGACACATGTCTCATCACAATTGAAATATAATGAGAATGAGTTTTATTATAGCATGTCTCATCACAAGAAAGTGATGAATCTGACTCAGAAATATTTAGGGTCAAACGCAGTGCGTCTTCAAAGTCGGAGCACAGGAACACACTTGATTTTGTGCCTCCTAATTTTGAAAATCAGGTAATATCAGTGTTCTTTTGTTCATGCCATTTTTTAATCTTTTCTTGAAAACCAGGTTTTGAACAAGCTTATCTTTTGTCAACCCAATCCCTTGACCTATTTTGTTTTAAGCTATTCTTTAAGCGTTATCCACTTTGACTCATTTATGCATCAATGATGTGTCATTTGATCGAAACAAAATAGTTTCAGAAAACATATATGTTTCGATGTTCATGTGCTTTTCTAATTTTGCTTTTTTATGTGTTTGAAGCAGGCTAGCAACCATGTTTGACTACTTTGTTTAAATTGATTTGGCACCATGTAATGATTTTTCACTTGGCTTACAGAAACAACATTTGACTGTTCTTATAGATAAGTTTCTCAACTTTACAAATATTTTGTTTGCCTAAACTCGTATTGGCATGTTTTGTAGACTTAAAATGCAACAACAAGCAGCGCCACTTTTGGACGAGGGGAAGAAGGATAAAAAGAAAAACAAGAGAAAATTCGTTGCTGACACAGAAGTAGCAACACAGAATAAGCGAAGCCAGCACATGAAGATGTTGCTGACACAGAAGCGGCAACACAAAATAGCGAGAATCAGTTAGTCAAACATAATTATTATTGTTGACTTGAAAGTTGTAAATATATCCATTATCTAGATGGTACATAATCAAATCATCTACTACTCTTAGAACATTTTAAAAAGGAATAGCAGCTTGATCTATTTACTTACTAATTGGTCAATTTGGATAATGCTTTGGTTAGTAGTGAATACTTCATATTTGTTTTTTTTTTAATAAGGTCTTTATAACCCATGATGGCATATTTTGAAGCATCTGAAGTTATTTCATACATTAAAAAATTGGTATTATGTAGGTGCCAATAGACTTTGTGATTGACGATTCAGTTCAGGTTAATGTTGCAACCCTTTAATTTTTTGAATTTTTTGGTATGTCTTTGTAATCAGTCAATGAATCTTTATTTATTTAACCATTTTCTAAACTGAAATTTGTTGAACTTAACTTTTTTTTCATAGTGAATTGTTGTTTCTAAATTTTGGCTTAAAATAATGTTTGATAGTCACTGAATGTTGAACACCAGTTCAATATAAAGTGTTAATTGTTATCAAGTACTATGGTGAAAGCAATTGTTATCAATTTTGGCATAAAATAATGTTTGATAATAATAAACTTTTATCAAAATTTAATACCACCAAATTGATGGATTTTTAGCTTTAGTTGGATTTAGAATCTCATCAGTTGACTGGATCTAGAGTACTGGGTCTTTTTAAGGAGATCTGTCTGAAACAGTTGTTGCTTCAAACAGATGTTACTAAGGTCTGTTCCATAAACATATCAACATCTATGGAACATACATTAGTAACAGCTGCTTAAAGCAACAACTATTTCAAACATGTCTCTTTAACAAACCCACTGGTCTTTAACAGACCTTATTAAACAGGCTTTGCTTGCAGCAGATAATGGACTTCTTGATTTGGTGTTTAGTAAACAAGCATGATCGTGCTTATTCACAATCATGGTTGTGATTTGGAATGAACAGGGCAGGCGTGAAAGTACTTATACTAGATAGTGATAGGAATGTCAAAACTAAAACAAAAAAATGTGGTGTATAAGAAAATATTTAGTGATATTTGAATAACATGTATATTCCTTACTTTTAAATGTATATTCTATTAAAAAATGATTTAGACTTCCCGTGTGGACCGCTCCAAGTGATATTTGAATAAAATGCGTATTACTTGCTTTTAAATTTTAATAAAATATTTTTACTATATTTTTTTATACGTTTTACCGCTCCAAATAATTGTAAGTTGTTGAACCGCGTATCAACGCGGGCAATAGTCTAATTATTATATAGATAGATTCGTTTCTTTGACTTTAACTGTGTATGACACTTGATCAATGAAATATATGCATTTTCTCATAATAATTTGCTTCTAAGTTGGTTCTATAATACGTTATCAACGACCACCCACCCTTGTGGTGGAGTGGTATCAGGTGATGAGGGAGAGACACTTGACCCTTGTGGTTATGGGTTCGACTCCTGAGCCAGCCAGGTTTTACCGGTTCGCTACCGTCGTGCTTTCAGACGGGTATGCGGGCCGGGTTTTCCCTGGAACTGGCACACGGGTGGGCTAGGGGCTCTCGTGCGTGTGGGTTGGGCCGCCGCGAGGCTCGTGAGTTCGGCTTCGAGTCTGTGAGCTTTCCTTTGCCAATGGGAGACGCATACGAAAGTACCCGACGATTCTTTAGTTGGCCGTTCAAAAAAAAATACGTTATCAACGCACAACTCTGACAATTTATTTTCGTGAAGTCATAACGATCAAAGTTCTCAAATGATTGGTCAAAAAAATGCCATCATTTAAGTATTTCAATCAACTTTTTTTTTTAATCTGAATTACTAATATTTTTATTTTATTATATGATAATTATAAATTACATCAAGATAATGGGAAAGTGGGCAACAAGCTGCGCCGTCACCCCTTTCTGAACAGCAAACCCTAACCGACTAAAACCGTAGCTTTGCCCACCCGGAGCCGAGACACTACTATGAATAACTCGCTGGACCCTGGTCAGGAAATGGGTAGCCTCCGGTGCCAATAAGCCAAATGTATTAAAAGCTAGGGGTACGAAAACATGTTGGTTCTCCTCACAAGCTTTAGCATGCTTTTCAATCAACGATTCTATAAATGAGTTATATTTTAGTTTATGATGCTTACATGACCACAACTATACATGACATTAACTGTATGTATATGTTTATGTTAAGGTTATTAATCAATTAATGTTTCAAAAGTATTGAGGATTGAGACGGCCTAATTACATCACATCACAAGTACACCATTCATTCCAAGTACATTTAACGTTTCTATTTCTATTGTTATACCATAAGTAACCATAAGTCTTCGTCCGAAAAAACCTCATCTATCTTTGTAATCCTGTTGTTGAAAATACGATCGTTTCTAGCCTTCCAAATCCTCCAACACCCAATGATCATCAACCCATGTACCATATTCTTCAAAGTCGCATTTAACCTCATATTTTTGTACATATGAACTAGATCTTGCAGGTCGTGTGCATAGAAAACCGGAAAATGGCACCAATTTGCTATAGCTTGCCATAGGAATGATGAAAAAACACAACCTGTAAATATATGCTCTGCGGTCTCTACTCTGTCTTCACAAAAAACAAAAAAATTATCCTCGACATGAATATTCCTTCTTGCCAAAGCTTCTTTAGTCGGTAGTCTCTCCATAATCGCACGCCATATAAAGATGTTGCATTTTTAGGGAGCCACTTGCACCAATCAAACATAGTTGTCGATGTTGTTGCCTCACTCGATGAAATCCATGCCTTAAGATTTGCCACTGTGAATTTGGAACCGATACCATGCCATGCCCATGAGTCTTTCTTTTTAGAAAGCCTCACAGTCGATAGCATATTAAAACAAGCCGTCAATTCCAAAGTTTCATCTAAAGATGTCGGATCATGCCTCCACCGCCAAGCAAAACTACTCGCACCTCCAATTTTCAATACTCTATCCGACACCTTACAATTCGCCCCTACTTTAATGCCAAGGTAAATGAATGGGGTACGACCCGCCTTGCATCCAAATTCTTTGGCTCTAGAATTAAGAACCTCATCTTGCACCCCAAAACCATAAAGAGTTGACTTGTGGATATTAATTCTAAGCCCGATCAAAGAAAAAATATCCTCAACATCCGTTTCAAGTTATTAAAATTAAATGTCGAGCATTCTCCCAATATCATGGCATCATCGGCATAAAGAAAGTGATTCACCTCTAAACCGCCATTAGGGAGGCGAATGCCATTAAAAGCACCAATATCTCTAGCTTTCCTAAATACACTCGATAAAGCCTCCATAACCACTATTAATAAAAAAGGTGATAAAGGATCCCATTGGCTTATACCTTTTTTACAATCGAACTCGAATGTAGGAGCGCCATTAACAAGAACTGACGTCCTCGACGAGTTAAGAATACCCTCCACCCAATAACACCATCTTGTGGGAAAGCCCATTTGCCGCAGCATTTCTAACAAAAAAACCCCAATGAACATTATCGTAGGCTTTTTGAAAATCAATTTTAAAGATGAACATCTCATTTCCCATTCATTTAGCCCATTTTATAATCTCATTAATCATCATCGGCCCGTCCAGAATAAATCTACCACTTAAAAACGCGGACTGTGTTTCTAAAGTGATGCTTCCCATAATCTTTCTCATCTGATTAGCTAAAAGCTTATAAATTACTTTACTCGTCACTCCAATGAGGGTTATTGGTCGGTAATCTCCTAAACCCGAGGGGGCTGTGGATTTAGGAATAAGAGTTATAGAAGTAGATCCAACACCACGGCTTATTTTACCAGTTTCATGAAACTCCTTTGCAATATTCATAAAGTCGGCCGAAAAAAGACTCCAAAATTTCTTGATAAATTTAAAATTAAAATCGCCAAGTCCCGGCGCCTTATCATTCCCACAACCAAATACAGCCTCTTTAACCCCAGCTTCTAAAAACGGGGCTTCTAATAAATTCGCTTCTTCGTTACTCAACATCTTCAAGTTATATCCCATCAAAAGTGGTCTTCTTTTCATGTCTTCCACATACTTTTCTTTGAAAAAACGAAACACTTTTTTTTTTTTTTACTTTAGAAGGTTTTGTTTCCCAAAGCCCATTGATCATCAAACCGGGAATGCTATTAGACGCTTTCCTTTTATTAATTAAGCCATGAAAATATTTTGTATTATCGTCCCCGTCAGTTGCCCATTTACATCTTGATTTTTGTTGGACGTCTTTGATGTGCAGATCTTCTAACTCCTTTAGTCTATAACGCGATTCCTCCCAAACCCATAATTCGACTTCGGATAAATCACGTTCCTCCCTAACCTCATCAAGAACTTCCATATCATGCTTTAAAATACTAACCTCTTCCATTTCTTTCTTCTTAGTAACATTCTTCCAATTCAGAATGCGACTTCGAAGAAATTTGAATTTCTGCAGAAGTAAAACATCCGGTGGGCCTTCACCAAGAAAGTCCTTAACGGCCGAGTCAACCATGACTTCAAAATCGTCTCTTTCAATCCACGAGTTAAAAAACCTGAAAGGTTTCGGTCCGAAATTGGCATCGTATGTCTTCAATACTAGAGGACAATGATCGGGAAGACCTTTCGGTAGAACCCGATATTCAGCCGAAGACCACCTGCAAAAGAAATCCCAACACATAAAAAATCTATCAATTCGGCTACATTTATTGCCGACAAAGAACGTAAATTTCCTCCCACGCAATGCCAATTCATGAAGGCCCGCATCTTCAATAAATTCATTGAACTCTCTAGCCGCGGTTGCATTAAACGTGGAATTACGCCTTTCTAATTCATGACAGACTGAATTAAAATCTCCTCCCACTACCCATAAGCCGTTCGTTTCCAGAATTATGTTCATCAAGGTCGCCCACAATTGTCGTTTCTCCACTTCTACCTGAGGCGCATAAATATTAAGGATATTTATGACGTTGCCGCTACCTTTAACACTACCCGAACACAAAACAAAGTTCATGTTCGTCGTCGTAACCTTCAGATCAAAAATGGACGTATCCCACATCGTAATCAAGCCCCCAGATCTACCTGTCGGTTCAACATACCCAAAATTAAAAGCACCACTGCCCCAAAAACCTTCCAGATTTCTAGCAAGAACATTAGAACATAATGTTTCTTGTAACAAGACACACCCAATTTGTTGTTCGATCCGCATATTTTTAAACCACGCTCTCTTTGCTTGAACACCCAATCCGCGAACATTTAAAGTTAAAAAATTCATACTTGAACCTGTTGTAAACCTTCATCAGCAATAGACATAACTACCTTATGTGCAAACTCACCAATATTTTCTGCACCCATCCGATTACCGAGCTCCACAGTAGCCATGGCCTCTTCCTCAATTCGCTGATCTACATTTTCCATAGCCGAAGAAGAAGAATAGCCTTGGGACTTTTTATTAAGATCAGGCGTGCAAAAATCCTCTAACTCCTTAAGCTCCTGTTGTTGTTGTTCCACATTATTTCTAGTATTCGTTGAAGAAACTTCCTGAGATGAGCCCATACTATCCTCCTCAATACCCAATAGTGCATTTAAACCAAAAATATCATCACCCCTGGCCCGTTTCTTAGGCCTAGCCCAATCTGGAGGTGATTTGGACTGATGCCTACCCTTGCGATCCAACTTTTTGAATTTCTCTATAGGCCCACACTTATCCCCCACTTTTGTTTGACCAAATTTATAATCGAAAAAATTGTCTTTAGTAACATATTTACTCCTCCCCTCATTACCAAAAGGATAAGCATCCTGATTAGGCAAGGTACCACTAATTGGCTGACTCTCATAATTATGATTAACACCATCATTAATGTTTTCCAAAACTGCCTCAGTTGCCTGATTTCCAGGCTCAGCCTCGTCCATGGTCGCCGGAGGTACAACTTCATCGGAAGTTTGCTTGAACTCCTCTTCAACCTTATCTTCCTCCATAACTTTTGATTCCGATTGGACGTCTAAATCAGCAAACCTCTCATGATGTTCTTCCATCCCCGACATACTGTCGCTATCTTCTTCCTCGTCTAAACAATCTGGCCTCCAATCTCTTGCTTCCTCCTCAATCCAAACCCGAATCGTCTTATCCTGCCATTTTAGCGAAATTGTTCTTTTGATACGAGTTCCTTCACCACATAGAACTCCTAAACATACATAAGATAAATCATCGTCTTCTTCCGATATCTCAGCCGGGTGAACGATCATACCAATTCTTCCACCGATTACATTAAACACCGGATTCATAGCAAGGTTCAAAGGTACCCCATAGATTTTAATCCATGCTATACGTTCAAACGCAAGCATCTGCCCTTTCCACAAATTCACCTTCAAAAAACACTCCTTCCATCGACTCTCATTACCCAAAAAATCCAATGTCATCTCAGCACTTTCAAACAAAAGTAACACTTATGTTCCTCCAATATACTTAATTTTTACCGACCCAAACTCCTTTTCACGGAGCCATCTTCTTAGATTAATCAACTTTTGTAGATCACATACTCTTCCCACACATGCTTTATCATGCCAAACATTGAAAGCATTGATATTAGGTGCCAATTCAATTACATCAGTGTTCTTAAAAGGCAGATTCTTCGTAAGAGTGTCCCGAAAAGAAATCCCGATACCCGAATCAACACCATCTGCCTCTGCCGTATTCTTCAAATCTTGATCCGGCTTCTCGAACTGTTCTGGTGGATCGCTTTTGTTGACATGCTTTGGTGGATCAATTTTCATAACTTCGCCATCAACAAACTTTGCTATACTTACGAATAGTTTGTTGTCCCCAATCTTGATGTTACGTAGCTTAGACTGTAACTCAAACTTGTCCGTTACCTTGGCGAACGACACAAACGCAAATCTCTGCCCCATCTTATTTCTTTTCCTTGCCATATAGATGCCTTCAATCTCCCCGTAAACCTCTAAGAATCGTCATAAATCGTCCCCTGAGAATCTCTCCGGTACATTAGCCACGTAAAATTTTGTAAGATCTACTCTTTGGTCATCCGCATGCTTGTTACTGCTTCCTCTTCGTCTTACCGGAGCGTCCTGCCATTCTTTGTCGTCGGTGTTATTTTCCCTCATCCCTTGAAAGTCGGAGCGTCCTTCTTGCCTTTATATATCCTCAACGAGTTTGTTGGTAGCCAACTCTTCTCTATTCTTGACTAGTTTGGTAGCAACTCATTGATGTCAGTTTATTGGCAAATAATTGTCTTTCACTATTCTTGACTAGTTTGGTAACAACTCATTGATGTCAGTTTATTGACAAATAATTTTCTTTCAACTTTCAAGACAATACTTTCTTTTTCAAGTGCTTTAATTATAAATATATTTTAACACTCTTATAATTGAACAATAACCTTAATAATGAGGTTTGTCTTTTCCTTTTTTTTTCAACATTTATTTATTTATAAATAAATATGATTCTATAATAAGAAACAAAATGGCTTGGTGGTGGAGTGGTTTGTGGTGCATTTGTATGCTTTGAGGTCTCAAGTTCGAAACCGGTTTGAAACAGGGGCATTTTGTTTTTTTTTTTTTTTTTACAAACACTTATTTATTAATAAATATATATGATTTCATAATAAGTCGCAACATGGCTTGGTGGTGGAGTGGTTTGTGGTGAATTTTATGGCTAGGTAGGGATAAGATGTAGGATGGAGATAGAGAATAGAAACAAGTAGAGTTGCAAGTAAGAGGAGCAAGTACTGGTTAAAATCCTAAGGTTATAGAATAGATTATTTTCTAATAACCTAATTCCCTATAACCAAGGCTCTGATACCAATCTGTAACACCCCAACTAATAGCGGAAACATCGGGATGTCACGTATTGATGATTGTTCAGTAGCTCATGGTAAATAATAAGTTTCAATAATCAATTAAATGAATTACATACAATTGTTCTAAAAGGAATTTGTACATCAAATGAGGAACACTAAATATAAATCTTCAAGCATTAACTCTAATTTTCAAGCAAAGCTATAACCTGAAACATGTTAATTTTGAAAATATTTTGGGTCAACAAAAGTTGGTGAGAATTACATAGGTTTGAATATTGTATCATGAGTATAACAACTTGTACAATTCTGGTGTCATGGCAAATCTAGTCCATATGTGAAAACAAAACTACCAGGTAAATCGTTTGCATAATCAACCCTTGTGACATGTTTATTGTGGTCCATCCCATACGCATATGGTTCACTCGTTTGTATTTATGTGTTCGATAACAATCACCCACGTTACCCATACTGGAGGTACACGTATCCGGGTGGGGTTGTCAATCCAATAGATCTATCATTGTGTATCGTCGGCTTGTACGGAGTTAATGATTACGCGAGTCTAATTGTGTTTACCAAAGTATTGTTTAAGACATAATGCAACATAGAAATCACACAAGACACGTAATAGAATTGCATATGTTGAGTATAAGTGTTTAACATGTTTCACCCCAAAAAGCATTGAAAAACTGTAAAAGGGTGGGGATATGTAAACTCACCTTAACAATAGTATCGAATCCCTTGATATAGAATAAATGTGGCACAAGTGTATCCAAGTATCACCCTATGTTTAATACAATAAAATAAGTGTTGGGAAAACTTAAAAGTCTAAGTTTTCTAGTCTATAGGTATTCTAGGGTTCCTAATTTGGGGATTGACGATCGTTTATTAATTGATTTAGAATAATTGTTAGTTAACTAATAAATGAATAAATTAAGAAATTAATAAATAAAAAGGATTTTCACAAGATCTTGATCAAGGGTGGTTGTACTAAAATATAATAGTGAGAAAATAATTTTTATAAAATTATTTTCATAATTAAGTGTAAATAATATAATATAACTTATTAATCAAAACTTGTTAAAAATATTTTAAAAGTACTAAATTTCATAAATTTCAGGTTATAAAATTATATTCTGATCTAGATCATTAAAAATAATTTATGTGAAATTTTGGTGCAAAAATGATGAAAAATGAATTTATTATGAATTTATTATGATTAAAATAGAATAAATTGATTAAAAATAATTAATATTTCTTTTTCTGAAAATAAAATTTAGTCTTATAAATTTTATAAGTTTATAAGTCTAAAATAATTTTTGTGGAACTTTATAAAACTGTTTAAGTATTTTTCTAAAAAATTTTAATTTATTTATGAATAAACTTGTAATATATATTAAATAAATGATTTTTGTGAAAATAAAAGTTGTATAATAAAGTTTATAGAATTTATAGATTAGATTTGGTATCTTAAATGTGTGATAAAAGTTTATAATTAAGACATGTGTTTAAATCTATTAGAAATAGGTTTTTTTTTTAAAAAAAAAAACATGGTGGTTGTGAGGATCGAACCCGCGCCAGAGCCGGTTCAGCGGCTTAAATCACAAGCCAGCCACCACCTGGGCTGACCCTGAGAATGAGTGTAACACATAAAAGAATTATTTTATACCTTATCAGTTTGAACCTTCTTCTCTAAACTAATCCCTAGTAACCCTAGATTAATAATCCGTTTAATACCAAGATTACAGGCCAATTAACCATGGAGTTAAGGATTATAAGGGGCCGATTAATCTACAGAAAACACGAATTAGAATCATACCTAGAACAAAAACTCCCAATCGCGATTCAAAGCAAAAGTCAACAATTTGATAATGTGCTCATTGTAGTGATCAAGGGTGAAACGTGAGTATAGGGTTTTGGATTTCGGATGGTACTAATAACGAAACGCGGTTCAATTTATAATGTAGTTGTATAATTAGAAGGTTTTAATCTTTGACCACGATTTGGTGAAAACCGAGTCAATTTCGTTTATCAAAGCTGTATACGCGGATTAAAGGGTGGATTTGACGTGGTTGGAGGTGTTGATCATGACTGTGTAATTTAATTTGATTGAGGTTTCCAAACATAGATCAAGTTAATGGTCAAAATCAAAGGTTTTGGTGGTAAACTGGGTCTTGTGTGTCGAGAATTCAGTCGGGAAGGGAAAGGAAGGTTTAGGTCGAATATAGTGTTATTTGGGCTTGTTCCGGTTTGGGCTCAGGGAAAGGGAAGGGATCTTGGTTTGGGTTTTGTTATTGTTTAAAAGGAAATATGAAAAGTGTATATAAAAATATGAACTTTATAAACTTTTAACTAAAAAAAATCTGATTTATTATTATTATTATTATTATTATTATTATTATTATTATTATTATTATAGAAATGTTTTTTTAAAAAAAAATAAACATGGTTATACTTGTACAAAAGAAATATAATATAAGTAAAGTGGTGATTTTTCTAATTCAAAAATTGGGGAAAAATATGCGATGTTACACAAAGGTATCCTTCGAGGTAGACTTGGTACCTTGAGAAGGGTTAGGCTCAGTCGGGCCCATGCTAGCAGTTGATTGTGTATGTATCACAACAGCAGTAGCTTCCGCAGTAGATGCCAAGGCCTCATGACCAGTAGCTATGGCTAGGGATGAGCTCGAGACGGTATCGGTACCGAACCGATACCGATCCCGACAATACCGATACCGAAAAGTCCAAAAAACAATACCAATACCGATACCGAACATATACGGTACGGTATCGGTTCGGTACTGGAATGGTATCAGTATTTTACCGATCCCGTACCGATACCGATAATACCAAAACCGAAAATCCATAAATATGGGTACCGATACTGATCCCGAAACCCCTCGGTTCGGTATCGGTTCGGTACGATATCGGGATCGGGACGGGACGGGATCGGTATTCGGCCTTGTATGCTCATCCCTAGCCGTGGCAGTCTTTGAAGACTCTATAACAACTCCAGTAGTAGTGGCATCTGCTTGAACCCTTGGGCACCACTGGCTCCGGTGCAGGGGGTCTCCAGCGGCCTGATTGGCTGCTGAGCCTTCTCAATTTGTTGAACAATTGGCTTGTTTCCACTCAAAGCTTCATTCGAAAAGTCCAAAGCCGTGTCATCAAAAGAGGTCAACTTCAGAGAGTCCAATAAAGACATTTTTGTAACACGAAAAGGTAAGTTGGTCAGAAAATATCAAAGGCAAATAAAGGAAAAAAAAAAGCATAAGAGACACGGGTCCCCACTCACCCTCTTCATCGTACAAAATGACGGGCCACATATTTGGAAGATCCCAAGCCTTACTAATACCCCCCTCCCGCAGGATGAGAATGTGCTCAGGATACTTCTGAATATTAAACTTATGCTCGACAAGATGAGTATAAAGTTTATGGTTATAAACCAATCCCTCGGGTAAGTCCCATTCAGTAGACTCGTACCGGTTGCACCACTCCATGTCCGAAGGCAAGCAACGGTCATCCAACCAAAAGAATTCGTTCTTCTGGTTCTTAAGGCTTGAAGTATGTCTATCATGACAACTCTCCCAAGTCTCATATCTTCTCAAAAGTAAACCAATCCCCAGCCCAGTTCAACTTGTAAAAACAACTAAAGACATTAAGGTCCGCCCCCTTTGCTAAGGCGTGACATGACAATTCAAAGTGGCTAATACGACTGAGTCCGGAGGGGTTCATTTTGGAAATATGAACCCCATGAAATTTTAACACCTTCATCAAAAACTTGGTGAAAAGGACTCTGTAGTTAGAGAAGTCGCAAACACGGGTATAGAAGCCAAACTTCCCATTGGGGAAGGGGTAGATTGGTGTTTTGGGTAAAGGGATAGTGGGATGAAGGTCACGAGGAATCCTAAAATCATCAATAAATCAGTCTAATGTCGCCTGGGTTAGTTTCGAATAACTAATATTCATATCATCCTTCACCATCTTGAACAATTAAAGGAAAAAGCTTAGAAAAAGAAGGAAGAAGAGTGAAACGCACCTAATAAGATGATTACAGGGGCTTAGATATGAGAAAATGAGTGAAGAAGGGATTGATTATGAGTAAGTTTTTCAGGGGAGAAGGGTGAAATATGAGGAGTAAAAAAGTAAAAAGGAAGTGAAACAAAGATATTTATAGGAGGAGGAATAACCGTTCAAAATTCTGACGTGGCTGACAGTGTGACACCCCGCATTTTCAGGTTCCTACTTTAACTAAACTCTAGTTAACTTTACTTACATTCAAGGCATGTTACTTAACTAGGGTTAGTTAGGTGAGTCACACGTTGCACAGTTATAGGCTAGTAACTGCATAACAGAGGTAATTCGGGGAATTACCGAACTACGTACATGAGTATCGAACCCTAAACGTTGGTGAATTAAGGAAATAGATCATTGTGAATTAATTATTTGATATTATTTGCAATTACGTGTTTCTGTTAAACTATATGTAAACTGCTACATGATTATGTGATTTAAACCAAACGTGTTATTAAACTCGTAACCGATGAACCGTTAGGATGGTTGGGGTCTAAATACATGGGGTTATGCTTGGTATGGTCCAAAATAACGAATACGTCGAAGAAAACATGCAATACGCTGAACTGGGCCGCCCGAAACGGGGGCGTGTCAAAGTGAACGGCCGTTTACTTAGACCGAACGGCCGTTTGGTGGGCCCAAACGCGTAAAACCGACTTTAATCACCTATTTAAGCGACTTTAAGCCCCATGCTTCTCATATCTACAACACTAATCGTCCATAACAGCCCCCATACGAAAAATTTAACCTCGTACACCTGCTAAGGCTCAAGAATATCATTCGGGAAGGATTAGAGTTGCTTGGTTTGATTATTTGAAGAGCCTTAGGTATGATACTTGATTCCTTGTGTTTTAATCTTTTCTTTTATGCTTTAAAACACCATAAACAAGTTTGTCCAGATCTGATACAAGTTTATAAAGATTAAAACTTGGGTTTTCTAATAGATTAACATGGTAAATATAAGGTTGTATGATGGTTATATGATTATGTTTGCATGTTAGTGTATGTTGTTGATCGTTGAACATCTACGCTGTGTTCCCGAGTTTCATTTAATGAAAGAAAAGAAGAGATTTGGAAGGATGTTAAGAAAAAATCGTGTTCCACAGTTTTTTTAAGGAGAGAAGGGAAAGGAAGTGGAAGGAAAATTTTGTTTAATTTCCTTCATATCTCATCCTTCCAAATTGGAGAGATTTGAAAGGAAATGATTTTTTAAACATAAAACCCTCACTTTTCTTTTCCTTTCCTTCCAACTCGGGAACATGCTAGTTAAATAAATATTTCTTTTCCACTCCCTCTCTTTCTCTCCTTAATTCCCTTTCTCTTCTTTTCTTT
This sequence comes from Ambrosia x helenae, assembly GCA_030844895.1. Classification (NCBI taxonomy): domain Eukaryota; kingdom Viridiplantae; phylum Streptophyta; class Magnoliopsida; order Asterales; family Asteraceae; genus Ambrosia; species Ambrosia x helenae. The sequence continues at coordinate 31,890,008 of CM061225.1, forward strand.
CGTTTATTAAACTCGGGAACACAGCGCTAGGGTTTATAGATGATTATGTTCATAGTGAATCTTGCATGTTTTGGTCATGTTAATGTATGATAGGTCATGTATGATGATTATTTGAGGTTCTTGATCGACAAAATACACCTAGGGTTTGATATAGTTGAGGATATTGCATGTTTAAAATCTGGACAGAATGTGAATGTCGACTTGTAGGCTTTGTAACATGACTTTAAATTATTGGTTTTGATCGATTCTTGTTATGTGCATGTCTTACATGGTCTTAGGTTTTTGGAATGGGTAAAATCATGCGGATTGATTGTCGTTTAATATGTTTTTGAAATTTTATTCGAATAAAGGTCTAAACTGATTTTCGGATTAAAAACTTAGATCAACTTTAATCGGCTGTAACTCGAGTTATATAAAGAGTTAGGTCATGAAATTTGGTCAGTAGGTTGATATGGGAATAATTCAGCTTTTCCAAGTGGATTCATCCCGTTTGGATGAATACACGATTTTTGAGAATTTTTATTGTAAACTGACCTGATGTGAAAGTTTTTAGAATCTAGTTGTAGTATTTTATTTTTCATAATTTTTCAACAAGGTTTTGATGCGAAAAAAAATAGTGGCATGACGAATGGACTCCTAGGAATATTCAATAAAAGCTTGGGAGTCTAATTTATTGTATAGATATTTTTAATAAAATTGTTTCTGTAGTGCTTAATCTGTCCTGAAAACGCAGATGTGATATATGTGTATATATGCTTATTTGAAGTCTCGTATGACTTGATTTTGACTTGATCTTGTGTGTACACTTATATGAGATGTAAATGACGCGTATCATTGATAATAAACATAATGTTCACCAACGGGTTTGGAGGGTCTACCTGTGCATGTAGTTACGTGGTGTATTGTGTATACACATGTACTCACATAGTGACACATATAATAGGGAGTCGGTAGCACGTCCTTATTACTTTTGGATTGGATTTTAGCTTTGCAACCTAAGGTGAGTTTCACTACTTTTTCTCAAAAGCATGCGTCTCGGGTTGAGACAACTTTCTAAACTTTTTCTAGTCCGGTTTGGGACTACTAATTTATCCCGGGTTTTGGGATACATGGATTCATGGGGTGAATCGGTTTTTACTAGTTCATATATTTGTCCTTGATGAACTAAACTACACACTATCATTAAAGTCCTTACTATACCGAATGAGTTGCCGGGTTGGCAAGCGGGTTACTAGTTGATAGCGCTATTAGGTTTTACAAACCTCACATCGTGTTGGGAGCTCGGGTGTGAACTATAACTTAACATATATTATCATTGTTGATAGGCAATGATGCAAGGCACTTTTGCTCACTGTTGTGAAAGCTCGTTGTTTAGCAGTTCGGTATATCTGTGTTTAGTTATCATGAGTGGGTTAGCTACCCCTGGCATGCAATGAACTAATGGTTATGTGGTTTTTGAAACCTACGCATTTACTTTACTTTGTGAACTCACCAACTTTATGTTGATACACACTAGCATGCTTTTGCAGGTCGCTAGGTTCGGAGCACTGTAGGTCATGCATCATTGTGTTATGGGATATTGAACATTATTAAACTTATGCTTTATTTATTAAAATTTGCTTATGCATTTGGGCGCGTTGTTACGCATGAACTTAAAACAATTATGTTTGGTTTACGGTTCCGTAACTTATATAAACTTTTGATTAAACGTTAAATCATATTTTTGGAAACAAACTAAATGGTTTGGGCATTTACAGTCGTTCTTATGACTTATGGCTATGGGATCCTGGTGTGTCACGTGTCTCGCGGTATAAACCCCGCAGTGAAAATTTAAGGGTTTGACAGACAGCTATCGAGACAAATGAACTGTTCAGATCACCTCGAAAAACCAATAGGCATCCAATCAGACAGCAAGATGTGTGGTCATAAGTCGATCCACGTTGCCCGGAGCCGAGACAAATGTCCCATCAGTCAGCACCTAAGGCTACCAAGACACGTGTCATGTGACACCTCACTAAAGTTGCGGCTACATACACGTCCTAAAAGTTTAAAAAAATTAACGAAAGGACTTAGGGGGACATGAAGAGGTATAAGGCTTTATACCGCGGCTCGGGCTAAGAGCATGTTTGGCTCTCCTTATTTCCACCTCCTTATAACTTTTTCAAAAAGTTAATAAGTTAAGAAAAGTGTTTGGCAAAAGGGAAATGACTTTTTGTTTTAACTTTTTGTTTGCCTGTGATAAGTTGTTTTGGAGAAGTAAGGAAGGTGCGACTTTTTGAACCTCCTTATAACTTATTGATGGATATTTACTTACATGTCCTCCTTATATTTTTATACCTACCATCCTTATATCATTTTTGGTCATTTTACCTAAATAAGTTAAGCCAAACACTTTTTTACAAAATAACTTATCAACTTATTGTTTTCCCACCACATAAGCTAAGCTAATCTAAACACTTTTCTAAAAACTCCTTTTTTAAAAGTTATAAGTTAATAAGTTATTTTAACCAAAAGTCATTTTTGACTCAAATAAGTTTATCCAAGCATGCCTTAAGCTACGGCTAAGACTTTAGGCCGAAGCCTAAAGTGGGACGAACGATAACCATCATAGCCGAAGCAAGTGCACGTAACCTTCAGAAGTCAAACACTTCCGAAGGTAAGTACAATGGGTCCGAAGCAAAGTACAATCACTATAAATACCCCTCAAAGTACAATTGACACACGAGTGCACACACTCCGAACTACACTTTCTCTTTCTACTTTCTCTCTCTAAACAAATACTTATCCTCACGTCGGAGGGTGGTCACCAAGAGGTCATCCCTCCTTCTTTGTGACGAGCCAAACGGTTTTTTTTACCGTGTGCAAGTTCATTCAAGAGTTTAAGCTCACAAGATCTTATTGAATCGTCCATGTTCTCGTTTATTTACAGGTTCTACCACTTTTTAAATCTTTATATGAGGTGGAATTATATGAGGTGGAAGATCAGGAGATGACGTGTTCTCTATATCAAACGGTGGAAAAACACGTTGAGGACCAATAAAGAAGGTTGAAAGAAAAACGTGACCAATAAGAAAGATATTAACTATTCATTTTCATGCTCTACTAGTAATTAAGCATTTTAAAAAAAAATAATAGTAAGTATATATAACAGATAAAATTTATGTGGCTTTGCTCTTGTTAGACTCAATGGAAAACCATAAGATTAACTTTGGTAGATCATTGATCGTACCAAGTGTTCAAGAACTAGCTAAGCAACCTATCACCAAGATCCCACCACGGTATGTGCACCATGATGATCACCATCCTGCACCCGATGATGACCAACTTCCATCGGTACCGGTCATTGATCTTCACTGCTTGCTTGCACAAGCTTCTGACTCTTGTTCTGAGCTAAACAAGCTTCACACAGCTTCTAGAGGCTGGGGCTTCTTCCAGGTCAGCTTTCTCGATATTATTGTTTTCATGGTTAGCTTTATCATTCTTTTCATTCTAACTAGAGTGGTAGTTACCCGCCCGTTATCGCGGGCCGCAATCCGCAATTCACACTTGCGCGTTGCCGTGGGACACAGTATAACTATACTGTTACCGGAAGTACCGGTCCCGAAAGCCATCAAGAATTGGCATAGGTAATGATACCGAAAATGATCGATAGGGTAACAGTTTGGTGTCAATATTAAGCCAGTGCTAGTTTGGTTCTTCACGATATAGAAAAAATATCACTTATACGGTTATACCGGTACCGAAATACTAGTACGGTACGAGTACTTGGTAGTCCGGTACCAAATGCTCATCAAAAAAATAATATACCCGATACCAAATAGAAAAGCATTTTACCAAAAAAAAAAAAAGATTTTTAAAATATTGATGCACGTTAGCAAAATAGAGGCGGTGTAAAGTTAGCATGATTTTTCATATATATTTATTTATTTATTTATTTATTTTATTTTTTTTAACATCCAAACATGCAACTTATAATAATAATAATAATGATACATATATATATATATATATATATATATATATATATATATTTAGTCTATAGAAGATTACTAATTCATTCCAGGACAAAGAAAATTACATTAAGATAGCGGGCAGGCGGGCAACAAGCTGCGCCGCCACCCCTTTCTGGATAGCAAATCCTAATCTACTAAAAACATAACCATGTCCACCCGGAGCCGAGACACTACTATGAATAACCCGCTGGACCCTGGTCAGGAAACGGGTAGCCTTCGGTGCCAATGAGCCAAAGGTACAAAAACGTGTTGGTTCACTTCGCAGGCTTTAGCATGTTTTTCTACCTTCTTTGCCTCTGTTTTCCGGACCGCTTGCCCTGCAACAAAACCACTATGAAACTATTGAATTGTCTTTGTTTTACTCCGTAACATTTATAAAGTATAAAAGTATAAAGATATATGGTTTTTTATTATATGATTTATCAAAACAGTTTTTCTGTTGTTTTAAATTATTTCACCATTTACCGTTACAAGCTTAATTGTTTTTTCTTATGTTTTTAGTGCCATTCAACTGCTTTATTAATACAGATTTTAGTTAAGTTATAAAATTGGTTACTAAATGGGTTAGGATGTGTGGGGTGTACACTAAAGCTGGTGGGTGTGGATAGATGATGATGGGCCTTCACATAGGCTCCACGTAGGTAAATGTGTTAGTGGAGGAGTGCCATCTTCATAATGATGGGTCAAGGGGTGGTGTGCACTATGATGATGGACCTCATCATTAGCTAGAAATTATTAAAAATAATAAAAGGATGAGGTGGAGGCACGACAAGAACGGCGGGCTTGCTGCTGACGACGACGCCGGGCTTAGGGCCGGTGTTGCCACCCCTACCTTGGGCTTGCCTACCCCATGCCAAGCCCCACACCATTTAGTCTAATGATTAATATATGTTAAATGTCAGTTTGTGAGCCCGGGTCTTGTAACCGTATGAACCAGATCTAGCCTTTTCCAAGTCTTACCTTGAATTGCAATAGGAAGCTCCTTATAACGGGTCTACCGGGGTCTCGGGACCATCCTCAGATGGTCAAGTTAGACCCTCCGTAGTGGGGCGCGATTTGAGGGTTACCCAATCAGACCTTGCCACGTGGCAAGGTCAAATATTCAACCAATCAGATTAAAAACAGGGGCTTTATTTATAAAGCCCCACCACTACACCCCTTTTCACTTTATCTCTTCATACTGACTCAGCAGTCACGTGGACCAATCAGAATATATAAAGCCCCACACTACACATGGTCTTAGTATTTGGTATATGCAAGTGTCACCAAGTGAGTATTTAAGTTAAAATAGTATCTAGAGAGAGACATATTGGGTGAAGTAAACAATGAGGGAGAAGTGTTGGAGTGGAAGTCCCTCATTATATTTATATGGGCCAGATCATATCCAAGCTTAAGCCCAAATATTAAGCCCATTGAATGATAGGACAACAATAATTGGTTGATAAAACATAACAGGTTATAAATCATGGAATAAGTGAGTCCTTATTAGAGGATTTCAGAGGGAAGTCTTGAACATGTTCAAGCTTCCAATGGAGGACAAACTGATGCTTTGGCAGGAAGAACACAACCACGAAGGTTTCGGTCAGCTGTTTGTCGTATCCGAGGAGCAGAAGCTTGACTGGTCAGACATGTTTTACATAACTACTCTTCCACATAACCTCAGGCAATCCCATCTCTTTCAGAAGCTGCCTCACATCCTCAGGTTCAGCTTCTAGTTATAACTTGACATTGTGCATTTTATAACTGGTCATTTAATATCGCGCTTCGAGTTAGATTTAACTATTTGTTAATAAATATAAAACCGCAGGGAGAAGTTGGAAGCATACACTATGGAAATGAAAAGGGTGGCAGTGGCAATATTGGGTCAAATGGGTAAGGCTTTAGGAATGGAAACAGAGGAAATAAATGAGTTGTTCCAGGATGGTTTCCAATCAGTGAGAATGAATTACTATCCCCCATGTCCCCAGCCAGAAATGGCGTTAGGATTCTCGCCTCATTCGGATGCAGATGCTTTAACAATCCTCTACCAACTAAATGATACTGCGGGCCTCCAAATTCGCAAGGATGGGAAATGGTAACGGTTAAACCTCTACCGGGTGCGTTGGTGGTCAACGTTGGAGACATAATGGAGGTATTTAGTAACACAATCTTAGTAACGGGTTCAAGATTGGCAGGTTAGGTAACAAGTCGTCATGGGTTTGTTTGAGTCATAGACAGTTTTTTTTTAAAAGTTTAAAACTGTTTTATTGAATGATAAATGCTTTAAATATATCATTTGACCACCTCTTTTAGCTAAATTTTTTCTCTTGGAAACCAAACTGAGCCCAACTACCAGCTCTAATTTTATATTAATTTCATTTTACGCGTTTTGCAGATTGTAACTAACGGCGTGTACAAAAGCGTCGAGCATCGAGCCATAGTGAACTCAAACAACGAGAGGATGTCGGTGGCAACATTTTACAGCTCAAGTATGGGTACAGAACTAGGCCCTGTGCGAAGCCTTGTTGCACAACATAGTGTAGCGAAGTTCCGGCGAGTACCCCTCGAGACGTACTTAAAGGAATTTTTCGCTAGAAAGCTTGATGGCAAATCATACTTAGATGTCATGAAGCTTGATTAATCAAATTACATTATTGAGTTATAGCTTTAGTTGTTTTGGTTCAAAAAACCCATAAATGTGTTATAAATGTTGTCATACGTTATTTACAAGTTCTCTGTTGGTATACAGACCAAAGAAATTAACTTTTTAAACATCCAAATCATAGAGAATTTACAGAGAAAGTTTAAGCTACAAAGGATCGTTATAAACGGTTAAATGTCTAGTAGAGTTCGACAAAGTTCAATGTTGTCTATGTAGCTAAAACCAAGAATTTAACTAGTATATGTCACTAGACTGAATTTATAAAAGGTGCAACTTTATGAAATTTCCGATTATAAACCTTAACATCTTCTGATAAGAATGGTTTAAGATGAATATGAATCCAAATTTTTATTGTGAAATTGGTGAAACTGTTGAAAACTTCTAACACGGCCCATTAAGAGCATGTTTGGCTCTCCTTATATCCACCTGACACCTCCTTGTAACTTATAACTTTTCCAAAAAGTTAATAAGTTAAAAAAAAGTGTTTGGATAATAGAAAATGACTTAATCTTTTAACTTTTTGTTTGCCTATGATAAGTTGTTTTGAAAAAGTAAGGGTGAGTGACCTTTTGAACCTACTTAGACCCCCCGTAGTGGGGCGTTATTTGTGCATAGCGCCCCCCACACCATAACATAGGGGCGCTATTTTTATAAAATGGGCGGGGCTCTATATTAATAACGCCGAGTATAAATTGAAACACCCAATTAAATCGTGGCACGTGGAGTGGCAACGGTCATATGACCGTTTTCTTTGAAACGGCTAATTTTTTTTGTTTATTATAAATACACAACACATATATAATATACACACATAAAAATACCTTTCAAAAAATATTAAAACACAAAACACGTATTACCAATATTTAAAAAAAATGGGTTCCCCGCGTCATCATCCGTTGCGAGAGAATATTACAAAGAGTTTCTAGGCGACGAGGGTGATTCGACAGACGAAGAGTTGGAGCAAGATGCGGTTACGAGTGCGCTTGCGCTTTCGGCGAGGTATATTGAAGAAACTAGTACGCCTACACGTCCAAAACAAACTAGACAGTATTACAAACGAGATCGTGTATCGGCAAATGCTCGATTGATGAAGGATTACTTTGATGAAAACCCGACTTACCCCAACCCAAAGACGTTTAGGCGTCATTTCCGGATGAGCAAACGTTTATTTCTACGTATATCCGGAGATCTGGAAAACGCGTTTCCTTACTTTAAACAAAAATCGGATGCTAGGGGGTTAATGGGATTCACGTCTATTCAAAAGTGTACCTCGGCACTGCTTATACTCGCATACGGCAACACGACGGATATCAACGACGAGTATTTAAAAATGGCCGAGAAAACAACACGCGATTCTTTGGAGTATTTTTGCCAAGGTACATCACTTTTTTTAAGGCAAATTCATTTACCTTTTTATATATTTTTGTATATAGTTAGATCAATTTTTTTATATATGTTTGTATTTTTTTTTTAGGAATAATAAATTTGTACGGAGCCCGGTATCTTAGAAAGCCCACTTGGTACGACTTACAAAAAATTTACGAGGTGCATACGAATGAACATGGGTTACCAGGAATGCTGGGTAGCGTTGATTGTCGTCACTGGCAGTGGTATAATTGCCCAACCTCTTGGCGAGGTCAACACACACGTGGTGACCAAAAAGGACCATAGATTATTCTTCAAGCGGTGGCTTCAGTCGATTTTTGGGTTTGGTCGGCCTATTTTGGTGTTGCGGGGTCATGCAACGACTTAAACGTTTTTTAGCACTCGCCTATTATTGAGGATTTCATTTCTGGCAAGGTAGCAAAGGAGTGCTTTTATGCTAATGGAAACTACTACCCACACGGATACTATTTGGCTGACGGAATATATCCGAGGTATAGTGTAACACCCCAATCGATGGCGGAAACATCGGGATGTCACGTATTGATGATTGTTCAGTAGCTCATGGTGAATAATAAATTTCATTAATTGATTTAAATAAATTACATACAATTGTTCTACAAGAATTCGTACATCAAAATGACTAACACTAAGCACACATCTCCAAGTATTAACTCGAATCTTCAAACAAGTAGAACCTGAAACATGTTAAGTTTGAAAATATTTTGGGTCAACAAAAGTTGGTGAGAATTACATAGGTTTTGATAATCGAATAAAATTGTTGTGCAATTCATGTGTCATGGCAATCTAGTCCATATGTGAAAACATACTAGAAGTAAATCGAGTGCATAATCAACCATTGTGACTGTTGTATTGTGGTACATCCCATACGCTCATGGTTCACTCGTTTATATTGCAGTAACAAACACCCACGCTACCTTTGTAGGAGGCACGTATCCGGGTGGGATTGTCAGTCCAATAGATCTATCAATGTATACCGTTTGGCTGATGAATGTTTATGCTAGAATTGTGCTTACCCTAGTCATGTTCAAGACATAATGCAACATAGAAAAACACATAGACACATTGATGATTGAATTGCATAAATGATGTTGTAACATGTTTCACCCCAAAAATGGTGATAAATAGAAAAGGGGCTATGTAAAACTCACCTTAGCAAAATGTTATGTCTCGTAAAAAAATAGAATAATGTGTTGTGAATGTATGCGAGGCGAATCCCAAAGACTCAACAACGTAGCTAGTCCAAATTGAAGAAAATGAAAAAGAAAGAATATCAAGCTTCCAATTCGCCAATTACAAGAGCTTATAATCAAAGCTTCAATTGTAGAAGTAATAGACTATAGAAGAAAGTATGAGGGAAAGTTTAATCGGATTGAAACAATCGATTTAGAGGTGCAAAGTATAACGGGTCATAGGTGGGTTTTATACTTGTTTTGGAGTCAATTAGCCATTAAAATTGGTCAACACCATAAAGTAAGGTTTTATGATGAATTGACTATTTGACTAAGACTTTGACTAGGACTTTGACTATTTGACTCAAGGCTTTATTTAAAAAAAAAAAAAATCTTGTATGTGAAAAAAAAAAGAATTTAGAATCATATTATTATTATTATTATTATTATTTATATACATTTATGTATGTATATAAGTTGTGAGTTAGGATAAATAAAGACTTGGGCACATTTGTATAATATTAATGATAAAGGTGTAATAAATATATATATATATATATATATATATATATATATATAGGGTTAGGATCGTGTGAGAACCACATTGAGTTGTGAGAACTAGAGAACTCTTGTGGACCATTGATCTTATGATCCTATGGTTAAGATTTAATCTTGGTGTCTTTTTTGTCTTTACATGCTAATTAAAATATTATTAGTGTATTTTAATACCAAAAAGTACAATAAGGGGCATTTTAGTAAAAGCACCATGAAAGAGAAAATAATTAATATAATACTATTTTAATTTTTATTCAATTATTCAAAAAAATCATTTTTAAATAAAATCTTGATGAGGATGATCTACCATGATTTACACTGGTGTAATTATTTACCCTAGTGTAAACTGGCATACACAAAACTTTTACAAAAATTACGCTGGTATAAAAACCGAAACAAACATATGATGAGGATGATTTAACACTGGTGTAATTATTTACACCAGTGTGTACTGGCATACACAAACTTTTACAAAATTATGCTGGTGTAAAATACCAAACAAACATATGAATGAGGATGATTTACACTGATGTAATCCACCATGATTTACTCTGGTATAGTTTTTTACACCAATGTAAATCTACCATACACAAACTACTCCAACAAATGCAAACCAAAACATTTATAAAAAAATGTACATTACATCAACGTAATAAGCAAAACATTTATAAAAAAAACATACTACACATTATTTAAAAAAAAAACCTGCTGCATCTTCGAATAAGCATCATCATCCATCAAACATCATCATCTTCGAATAAGCATCATCATCCATCAAACGTCATCTTCTTCGTTAGATCTGTTTCTGAAAATCCCGTCATCGAACCATATCAGATTCAAAAAACACCCCTCGAACCACCCTTACCTCTGTTCACCTCCGACCCTGCTACACAAAAACACTAGTGTAAAAACCCAAAAACAACATATATACCACAAACTTCTAAATAAAATACACTAGTGTAAAAACCAAAACTACAAAAAGATCTACACATCAAAACCTTTACAAATTTCATATTTTACACCGGTGTTTTTACATAATAATAATAATAATAATAATAATAATAATAATAATAATAATAATAATAATAATAATAATAATAATAATAATAATAATGATGACAATAACAGAAATAATAATAATAATAATAATAATAATAATAATAATAATAACAGAAAAATAATAATAATATAACAGAAAATAATAATAATATTAATAAATAATAACATAAAAAATAATAACAATAATAATAATAATAATAATAATAATAATAATAATAATAATAATAAATGGGATACCTGATCGGAAAACACCACCGGAAAACCCCCTCCGCCTCCCCCTCCGCCATCTCCTCCCCTTCAGATCTGTTTCCCCGCCATCTCACCACCGGAAAAACCCCTCCACCCCCTCCACCCCCTCCGTTTCCCCTTCATCCCCATCTCCGTTTCCCCTTCAGATCTGTTTATAATGGGTCACCATCATCAACAGATCGTCCCCCTTCAAAACCCTCTGCAACAGATCGTCCCCTTCAACCCCTCTTCAAAAACCCTCTGCAACCCCTGCAAACCTCTCTGTTCGTCTTCAAAAAACCTCGCCGCCCCTGCAAACCACCACCACCTCCCACCGTCGTCTCCCACCACCCCTCGGCCACCACCACCACCGTCTTCAACCTCTTCGGATCCACCGTCTTTTTTAGAGAGAGAGAAGAAAGAGATAGAGAGAGACGAGAGAGAGCAGAGAGAGACGAGAGAGAGCAGAGAAAGAGGGTGAAGAGAGAGAGAGAAGAGAGAGAGAGAGAGTGTGATTTTTAAAAAAAAATCAGTAAATCTTTTAAATATTTAAAAGGTGATTTGGGTGGGGTGGGGGTGGGGTAGGGGATGGTAATTTACTATCATACCCTTATATTATTATATTGATAATATGGTAATGTGTGGTCAAGATTAGTTCCCTAGTTCTCATAACTCAAGGTAGTTCTCATATGATCCGGATCCTATATATATATATATATATATATATATATATATATAAGGGCTTTTTATGTATTAAAATTTTGGGGAAAATTTTGCGATGATACATATAGCATTATCGTTAAGACGTTTAGTAACCCGTATGATGAAAAAAAGGCACACTTTAAAAAGGTTCAAGAGGCGGCGCGAAAGGACATAGAGATATGTTTTGGGGTTCTTCAACAACGTTGGCATTACATAAGAAACCCTGCTCGTGCATGGACCACAGACAAGCTGCGAGATGCTATGTATGCATGTATAATCATGTATAATATGATATTAGAAAATGAAGGTAAAGCGATATGCCAAAATTATGTACCGGAAGCCGTTCAGGATCTACCGCAAGCTAATATGGAAGAAAGAATGCTCAACGCACATGAACTTCGTGACCATGAAGTACATGACGCGTTAACTGCGGATTTGGTCCAACAAGCGTGGTCGGTTCAGTATATTCCAACACACAGGAGGAAACGAACAGGGCGAAGATGAAGAAAAAGGTGAAGAAGAAGAAGACGAAGACGAAGAAGAAGAAAAATATGAATAATCCGAAAATGAAAATTAATATTAGTTGTAACTTTTTTTTTAATATTAGTTGTAATTTTTTTTAATATTAGTTGTGTGTTTTTAATATTATTTGTAATTTTTTTATATTTATTTGTCTTTTATTTTAATTATTTTGAGTTAAAAGATTAAAAACAATAATAAAAAAATCAACCAATCGGAAATAGAGGCTTTATAAATAAAGCCCCTACCACTACACCCCTTTTTCCATTTCTCTCTCCATGCTGACTCAGCTGCCACGTGGACCAATCAGGAAGGGGGGCTTTAGGGCTTTAGACTATCCGAGTGGGGGGGGGGGGGGGGAGGGGGATGAAGCGCCATGTGGCACTTGTGGGACCCTTGTGTGGGGGGAGGGGGGAATAATTGTGGGGAGTGGAAGGGGGAAGGGGGGGGGGGGGGGAAGTGACATGTGACATTTCTTTTTTCTTTTTCTTTTTTTGTTTTTAATTTTCTTTTTTAATAAATATAAAAACACAATTTAAAAAAAAAACATAATATTAATTCATCTAATAAACTCGAGGCATGTTCCGAACTGTTAATGATATCATGAATAATGATTTTGTGGCAAAGGGGACTAAGTGGAAGTTGAAGACATTAAGAGGTATTTTGATGGTTTCTTGTTGGGTAATTTGGAACGAGCGAAATAAGAAGATTTTTCAAGGCTCCAACCCCCGGGTGGTGGACATGGTGACAAGGGTGAAAGTTTTATCCTTTTTCTGGTTAAAGCATCGTACTAGATACAAAAATGTGGATTGGAACGATTGGGTTAAATACCCATTGATTGGTTTGTAATTTGTGTTCGGCCCTTGATTTGAGGTCCGGGCTCTGTGTTTAATGAAATTTTCTGTTCAAAAAAAAAATTCATCTAATAAACTACAAAGTAAATAAAAAAAAGACTAACAAACAAAAAATACATGAAATTTTAAAAACATATATGCACTTCAGTTATCGCTATCGTTATCATCAGATGGGTAATCTCTTGGTATACTCCAAATATGATCAACCAGATCCGCTCGAAGGTTGTGATGTGTTTGGCTATTCTTGATTTCAGAGTTGTTGACGTTTCTTTCTTCATCCGTAATGTTTTCTTGACTTTGCTGCGTTTCCTCACCAAAGTACTCGCATATTACACGTCCTTCATCCTCCAAAATCATGTTATGTAAAATTATGCATGCGTACATCACATTTCGTATATGCGTTTTTTCCCACAGTCGGCAGGGTTGGGCCAAAATGCGCCATCTTTTTTTCAACACACCAAAAGCACGCTCAACATCTTTCCGTGCAGCCATTTGAGCTTTGTTAAACTTTTTTCTCTTAGGGTCTAACGTAGTCCTCCGTGTAAACGATTTTACGAACACGGCCCAATCAGGGTAAATTCCATCTGCTAGAAGATACTCGTACTTGTATTCTACCTCGTTTAAGAAAAAAGTTCCTTTTGGTGCAACATCGTTTATAAGATCGTTGAAGATTGGGGATTGATTAAGAACAGTCCTATCGTTCAACGAACCGGGCACACCAAAAAAACGCATGCCAAATCCAAAGATCTTGTGACGCAACCGCTTCAAGCATCATACACGGCTTTTTATGAAAACCGCTAGCGTGTTGGCCTTGCCACTCAGTTGGACAAAGTTCCCACTCCCATTTCATACAATCTAAACTCCCGAGCATACCGGGAAAACCATGTTTTTCTTCGTGAAACTCTAAAAGTTGGTGGACGTCACTAAATGTTGGTTTTCTCAATTATCTTTTTAAATATAAATCAATTACGCCCTCACAAAAAAACTGAGTACTTTCTCTAGCCGTTCGCTCGGCCATCTTTAGATAGTCATCCATTATGTCGGAACTGGTTCCGTAAGCCAAGTATCTAAGCGCGGCTGTGACCTTTTGCATCGCGGTAAATCCCATCTGACCACGTGCATCGGGCCTTTGTTTGAAGTATTCATAATTATTTTCTAAATCATTTGTTATTCTTAAAAATAAATTACGACTCATACGAAAACGCCACCTAAAACTTTTTTCATCGAATGTTGATTCGGGTGAGAAATAATCACGTACCAATGACTCATTTGCGGTTCCACGTTCACGAACTATATACTTTCTACGCTTGGGTGGTTCGGAGGTCCCTTCGTCGTCCGCTATAGCTTTAACGGCTTTCTGAACGCTAGCCATTAACAACTCTGCGGCACCTTCGCCCAAGTCATCCAAAGCGAGTTGATCAAACATATCGTCTGAACTCGAAGAGTCGCCCGACATCTTCCAATTTTTTTTTAAAAAAATATGATAGTTTGGAGAGGATTTTATGAAAAAAAGAGTGTGTGTTTGTGTAGAAGGGGGTATTGTTATATATATATATATATATATATATATATATATATATATATATATATATATATATGATAATTTTTTTTATAGCCGTTAGCCTTCAAACGGTCGAATTTTTTTTTTTAAATAGCCGTTAAAAACAAGCCCCAAGCCAATCAACAAGTGCCACGTGTCAAACCAATCTCCCCCACGCCAGTGCCTTCCCCCCCGCCCCCCTCCCGTCCTCCTCCACGCCGGTATAACGGCGGTGTTCCCCCCTTCCCGCCCCTCTCCCGCCCCCACTCCGGACACTCTTATAAATAAAGCCCCCACTACACATGGTCTTATAACTTATTGATGATTATTTACCTACATGTCTTTCTTATATACTTATACCTACCCTCCTCATACCCCTTTTGGTCATTTTACCTAAATAAGTTAAACCAAACACTTTTTTTACAAAATAACTTATCAACTTATTGTATTCCCCCACCACATAAGTTAATCGAAACACTTTTCTAAAAACTAATTTTTAAAAAGTCATAAGTTAATAGTTCTTTTTAACCAAAAGTCCTTTTAGACTTAAATAAGTTTATCCAAACATGCCCTAAAGCGTCAACACATGTAGTTAAAAAAGGTTAGGTCTGACTCAACTATGTTTATGTCAGGTCTGAATGTTTATGACATAACTAAAATCGTATCTATACAGGAGAAAAGTTACCTAACCCGTTTATGGCATAGTTAATCCCAATTAACTTATTAGTCTTATGTTTTTCTTAGGAATTTTATGGGGTTTTTATTTAAATATATTGTTAATTGTTGTAAACTAGTTTTATACCTGTCGCGCGTTGCGGCGGTAGGGGCGACCAGATGGTGTTTTTGCCTGCTAAGGTGTATGAAAAGTGTGCGACAAAACTAGGGGTGGCAAAATGGGTTGGTTGTTGTGTCAGGATGGGTTTGAGTTAGGATGGGTTTGGGTCATTTCAGTTTTTTTCCCAAGCCGGTTTAGGTTGTTCAAAACCGGTTCGAAGCCAAACTGGTTCGGGTCATAAACTTGTTTGATAGGTAAGAAACTGAACCATATCCAAACTGATTAGGGTCAAGTTAAAACCGGTACCCAAAACCTATGGGTTGGACCATATTTACACCCAAACCAGTTTCGCTGATGAAATATTGAACATGTATACACACATACGAGTTAGGTCATGAACCCAAACCGGTTTTTCATGTGTTACCAGGTCGAGTTAGAAACCAGGTCGGAGCATCCAATCCAAACCGGTTCTTTTACACCTCAACCTAAACACTCGTTCCAGAGTTTCATTTAATAGGGGAAGGGAAAAGAATTAGAAGGAATGAAGGAAAAAGTGTGTTCCAGAGTGTTTGTATAGAGAGAAAGGAAGGGAAGAAGAGGAAAAATAGTGGAGTTTTTAGGCATAAATCCTATCTTTCCATTTTGAAAAGAACACGAGAGAGAAAGAAATGGGAGAAAAAATAAGAAGAGATCCGTTTCTCTTCCATCTTTAAATGAAACTCCGAAAGAAAGCGTAAAAGTAACCACAAAAGATGGTTTCTACTATATTAGGCCCATCGTGCATTAATTAATCTTATCAAACAATTAAATGGGCCATTATAAGTCCAGCCCATATCCAAAAGGCCCATAAAAATAATAATATATCACAACCTATTAGGGTTTCCCACAATTCTCACTACCGTTCGAACCCGCCGCACTTCACAGGATCATCAAAGCTACTGGTAATCATCGTTTTGATATTAATATTATTTCTGTTTAATTTACGTTATATCAACTTATTACACTGTCTATCATTTTGTATACATTCATTCGAGATTCTGTTATATGCTGATTTCACTTTATTTTGTTCAAAACGTTATCAGATTTTAATAATTTTGATGTATTTTTATAATCTGAGCAGAGAATAAGTAGCATTATTAGGTTTAATTCACCATTTTTTATGTATTAGGTTTTGATAGTGTATGGAATATGCTTATTTGATATTATTGTTCAAAACTTTGTCAGGTTAGTAAGTTTAGGTTTAAATCATCATTTTCTATACAATATTATTCAAAACTTTTATCTCATTTTTATAAATTTGGTATTTTCTTATTTAATTTGATGTAGTTTGAGACTTTGAGCATAGAATTAGTAACATTAGGTTTAAATCACCATTTTAAACACTTTATTAATGTAGAATTGATTTTGATTGGAGTTTGCAGCTATTTGAATTCGGTTTTTTTGACGGTTTTGGCAGTGTTTGGAATTGAATATGCTGATTCGACATTATTGTTGAATACGTTAACGGTTATGATCTAATTTTGTGTTTTCTGAATCGATTTGATGTTCTTTGAGCTGAGAGCTTAGTGACGTTAGGTTCAAATCGCCATTTATATATCTTTTCAGTCGATTTCTGTTTGTGTTCGCAACTCTTTGAATTTTTTATTTCTAGTATTTTGATAGTGTTTGGAATATGCAGACTTGACCTTTTTGCTGAAAATGTAATCCGATTTTATTAAATTTGACAATTTTTTGAACCAATTTAATGTAGTTTGAGCAGAGAATTAGCAACATTAGGACACATTTTTTTATGTTGAAACAATTTTGATTCGAGTTTTGGTAGTCTTTTTGGAATATGCTGATTTGTCTTTATTGTTCAAACTTCAAAACAATTGGCTCTTTCTGAAACACAAATAACACAATTTGACGTAGTTTGAGTATAGAATTAGTAACTTTAGGTTTAACTAATTATTTTCTATTTGATTTTGTAGAAACAATGGCACCGAAGGACAGAAAGCCACATGTGAGCAGGAACCCTGATTTGATCAGAGGCGTGGGCAAATACTCACGGTCCAAAATGTACCACAAAAGGGGTCTTTGGGCCATTAAGGCGAAGAACGGCGGTGCTTTTCCTAAACACGAGAAGCAAGCTGCTGCCCGCCACACCAGTTGAGAAGCCCCCGAAGTTCTATCCAGCTGATGATGTGAAGAAGCCCCTTGTTAACAAGCGCAAAGCCAGACCGACTAAGCTTAGGTATTTGATTGATTTGCTAATGATGATTATGGTTTGGATTTATGTATCGTATTGGTGTTGATGTGTTTGATTATTTGTTTTTGTTTAGGGCTAGCATTACTCCTGGAACTGTGTTGATTATCTTGGCTGGGAGGTTCAAGGGAAAGAGGGTTGTTTTTCTGAAGCAACTTACTTCTGGACTCTTGTTGGTTACTGGTAAACCTTTTTTTGTTTGCGTTTCTTTTGATGCCATTTCGAATTTAAGGGGTGATAGTTCCTGGCACGACATAAATGTTAATTGGTCAGTTTGTTTAAATTATAAAAAAATTTGCAAGGTATCAAGGTCTACCAGCCATCCCGTTGAACACATTTACAACTTGATTACATTAGGATACCAAACAGTACTTGTTCAGATAAAATCGTTGCATGAATCATGTTTGGTTTTGTAGCTTTTTAGCGTGTTTAGTTATGGTTGATTTGCTCGACACCAGTACATAGATGGGTTGTTTACTTGTGTCCAGGCAAGGTTAATCTATGCAGCCTGCTAACTCGTTGCGTTTTTGTTTTCTGTGTGTGTGTTATATCCTTTTTCTTCTTCTTTCGCAACCAATGATGCATTTTTTCTCTATTAGGGCCATTTAAGATCAACGGTGTTCCTTTGAGGAGGGTGAACCAGGCGTATGTTATCGCCACATCAACAAAGGTTGACATTTCGGGGGTAAATGTTGAAAAGTTTGATGACAAGTACTTTGGAAAGAAGGTTGAGAAGAAAAAGAAGAAAGGAGAGGGCGAGTTTTTTGAAGCCGAGAAAGAGGTAAAAGACGCATCAAGTTCTTGTGTTGAGTTTATATTTGATAACTTGTTTTTGCATGGTTGACCCAATTTTCTTTAATAATGTGCATTGTAGGAAAAGAACACGCTCCCACAGGACAAGAAAGACGACCAGAAAACCGTAGATGCTGCATTGCTTGCATCCATTGAGGCTGTCCCGGACTTGAAAAGTTATCTTGGTGCTAGATTCTCACTCAAGGCTGGCATGAAGCCACATGAACTTGTGTTTTAAGTGAAGCACCAACATGTTTTACTAGAGTTATTTTTGTTTTCTTAATTATGTTTTATGTTATCATAGATCTAGTGGGATGATTGTTTTTCTAATGTTTTGTGTTCAAGAATGACCTGAGATTTTTTTTTTTTATTTTCAATATGATTCAAGTACAATGGAATACTTTCAAAACTCTAATCTTAGATCAACATAGTTATTAGTGTTTAGGAGGGAATATAAATTAAATTATGTCAAAATGTGTAAATTAGTTAATCGAGCATTGTGAAAACTGAAGCCTTTGCTGGTTTATTTAGTACTTAAGCTTTTATTCAAGTTGAATTTAATTTGAGCCCGTTAATGAGTTTGATCTCGAATAACGGAAGCATTCGGTTAAATAAGTAAAAAGCAAAATAATAAAATTTGTCTGCACTCGGTGATTGTATAGATACATCTCAAATGTCTTTTTCTTTTTGTTAATATATGTGAAATCGAATATATAAATATAAAAGCTTAAAAAGTGAAATGGGAGTGCTAGTGTTGATGTGCAGGATAACGTCTTCCACTTGATAATGCATGCCAGCCAATTAAACTACACTCATATTGGTTACAATTTACAAATGCATTCAATGGTCAATCTTTGACCATGATATTATCTCCTTAGACCATATGTAGGGGGTTTTATATATAAAGTCCCCTTTTAATTGATCTTTGTGGCAGCTGAGTTAGAATGAAGAGATAAAGTGAAAAAGGGGTGTAGTGGTGGGCTTTATAAATAAAGCCCCCATTAATATTTTATTTTATCATTTAAAGTAAAAAAAATAATAAAATAATAAAGAGAGAGAGAGAGAGAGAGAGACAGAGTATGATGTGGCAGGCTATGATTGGTGGGGGTTTTATTGATCTGACGTTATTTGTATCACGCCAAAAGCAGTTTTTCAAAAATAAAGCCCCCCTGTAGCGGTGTAGGGGGCTTTATTTTGTAATATAGCGCCCAAAAGTTTGCCCACTACGGTGGGTCTTAGACAATCCGGAGTGTGTGTGGGGGAGGTCCTTCACGCCATGTACACCACCCCATGTGGGCCTGGAGGGGGGGGGGGGGGATTCACCGGCGTGAGGCGGGGGTTGGGCCTAGGTGGAGCTTTGTGATTGGTTTGTGTTTTTTTAATCTTACACACAATAATATTATTCTCTTCCCCCTCCCCCTTCACTCCCCACAATTTTCACCCTTCACACATGGGGGAAGAAATTCACTGGCGTGAGGCGGGGGGTTGGGCCTAGGTGGAGCTTTGTGATTGGTTTGTGTTTTTTTTTAAATCTTTACACACAATAATATTATTCTCTTCCCCCCTCCCTCCTTTCACTCCCCACAATTTTCACCCTTTACACATGGTCCCCACATAACGTATCACACCCCTCTTCCCCCCTCCACTCCGTATGGTCTAACATTAACTTATAACTTATAATATTTATATAAATAGTAATAGTTGTATGAAATGATGTATATTTGTATATACACTTACATCATGAAACAATGAACTATAATTCTATAAAAGAAACACAACATAAATCCCTTCAAAAATATTTTTGTATACATGTTTGCCATCAATAATATAGAAAAGTCAAAATTTGTAGTTCTCCAATTTTGACCTTTTCAAACCTTACAACACATCCATTTGCTCCATATCCCATATAAAAGAGCTTCATTCTCCATTTCAAACCCACAACCCTATCATAGTCACTAGATATGTCAATGCTGCTTCTTTTCCTTCTTCTGGCTCATGGGCTTGTAACCGCGGAGCGTTGCCACCCCGACGACAAAGCCGCCATCCTAAAGATCAAAGATAGCTTCACGAACGGGCGTGAACTCTTGCCAATGTGGACCGCAGATCGTGATTGTTGTGACACATTCGATTGTGACGAGACCACAAACCGTGTCATAGACTTTTCTCTCACCAACTCTAACCTCGCGGGTCCAATTCCCGAGGCAATCGGGGATTTGACATATCTCAAAACCCTTCGTCTTCACAAAATGCCATTTCTTATTGGTCAAATTCCCCTAAGCCTTACAAGACTCAAACATGTAACTTTTTTCGATATAAGTTGGACCAACGTATCGGGCCATGTGCCTTCGTTTCTTTCCGAGCTAAAAAGTGTCATGATTCTTGATCTTTCGTTCAACAACCTATCGGGCCCAATCCCACCCTCACTAGCCACACTCCCGAATATGATCGGGCTAGACCTTAGCCGAAACCAACTCACAGGGTCAATCCCTGAATCCTTTGGTCACCTCGCGTCTCCGGCTTTACAAGGATTAGGGTTATCTCATAACATGCTCTCCGGTGAGATCCCTAAATCCATTGGCAACATGCAAATCTATAGGATTGATGTATCAAGAAACAACTTGTCTGGTGATGCATCGATGTTGTTTGGTTCATCAAAAAATACAAGCGAGATTAACATCTCGCGAAATAGTTTCGCGTTTGATTTGTCACGGGTAACTTTCATGGTTGACTCGTTGGTAACGTTGGATATATCGCACAATAAGATATACGGGCAAATACCATCTCAAATATTGGAAGCTTACATGTTACAAAGTCTTAACGTTAGTTACAATATGTTATGTGGCACGATTCCTTCACCATGGAAACTTAAGTATCGATCGGAAGGCTTTGATAACTCTTCTTTCTTACACAATAAATGTTTGTGTGGATCACCACTTGCTCGATGCTAATAAGCTCTACATACGCATTTTGTTGACGGGTTTTATTCAGTGTATGATCATTGTTATGAGTTCGAATAAGAAGTAAGTAAATGGTCATACAGTTAAGATGCATTTTGATTTTTTTTTTTCTGTTTTTCAAAGTTTAAACATGATTACACTATTAAAACATGAATACGAAATAAGTTGGTAACTAGATTGTTAGCCCTAAAGCTAAATTGTTATCAGTGTTATATTTTATTTATTATTTTGTAACAGTTTACAATTTACGTAAAAGTTATATATAAATTACTAGTTTACATCTTGGGAGTTTTTTGGGTAGACAAATCTAATATGAAATGACAAAATGTGTGTTACAATGTAGTATAGAAAATAATGTACTATAATATGAGAATTCAACAATTTTAATCATATGAATATGAGTAAGAATGAAAATGTATATAAAAACGTATTTGTTAACGAAAATAGAAATATAAAATAGAAATTTGAATCATAAATTTAAGAAAAATTCTTTGTAAACAATATTTGTGGTTTGTCTTTTTTGTCAAAATTAAAAATATTTTCAAAATTTGAAAGAATTCAAGTAAAGTCATTGGAATCTTCAACCGTACCGATGTTAAAAACGTCTCGACAAGACCCGTCCAGCAAAAAATCGACCGAATCAGCCCGCACCGTCTTGACACAACCCAAGCCAACCCGACCCAGCCTATTAACAACCCAAGACGTATCGAATCGACCAGGACCGTTACGGACCCCAAACATCTTAAACCGATCGAAACGTCTCAACCCGAACCGCAACGTATCGACGCGACTCGACCAATGTCGACCCAAAACGTCTCGTCCTTTCTGGCCCAACGCCGACCCTAGAAGTCTCAACCCGATCAGGTATGTTGGCGACTCACATTCTTGCGACCCAACTAACCCCGCCAACGACCTACACCTTTTTTACCTGACCTGGCTGGGCCTGCCTGCCGGCAACCTGCTAGATTTTGTCCCGACCTGACCTGCTGGCAACCTACTACATTTTGACCCGACTAGGCGCATTAACGACTCGACCATCTCAACTTGACCAACCCATTAATGGCTCGGAACGTCTCAAACCCGACCCGGGGCCTGACAACGGCCCACTATGTTTGGACCCAATCGGGCCTAAACCCTATTGACGACCTGCAAAGTTTCAACCTGACGACCAGCCAACGACCTGCAACATTTGGACCCGAATCTGACTCGACCGGGCTGCCGACAACCCACACAATATTTCGATCAAATTGGGCCCATGGATGACCGGTAAGGTTTGACCGAACCCGCTGATCGTCACGCACCGACCCGGAGACTTCTTTCAAGTGAACAACCCAAATATATTTCAGTTTTAAATTTCAATAATCAATAAATAACTAAACGGTAAACTTTTCTGACTAACTACGCATCTAGGAGAGAACTATGAGGAGCCGAAGAGTCACTGAATTCCGGCAACGGAACAACCGGGGTATAACGGATCCTAGGCCTATAACGACCTTCTGCATATCAAATCTGCCTACGGGGGTGACCGATTCAAGCCTTTGGAGGGCTTTTCAACCACACGGTATTGTAAAAGATGCTTATGTTGCAAGGAAGACGGACGCCAAGGGGAAATGGTTCGGGTTTGTTAGGTATCTAGGTGTCAAAAACCTGAACGAGGTGTTAAAAGACATGAACAATGTTAAGATTGAAGGGGCTAAAGTAGGAGTTTCGGTAGCGAAATATGTGAAAGAAGACAAGAGGATGCCTCATCCGGGTGGCTACCAGAGAATGGGTACAAAGATGCCTCCACATCCTTCGATAAGGTATGTTCCAGTTAATAGGGATATGGGTTCGTCCAGGTTTGTGCCGGTGAATCTGGAAACTGGTACCGGTTATTGGAAGCCACCGCCCACTGCTACAGTACCACATTCATCTTCTGTTAAAACCCTTGTGGTGAATGAGAGAGGTGCACTGTATCCTGACCACTGCATAATGAGGACGGTAATTGGTGAAGCCATGGACATAAAAGCCTTGAGGGAGGTGAAAAGCATGATGAAGTTGGGGGGATACGGGGAAAGTCCGGTTTGCTTAATCGGTGGTATGAAAGTTATGATGGTCTTTCGGGACAAACGAACGGCTCTCGAATTCATTAATCGCAAGGAGGACCTATGGAATAAATTGCTTCTCTCTGCTGTACTCTGGACCGGTGATAATCTGGAGTTTGAAAGGCTGGTATGTTTAAGAATTAGGGGGATGCCACTACAGTTGAGGGAAGGTCTTTTCTTTGATCAAGTGGGCTCATTATTCGGAAGGGTGGTGAAAAAAATCTGATTTTCCTGGATATCTCCATACAACGCGGAGGGGTGTGTTTGGATTAATGTAAGTTCTAATAGGCGTATTGACGAAGAGGTTAATATCAAGTGGAATGGTTTGGACATCCCGGTCTGGGTTGCGGAGGAGGAGAATCATATTCTCCGGGATTTATGTGGTGAACTATTATCTGAAATGACAGAATCTCCGGCGAAGTCGGCGGGTTCAGCAGCTACTATGAACGATGCGGAGGTGGAGGAAGGTGAATTCCGTCCGTCTGATGCTAACGCCGACCTGAATCTAAGGAGTTCACCGGTACCGGTGCAAGACACGTCGGCTGCGGTTCATTCTAGGGTTGCCCAAACGTTGCATGGGGAACAGGGTTTGCATGGGGTAGACCAACAGGCGTTTTGTAACAGGGGCCAATCATCTAATGAGCATTTAATGTCTCATGGGGGTCCACATGGCGTTGCTAATGGACAAAAGAATTTTGATTTAAATGTTTCAGTGGGTAGCTTTTCTCTGGGCCAGGGGATTAATGTGGGCCAACCTTTAAAATCAAGGAATAGGCCTAGGTTCTCTAGGAGCCCAACATTTGATGAAGACCAGGAAGTAACCT
This sequence comes from Ambrosia x helenae, assembly GCA_030844895.1. Lineage (NCBI taxonomy): Eukaryota > Viridiplantae > Streptophyta > Magnoliopsida > Asterales > Asteraceae > Ambrosia > Ambrosia x helenae. The sequence goes on from CM061225.1 coordinate 31,914,372, forward strand.
CGCGTGGGCCTAAAATGTCGCACACTCCTTTTCTGGATAGGATCAATGAGGCCCAAGGCAATCTCAACAGGGGGCGTTCTCCCAGGGATACCTTTGTCTCAGATATGGAAGCTGGGAATACTGAGAAAATTATAACAGAAACGGTGGTTCCAACTTTATCACCGGATCCGGGTGCTTCGGCTGTAGCTTCTGTTCAAGCTGGTGATGGTGCTCTTGAAGGGTTGACGAACGGTGATCTGATCCCTGATCCGATTGGTTTGGAAGAGGATGGAGTTGGTGTTGAGGTTGGTTTGACTGTTGAGGCTGGTTTGATTGCAGGTATTGAGCTTACCGGGTTTGAAGATGAGGTTCGGAATGCGGTTAATGCTGAGGGTGCGGTTAATGGTTTACAATGAATTTTTTAAGTATAAACTTAAGGGGGGTGAGGGATGATCAAAAAATTTCATGGATTCGGGGCTTGAAAACTTGTCATGGGTCGCATTTTGTTGGTATACAGGAGTCAAAACTGGGTGAGGGTGTACGGTTTCATCTTAACAGTCTATGGGGGCGGTCGGCTTTTTGCTCGGAACAAGTTCCAGCCGAAGGAAGATCGGGTGGCATTATTAGCATCTGGGACCCTTCTGTCTTTCAGGTATCTTCTATCACAAAAAACAGGTACTTCCTTGCTACTTCCGGGGTACTAGTTATGTCCGGGGTTTTGTTGAATGTCGTTAATGTCTATGCACCGAATGACCCTATTTTGAGAAGGGGTTTATCGAATGATTTGCTGGATTTTAAGAGGTCTCGGTTGGTGATTGGGTGTTTTTTGGCGATTTCAACGACGTTAGATGCCAATCAGAAAGATTGAATTCGGAATTCGTAGCATTGAATGCAGATTTCTTTAATGAATTTATTAGAAGGGTGGAGATCGAGGAATATAATATGGGTGGGCTTAAATTCACATACATGTCTGATGATGGTAAGAAGATGAGTAAGTTAGATCGGTTCTTGGTTTGTAGCGAGTTCAAAAATAGATGGCGGGAGGCGTCGGTTACTGCTTTATCCAGGTTCCTCTCTGATCATAATCCGGTCATTCTTTCGGTGGTTGCCACGGATTTTGGGCATATCCCGTTTAGGTTCTTCAATTCCTGGCTTGATATGCCAGGCTTTATGGATTATGTTACTAACGTGTGTAGATCGTTCTCCTTCACGAGGGCCGCTGATTTATCTATTATCACGAAATTAAAGTTTCTTAAGAAGAAAATTAAGTGGTGGGTTGGTATTGAAAAGCAAAAACTTGACAGTTTATTCAAACAAAAGAAGGGGATCTTGAATGATTTGGATAAGGTGGCCGAAAGAAGACCCCTTTCGGATTTGGAGCTTGAAGTGAGGAGTGAAGCTAAAGCCTTTGTGTTGGATTTTGAAAGACGGAAACAGGCGGACCTAAGACAAAAGGCGAGAGTAAGGTGGGCGATTGAAGGAGATGAGAATTCAAAGTTCTTCCATGGGATTATTAACTCTAATATCTCTAGTCGAAGAATTAACAGTATTTCATCAGATGGTGTTTGGGTTACCAACCCAACTTTCATCAAAGATAGGGCCTTTGCGTTTTTTGAGGATAAGTTGAAGGAACATATGCCGGGCCGCCCAAAAATCACTTGTTCCAATATCAACAGGCTCTCGGACTCGGATGCGTCTTTGTTGGTAAGTCGGTTCTATTTACGTGAAATCAAAGATGCGGTATGGGCGTGCGATGGGGACAAAGCACCGGGACCGGATGGGTTCAATTTCAAGTTTTTAAAAAGGTGTTGTCATCTCTTACAAGATGATTTTGTTCGATTGTTTGAAGAGTTTTACCACGGGGCAGCCATTGGTCCGGGTTGCGCTTCTTCTTTTATTGCTCTTATCCCCAAGAAAAATGATCCACTCGATTTCAAAGATTATCGGCCTATTAGTTTAGTGGGTTGTATAAATAAGGTGTTGTCAAAGGTGTTATTAGCTAGACTCAAGGTGGTTATTGGGAAACTTATCTCACATGAGCAGTCCGCTTTTTTGGCGGGTAGAAACATCACAGACGGGCCGCTTGTTTTAAATGAAGTTATTGCGTGGATGAAGAAAATGCAACAAACGGGTATGATTTTTAAAGTGGACATCGAGAAGGCGTATGATTCTTTAAGTTGGGAGTTTCTTAAGTCCGTCATGGTTCAAATGAATTTCCCGGCTAGGTGGTGCAAATGGGTCATGGCAATTGTGTCTTCGGCGCGGGCCTCTGTTTTGGTGAACGGTTCCCCTAGCCAAGAGTTTACGTGTAGCCGTGGCCTTAGACAAGGCGACCCTATTTCCCCGTTCTTGTTTCTAATTGCCATGGAAGCTCTTTCGGGGGTCATTAGGAGGGCTACCAATGTTGGTTATTTTCGTGGTTTGTCTTGTGGGAATGCTGAATTTCCAGTTTCTCACTTATTGTACGCAGATGATGTGGTCTTCCTCGGGGAGTGGTGTATTAATAATGCTTTGAATCTCAAGAGAATTATTAGGTGTTTCTATCTTGCTTCCGGTTTAAAGATTAACTTGGGGAAGTGTTCGGTATTTGGTTTGGGAGTTAATAACGATGAAATTCTGTCCATGGCTGAAGTTTTGATGTGTAGACCGGGGTCGTTTCCTTTTACGTACTTAGGTTTGCAGGTCGGTGCTAATATGAATCTGTGTAAACATTGGAAGCCGGTGGTTGACACGTTTAGAAACAAACTATCCAATTGGAAGGCGAAGACTTTGTCTTTTGGTGGGCGGGTTACACTCATAAAGTCGGTACTCAATGCTTTACCTACCTACTATTTTTTCTCTCTTTAAAGCGCCTAGGAAAGTTATTGATGAACTTGATAAATTGAGGCGCATATTTTTTTGGGGTGGTTCGGAGGAAAAGGCAAATATGAATTGGGTCGCATGGCAAAGGGTTAGTGCCCCGGTTGAACAAGGTGGTCTAGGCTTCGGTTCTCTCTTAGATGCGAATTCGTCAATGTTAGCAAAGTGGTGGTGGAGGTTCAAAACTGAACCCACCGCTTTGTGGAGAAATATTATTTGGTCGATTCATAGTTCGAGTCGGGATTGGAATCCAATTCCGACTAAACTTTCTATTCCAGGTACTTGGAAGCAGATTCATTCGTCAATGAGGTTCGTCAAAGGGAACGGGGTGGACGTGGGTTGGGCTATTAAGGGGGTGGTGGGCAACGGGTTGGGTGTTTCTTTCTGGTTGGACAGTTGGGCTTCGGATCAGCCTCTTGCAGTGTCTTTTCCAGCTCTGTTCGATTTAGAAAGGAACAAATTTGCAGCCGTCGCAGACCGGGTTTAATTATCTGGGTCGGGGTGGGGTTGGGATTGGAAAAGGAACACTTTATCTACTGTTGAACAGGCGGAACTGGTGCAGCTTAACAACACAGTCAGCGTTCCGTCGCTTACTGGTATTGTTGACAGATGGGCGTGGGGGCTGAGAAACAGCACTGTTTTCGTGGTGGCCGATTTCAAACAGCTACTCCATTCCATTAGATTTGCACAGCTTACCTTTGTGGTCGAATGGAACTCTTGGGTCCCAAAGAAAGCGATGATCTTGGCATGGCGGGCGGAACAACAAAGACTGCCTACTCGGACTGCTTTGCTGCACAGAAATGTTAATATCGGATCTGATTTATGTCCTTTCTGCTGTGAAGTCGCTGAAACGGTTGAACACTTATTTGTATCTTGTAGCTTCTCGCATACTCTATGGCAACTTGTGGCGCAATGGTGTAACATTGGAGCGATTCTTCTGTTTCATTTCAAAGATTTATTGCAGCTCCATTCCTTTATCGGCGGTTCAAAGAAACGAAAAAAGGCGTTTTATGCAGTTTGTCTCACAACGATTTGGTGCATATGGAAACATAGAAATGAGGTGGTCTTCAACAACAATCAAGCCCAACTTGCCAAAGTCCTCGGTGATATCAAAACGCTTAGCTTATTTTGGATAAAATCAAGGGCGAAGAATCCTTCATTGAGTTGGGAGTTATGGCGCAACTTTAATCTTACAAGAATAGGGTGGTAACTAGTCGTCTTCTGTTAGTTTTTTATGTTTGTTTTTTGGTGTGTTTGTAGTGCTAGTGTTCCCCGCTAGTTTTGTCGTTCTTTGGTGTACTGTGTTTGCTAGTTTTCCCGCTAGCATTGGGTGAAATAAAGATTTCGTTGATCGTTCAAAAAAAAAAAAATAACTAAACGAGGTACTGAACTAATAAACCAAATTCTAAAAAAGTAAACAACTAACAAGTGAAATATTGAGAAAGAACAATTAGGGGCTGTTTGGTAGCCTCTTAACCATTCAGGTCTGAATCATTCAGCATTCAGACTGTTTGTTTCAGCATCTGAATGGAATGATTAAGTGCTGAACCATTAAGCTAATAACAGATGCTGAATGATTCAACTCTTAACCATTCAGAGCCTCTTAACCATTCAGACAATCTTAATGATTCAACACTTAATCAACCAAACAGCCCCTTAATCAAACAGAAAATACAGAATGCTAAAACCTTAGTTTAAAATTGTGGGCCTATTTTTTTACTTTCGTTTGAGAAAAAAAAAGGGGGGATTTGGACAAACTTCTATTCTCTTAGTTAAAGTGGGCTATGGTATTGGATAAAATAGCCCAAATTTGTTAAATTTACACTCGAATCACCAGGCCTAAGTACTATGTTGGATTAATTATCTTAATGGTTTCACTTAGGGGTAGAGGTGACCATACCGTTTTTTTTTTCACAATCCGGTTTCGATTTGGAATCAATTTTGACTTCAACTGGTTTTGGATAAAACCGGTTTGGTTATGTTCCGGTTTGTGCGGTTGCAAGTTGTTTTTTTATCGGTTCGACTCAATTTAGATTCCGGTTTCATTATTGTTCATGTACACACCTTTTAAAATCATATAAACGAAATAAATTTAACTGTTAGATTTTTTTAAACTAAGAAATTGAAAATCAATACAACGAAAACATGATTGATTTGTGTTTATGTCTAAGATCGTTTTTTACTAAACTGGTTTCCGTTTATTTCGGTCCCAACTGGTTTTTAGTAGTGTACCGGTTTCGGTTCCGCTTTGTTTAACCGGTTTTCAGGTTCGGTTTCAGTCCGGGTTTTTTAGTATGGGTTTCAGTTCTGGGTTGGTTTTTCCAGTTTCAGTTCCTAGTGTAACACCCCAACCGATGACGGAAACATCGGGGTGCCACGTAGTGACGATTGCTCAATAACTCTTAGTGACTAATAAATGTTACAATAGATTAATTATTTAAATTACAAACATTACATACAAATCAAATAAATTCAAATAACAATAACATGTTTAATCTAAGGCTTCAGCTCCTATGTGATCCACAAGCAAATGCTAAAACTTTCATGCAACTGAATACCTGAAACATGTTAAGGTTGGAAAATGGAGGAGGTCAACTATAAAGTTGGTGAGAATACATAAGTTTTTGTCAAAACGAAGTATAGTATCAAAAAGTTTAAGCATACAATTATGTATCAATATGTAACAACTAGGGCATACATGTGAAAACAAAACTACAGCAAACTGGGGCATAATCAACCCTATGTTGACAAAGTGTAAAGGTTCATCCCATAGACATGGTTCACCTAAGTTTAAGTTTAAGTTTTAGTTCCAATCACCCGCACTCCCCATAGACATGGTCAATGAATCTAGGTGGGGTTGTCAATCCAATAGATCTATTATTGTTACTGTTGGCTTGATCAAAGTTAATGATTATGTAAGTATTAGTTGAGTTTACTTAGCAAGTTTAAGACACGTAGCACAAAGAATCACACAAGACACATAGTTAAATTGCATAAGTTTAAAGAATAAAGTTTAACATGTTTCACCTCAAAAATATTGAAAACAGTAAAAGAGTGAGGATATGTAAACTCACCTTAGATGCTTAATGAGTTCGTGCGTGTTCTTGAACGTGCAAACGATTAACATTAATGCCCTAAAGTAATAAGAAGTGTTGTTTTAGTGTCATATGAAGGATCTAGAGTTCTTATATGATTAGGATAATCGAAAGAATAATAGGTGTAGTGTTAGATAGGTTAGATTTGTTAAAATCATGTTTTGGACAGATTGCAGCTACTGTTTTAAATTACGTTTTAAAAATATCAAACGATCTCCAAAAATTCTGAAAATTTACAGTAAGATAAATCAAAGTATTTTGAACAACTTTCGTTTAGAAAAGTTTTTCGGTTGAGCCCTAGAAATAGGTCAAAAACGTGAAACAAAACAGCTCATCCAGATTTGAACCCCTGTTTTGTTTGGGTTCGTTGGAGGTCAAAACGGATGAGTTTTTCGACATATAATATACCATTGAATCGAGAATTTGACTTTCTTGATCATGGTATCTGAGTTTGCTTTAAAAAGTGTTGTAAAAATTGAGTTATGATGGTTTTAAGTTTAATTTTGCATGCTGTCCAAATCAAGGGTTGCACTTATGTGCACCTTTGGATATTTTAAAATTTGTTTTTAGTTAATATACGATAAATAAGTTTATAAACTTTATGTTACAGGTTTTAAAAGCATTATCAAGCTATATTTAAAAGGTTATAAGTAAACCTTTGTTAACAAGTTTTAAATTTATAAAGTAAACAATAATTACTTTCAAAACTAAAACCAACACATAGGCAGAGAACCTGACGTGCATAGTATAGCTTCTTGGGTAAGTATTGAGTATCGTATTCCAGAGTTCACACTTTCCCCTACTCAACCTTTCATCCATCAACTAATCGGGTTTTGAAAAGAAAAATAGAACGGAGGGGTTCTTTAAAAGAAAAATGGTTTTGAAAAAGGTTTTGGTTTTATAAAAGAAAAAGATAAAATAGTAGAGAGATCAAATATGCACATCTCGAGACCCTCCGAATAAGTAGTTAAGTTTATTATTAAAATTAATAATTTAAGTTAATTAATTGTGTGGAAGACGAGAGTGATCTTGAAGTGTTGACTCCATAATAGAAAAGCGAATGCGACTACTAAGTAGAATGCAGAACCTCTCCAGCGTGCGTCCACCTGGGGTACTTCGCCAGGGCCTCGCGTATAACGGGCTCCTCAAACCGTGGTCAAGTCTTCGGGTCCTCGAACTTATCATCTTCTTAAATTGGAGGCTTCATTCCCAACCCGGGACACCGTACACCTCTCATTAGTTCTCGCGTTCCGTACCGAAGGGTCTCTTTATCCTGGCAACCTCGTATCCCCATTGGTTAATGGTCAAGGCCAAAAGATCTCTCTTACAGTTGTCTCAGGAAGGCGGGCCCCCATTGGCTAACGGCATTGTACTGACAAGAACTAGATAAAGAATCTTTATTTTATTTATCTTGGTGACCCTTTAATATTTACAGGTCTGATAAATATAAAGTTGGTTTTAAATAAATGATGACTTAATTACCCAACCCTTAACCTCCCGAACTGAAAGAAATCCTTGGTAAAGGTGGCACATAATCCTAAAAGCGTGCAATCCGAAGATCACTCATGCGCCCGTAGGGAAACCGTCTGTTACCAAAAAGATCATTCACTCATCTGAAAAGTACTAGAAATGTGTCACTCAGATCTGGTCCACTTCAGAAGCCTTTGCTTAGAATCCGATTTGGATATCAGAAACCCGAAGGATTTGTCTCACTACCGGTTTCCTTGCCTTGGATCTAGCTCGGGACTACCAAAAGCTGATTATACCCTTCGTTATTTAATTAAGTTAAGGTTGTTATTAAGTTAATCATCATTCAAACATGTCACAAAGATAAACAAATAAAGATTAGAAGAAGATAACACAACAAATAACTAAAAATAAACTGCTACTAATAATAATAAAAGTCTACATATCGAACTGGGTTCATGATAATACAAAGATACAACCATATCGAATGATCAACCCAAGAACATGGCTGCTCATAGACAAGCTCTCCATCTTCAAGTGTTATGCATCTAACAACCTCACAACCCTCGATGTTTTATTACATATGAACTACTCTACGATCCTCTTCTTGGCCAAGCCGATCAAGGTAGGACGAGGCCTAACCTTGGTGGGATGTTAGGAGGGTCATAAGGCCTCCCAAAGGACCCCACGATCTATGGAAGAAGCTTGGTAATCGGCCCCAAGAGAGCACAAGAAGGGATGATCAAATGGTGAGGGGAAGCTTGCTATTTATAGACATTTCAGCATAAGCATGGGCGTGCCATTTTGCTGAGCACGAGCGTACTCTGCCTTGTTCCCGAAGTTTCGTCGTTTTCCAGCTTTGTTGCGTTGTCCTCTAGTGTGCGGGGCCTTCGTGCAAGTGTGCGTGGGCGTGCAGGGTCACTCCTGGACTGATTTTCTCACTGTTTAAGTCCCGAGATTGTCTTCAAACATATAGTGAACATGTTGCAAGTTTCGTATCTTCAGGAATCTCCAGTTTTTGCTCGTTTTTACCCGGAAATCCTTCGTTTCCTTCTTGGAGCTCCAATTTCCTGATAAATACAAATAGGAACGAATTAAGCACCTAATATCAATAATATAAGCCTAATTGTATCCTATTATGAGACTGTTTATGCCTGTTTTATATGTTAAAGTCATGACACATCAGGTTTCAAGACTTGTTCTCGGCTTTACAAGTGATTCTCGAGTTTTTGCTTTGGTCCACGGATTTAGCTTGGTTCTCGGAGATTTGTTTTTGTTCTCAGAATTTTGTTAGGATTTCATAAGGTTCTCGGACTTCTTACTGTTTCTCGGACTTTCATTGATTCTCGATTAGAAGTGTGTTTTCGAGAGTCTCTTGGTTCTTGATTTATCTTTTGGTTCTTAAACTTGAATATAGTTCTCGGTTTTGATCCTTGTCATGAATGCAACAAGTACTCGGGTTCCCATGTTAATGTTAGGGGAGTCTTTTGTTGAATGGAAATTTAGGTTCATTCAAGTTGTTAAAGAAAAGGATGCCAAAGTTTGGAGAGCTATTTGTAGAGGTCCTACTCAAATTACTTATGTTATAGATGAAGAGAAGGGTACTACGCTACCTTAACCTGAATCCGAATAAACAGATGAAGATTGGGACCAAGTCAAGCTTGATGAAAAGGCTCTTAACACACTGATTATGGGTTTAGCACCAGAGATCGTCTCAAAATATAGAGAGACTAAATCTGCCAAAGCATTATGGGATTCTTTGATTGAATTTTATGAAGGCAATGACGACATGAAGCAGAGTCGAAGGGACATGCTGCGGCATAAGTTCAATCTGTTCAGTTGCAATCTGGGTGAAACCCTTGAAAATCAACTTGCGAGATACTTATCTCTAGTAACTGACATGAAGAACGCAGACATAACTTTGAACAACTCTGAGGTAAATAAGAAGATATTAAATGCTCTTCCAAAGAGTTGGGATATGAATGTTGCCATGATCAAGGAGACGGAGGATCTTCAACATCTGTCTCTGTTAGGACTGATCTCCATCATCAAAGCTTGTGATTCAGACGACAAGCAAAAGGCGCAAAATCATAATGCTGCTGCTCAGCCACGTTGCACACCTGTTACATTTTCTACACCTGCTCCGACTGTTCCAGTACCTGTTGAGTATCAGGTTCTTGTGATGGTATGATATATCAAACATGCTTCACATGAAGTATTTTCTGATCTATGCTCTACTGCTTGTGCTGAAAATGCTAAATATTACGTAGGATATAACTCTGAGTTAGTAAGAGAAAACGATGAGCTAAAAGGAAAGATTTCTTGTCTTAATAGCCGAACCTCTGCCTACAAACTTAGAGTAGAAGACTTAGAAAATGATGTCATTCAATACAATAATGATTTAAGCAATAAAACTTGCCTTGTCATGCATCAGAAGAAAGTTATTGATAAACTTAGTGCTGAGCTAGATTCTTTGAAATCAAAATTTGAAAATGCCGATTTCCATTTTAGAAAATTTGATTGTTCTAGTGAGCGTGTTGAGAAAATGATAAGTTCAAAACTCAAATTTAGGGAAAACAAAGGAGCTGGTATAAGTTTTGTAGAAATTGCACCTCCCTACAATCACAACTACACTAGATTGCCTCTTTCGAATGAGGAAATAGAAAATGAGGGAAATATGGAATATGGGAAGGGGTTGGTGGTTGAACTTGCAAAGAGTGTTCCCATAAAGATAACGGAACCAAAGGGATTAGTGGTAGAGTCGGTTAAGTCTGCGCCAATTAAGATTACTGAAACAGAAGGTCATATGAAACAATTTAAGTATGTAGCTCCTCTTACTTCTGTTCCTGTCGCAAAGTTGGTTAAACCTGAAAGTAATGAAATGAGCACTTGTGATAAATCTGAAAACAACAACTCTGACATTGTCGATGCTAACAAAGTTTCAACAAAATCGAATTCTTCATTAGGATCAATTGAATCTATGTTGTCTAAAATCATTGCAAAATCTATCAACTCTGAAAGCTCTTCAAGTTCGTCAACTGAGTCAGAAACATTAGATGGATCTAACTCAGAAAACATGTTTAATTCAAAAACTGTTGGGACAGGAACATTAAAGGAAGTAACTATTGAAATTAAATGTGTGAATAATTCTGATGCTTCTACTTCATGTGCAGAAACAGTTTTAGTTGAAGAATGGACTAAAGAAGATGAAGAATATTTTAATTTTAATGACTCTAAACTAAAAACAATATCTGATTCTTCTGTTAAGAGTAATGTTAGTGAAGGTTTCGTTCTTAAGAGCAATGAATCTACCTCAACTGCTTTTGCTAAACTAAAGATGGCTGTTTAAAAACTTCAAAGTTGTCAAGTAATGTATATCCTTATAGGCCAATGTTTCTCTTGAAACCAACAGTAAATGTCACAACTGAGAAATATGTGCCACCAAAACCTGTTTTACAAAGAGAAAAATGTTTTCAGAAAAATAGAAAACATACTTGTTCTAACTCTCATAAACAGGTTCATGTCACACAGAGAATGGCACATAAACAACCAGTTGCTCACGGAAGAACTTGTCCTCATAAATCACCAGAATTTGCAAGTGCTAACAGATCAAAAAGTGCTGCATATGTTAGACAAAGCAGAAAGTTTGAGGACAGTTCCAACAAATCATCTAACAGATCTTATCATTGCATATATGATCTTCTGTTGGATCGAATGAACTAGGATATGCTCCTTACATGAAGAAGCAGACGTGTTGCAATTGTGGAATTCCTGGTCACATTGCAAGAAACTACACACATCGTCCTTATGTTCCCCATTACAGACAAAATCAGAGGGTTAAACCAAGGGATAACTACCATTCCAAGTCAATGAAGGTTCCTCAGCCTAAGACAAGGAAGAATGTATATCCAAAGGTTAAACCATCTGATGGTGACTGGATTGCTACTAAGAACAAACGAAAGGTTGTTGAAGAACAAAAACAGATTTCAAAATCTAAACAACATGAAAAACCAAAAGTGCTTACTTTAAAAGTAGCTAAATCGTTTGTTAAGCCTAAACAACTTTGGAAACCAAAAGTAGCAGCAATTCCAAATTTAAAGGACATGTTTTTGAAAGAAATGTCATTCATTGATACTTCTGGACTGCCCAGGACCGATATGGCCTGGGTACCGATATCTAACTAATCTCCTTATTCATGCAGGGACAACTAAGGAGGATTATCAATAACCACTGGTGTGTTGGTATTAGTTGTTCCAAGCATATGTTAGGTGACATCTCTCTATTACATAATTATACATCTTTTAACAGAGAGTGTGTTTCCTTCAAAGGAGATAAGGGAGTTAAGATCAGTATAACAGGTATATTTAAATTTGACGCACAAATTTTGAAAATATTAATTGGTTGTTACTTTGAGAATGGTTATAGAAAAGAACAAAATGATTTTTCTTATTTTTTGGTAAATTTTATACATAAATTTGTCTTTTTCCTTTTATTTATGCACAAAATTTAGGGGGAGAAGGGAGATAACCAAGAAAAATACAAAAATAGTGTTTTATTTTATTTATGCACAAAATTTAGGGGAGATAGGAAAGAAAATACGAAAAATGCAAAAACATGTGAAAAAGAGAAAACTACAAAAAAGTGTTTTTGTTGTATCACTTGTGAAAAGGCTGACACACGTAAGACAAGTATTGAAACGGTCAGGCTATAGGGTGATGTGTTGATAGGCTTGGTCCTTACGACTGGAAAATTGGCTGATCTAGTGACACACTTAAAGATAACATATGGCCTCAATAGGAAACGTCACTTGGCATTGGTACATTTTTTATTTGAATGCTCGTGTGACGTCCCGATACACACTGTGTTCCAGGTCTGAAACCTTTTTTGAAAAACTCGTGTATCTCCTTTATTTTGTGTAAGCAAAGACCCGGGGATGCTAGACAAAGTCAGCTTTTGCTGCATCCAGATATATGTTGACCTAGCTGTACATTGTCGCGTTATAGATAAAAAACACCAAAAGAGGCCAATGAGCCCAAAAAGATGCCAATGAGCACATCAAAAGAGGCCCTTTAGAGCCCAAAACACTAAAACCTATATCATTTGAGAAATCAAATTGATTTGTATATTATACCATTCTATTTCTAAATGATCTATTCTTTTTTCTTCTCAACCAAGTCCCAGTCAAGGTTTCAGAATTCTAGAATAGACACTGTGAAAATATGTGGTAGGAAAACTGCTTGCATGATAGAGTGTACCGCATATAATTCTAGGATTTGATTGTGACTTGCTTGAGTGTCCATAATTAATACACCAAAACATGATAAATTAATCATGGACAGTCAAATAAGAAGATCTAAGGAAATAAGTTTAAGTGGACGAATATACTGGCAATTGCCTGGACCGACTGGAGTAGATCCGTGTTGATAAGTGTCCCTGAGTCTAAATCACAATGATTTAATCCCCCCGAAAAAAAGGTTTAGTTATTTTTATTTCAATTTCTTTTTCATTTATTTTGATTCTTACTTTTGTTTATATTCTTTTTAGTTTTAATTTTCATAAAATCAACCATTTTAATTTTCATAAAATCAACCATTCTTGAAGTTTTGACCGATCATCCAAAAGATTAAAGAAATTCAAGTTTCTTTTGAAAAATTCAATTGGAAGTTCATGGATTTACTTGGTGTTTATGATACTTGATCCTCTGTTATATTTAGATGTTTGCTTACAAAGTTTTGAGAATGTGCAGAATTTGATCTGAATCAAGAAACAGGGGTTGATGAAGAATGATTTTGTTAGGATCTGAGTTTGATTGTTTTGATATATTTAGAATAAGATGAGAAATGAATGATGTAAGTATATATGGAAAGTGCAACAGAATGATAAACTATAATCAAAACAAAGGAATAAATGTTTTCTTCACTCGAAAGCTTTCATTAATTGAAAGATTACAATCAAATACAAGTACTCCCCTCAGCCTGATCACACAGTGATTGTTTGTCTGAGAGAATGTTTGTGTGTGATGTAATAGAACAGTACAAGCACTCTTCTTCAGGTCAGCAGACCTAACAATCTCCCCTAGAACAGATGATGCCAAAACTAAGCTTTATTCTTGATCTTTATTTCTCATCAGACTTTCTCTGATTTGTCCTTTGAATTGAAGTTCAAAGTCCAAGGCAAATAGGTCTTCTACATCTCTTTCAAGTTCAAGGTTCAGCAGTGTTTGGAGGTCATTTGCACACAGGCTATATGCATCATCCATGCTTAGCTTTTGAACTTTTCCATCTGACCTGAGCAAAGTCAATTCATGGTTGTCTTTATTGACCTTCCATTTTAGAATTTTTGAGTCAGAGGATTTGCTGACATGCACTTTTATTCTTGATGAGTTTGGTGATGGAGGTCTCCCAATGAGTTCTCTGAGCTTATCAGTAGTGGGATCTGAGAAAAAGTGTACTTGATTGAAGAGGCCCTCCTTTATGTAAGTATCAGCAAACTTCTTCTGATCTTCTTCAGACATTTCTTTCTGTTTCTTGAATTGTCTTCTAGCAGCAGCTGATAGATCAGAAGTGTCCAGTAAGCTGTCTAATGTAAAAGCCTGTTGAGGTCTCTTCATCAGTGGTTCATCAGAGTAGACAGGTTTTCTGGGTAGTCTAGGATCTTTCTTCCTGTTTTCTTCCAGTCTCTTATATGTTTCAACCAACCTCAGCTTAGACCATCTTGCAACTGACCTCATCTCCCCATAATCAGTAGCCACAATTTCTTGTCTCATTCTCTTAAACTTCAAAGCTCTGGCTGGATCTCTGCCTTTACTAAAATCAGGAGCAAAGACTTTAGCTGAGGGATTCTTGGCCAACTCTTCAATTCTTAAGAGTTCTTCTCTGAGTGCATGAGTGGTCCAGCCTGCAAACTGTTTCTTGTTTGCTTTATAAGGCATGGTTGCCAAGATCTGTTCAAGAAGAGATTCCCTAACCTCCTTTTCCATGTCACTGTTGAGAGGCATGGCAGACATGGAGTTGCTCAGGGTCTTAGCAAAATCTTCAATCCTTCTCAATTTGCTAAGCTCTGCTGAATGGATGCCCTAAGCAGTCCTGTCATCTTTCCCTTTGCATTTCTCTTTAATGATGGCATCTGCCTGTTCAGCCTTGTATTTTAGATATGTGTCAATGTTTAGGGGAACAGAGAAATGTGGAAGAGAAGGGAAATATCTTTCAGATGGTTGTTCAGTATTATAGAAGGATTGCATTTCCCCCTTGAGTAGATCAAGTTCAAGGGGATACTGAACAGCCAATGGTGTAATGGTTGGTGGTGGTCTATAGGATTTGAATTGTGATGTGTGTGGTGAAAATGATGAGAGTGGAATGGCTGATATAGGTGTGGATTGTGTGGTTGAAGTGGTGAGTGGTGATGTATGTATGTTTTCATCCTGTACAACAAAGGTTGATTTCCTCTTCCTTTTGTACAAGATTTTTGGTGATGGTGGTGTGAAAGCAGTGGTTGTGTTAACATCTGTTGGTACCTTAGTAGGACCAGCAGATGTTTGGGATTTAGTTGGTGATGTGGTTGTAGGTTCAGATGTAGGTTTGGTGATAGTGATGACAAGTTCAGATGTTGTGGTTTTATCAGTGGTTTGGGTAGCAGCAGTGGTTTTGTCAGCAGTGGCTTTATCAGCAGTGGTTTTAACAGCAGTTGTTTTAACAGCCAGTTTGGATGGTGGTTGACTCTTGGAGAGAGTAGCCAATGATTCCAATATTAACTTGACATTTGATTTGATATCAGTAACAGAGGTTTCATTGGTTTGGACTCTGACAGTCAATTCTTGGTATTTTAACTCATCACCTAAGTTAATAGGATCATCTGAATTCCTACCAGTGGTAGTTTTAACTGATTCAGTCCTAGGAGGTGAATCCAAAGGATGAGAACCAGATGCCCCTTTTTCTTAGTTCTGGGGACTTCCAACTGATTTTGGGGACACTATAGTGGCCTCATCAGTTGTTGCCTTCAAGGGAGTCTTAGTTACATCAGTAGTGGCTGCTCCACTTGAAAACTCACCTAGAGTTGCATTGAACTCTAGGGGTGTAACCTCCTCATCTGTTTGTGGGATGGCTGATTGAATTTCCTCAGTCCTAGTCACTTGTGGAGGTATACTCTCATTGATAGGTGAAAGAGAGAAACTAGGATTTTCCTGAGTTTTATCAATAGCCTCAAACAGAGGTTGCATGGTCTGTTGAACATGTGATGGTGAAGGTGGAGGAGTAAAAAGAGAATTAGCCCTGGGAGAGGGGCTTGTGAACATATGGCCAAGTGACTCAAATGTATCATGATGTGGTTCCCCTTAGCTTACAACATGATCCTTTTGTGAGGATGCATGAGGAGTTTAGATAGGTTGAGATATTTCCAACTGTTGTGAGGAAGTAACAACAGTGGTTTCTAGTTGCTTTTGTGTTGCAACAGAGTTATCTTCTAGTATCTCATCTTCCAGAAGTCTCTTTTGTGGTTGAGTGGTTGTTTTTGTGGATGGACGTTTTCTTTTGGAAATGGTTGGTGTGGGTTTCACAGCACTGGATGTAGTGCCATGATCACCAGGAGCAGTGGGCTCAACAACAGAGGTTTGGACAACAGTTGT
Source organism: Ambrosia x helenae (assembly GCA_030844895.1). Lineage (NCBI taxonomy): Eukaryota > Viridiplantae > Streptophyta > Magnoliopsida > Asterales > Asteraceae > Ambrosia > Ambrosia x helenae. Next base: position 31,930,392 of record CM061225.1, read on the forward strand.
TGTCTTAGTCCTCTTTGTTTGTGTTTTTGAAACCTTTGACACTTTTGATACTTTTTCTTGGGTGTTTGAACCCAGCATTCTCGTGAAAGTTTCATCAGTTAGACTCTTCATTTGCATAGACTCACCCTTTTTGAAAACTTTTTCTGGTAAAACCTTTTGAAGGATTACACTTAAAATTCTTGGGTAAATTAGAAAAGCATTATTAGACCCAGACTTTATGGCTTTCACATTTGACACTAAGTCCATAAACAGTCCCTGGGATAGATTGAAGTCAAAATCTGACAAAATAGCATAGCCCAAGTACTGAATCCTCAATGGGATTTCATTAAAGGAAGTGGACTTGGCGGAGACACAGAGAAGGAGGGTATGGAAGAAAAATTTCATGACTGGTGGGAAAAACTTTTTGAAAAGTGTTGACCCAGTCATCTGAGCATCATACCCCCTTTCCTGAAACTCTGTGTGAAGCTCTGCTTTAGGGAAAGAGTCTTTACCTGACAGGTCATTAAGTGAGAAGGTTGTGGATATGAGTTGAGGGGTAATGACAATACTTGTCTCACCAATTTTTGAGATAATGGAAGTAGGCTTTTTGTCTTGAAGTAAAAACTCAGCATTCAACCAGAATTCTTGGAGAGTATCAAGATAGATAGGAGCGTCAGCGGTTAGGATTGTCAGGTATTTGGATTTTAAGATGATGTCGATGGTGGAATGGAATGGGGTATTTTCATCTGTTTTCACCAGATATGGGAGATAATTATGGGTGGCTTTAGCTTGAAGATCCATTGTAATGGAGTCCGAAGGTGAGAGTGAGTGGAATTTGAGTAAGGGTTTGAGAATGAAGAAGGCGGTTTCAGTATTTTGAATACAATGAGACAGTGTAACGACTGTTGTGATAAAACAGGGTTTTTATAGGCTCTGGTGAAACCGCTGATGTGGCCAAAACTCTGCTTGTAGGATCAGACGTGGCAAACATCTGATGGTTTAAACATCTGGTGGTGGACAGCTGTTTTGGCAAACAGCTGATCAAACGGCTGATGCAAACAGTTGTTTTTTTATTATTATCATTATTATAGATATCTGTAAATATATATATATATATATATGGATAATAAAACAGTTCTTTTATCTGATCAGAGGTTTGAAACAGATTTTTCAACCTAACAGTGGATAAAATGGATGAAACAGTGGTTGTTTTATCTTTAACAGATTTTTCAACCAAAAGGCTATTTTTAAGGATGAATTTTGATTTTCTGAAACATTTTAATGCTTTTATTAAAAACATTTGTGTTGTTTAATCCATGTTTAGCATACCAATTCTGGAAATCAGATTTGTAAAGGTAGATGTGTCCAAAGCTTTTGTCAACACATCTGCCAACTGATCCTCTGTTGGAACATGGTGCAGAGAAATCAAACCTTTTTCATAGTTGTCTCTGACAAAATGATGTCTGATGTCAATGTGTTTGGTAGTGGAGTGAGACACTGGATTTTTGATGATATTTTCAGCAGCTTGACTATCCAACATGAGTGGAGTCTGTAATACAGTTATCCGAAAATTCAGCAGTTGATTTTGAAGCCACATGAGTTGGGCTGTACAGCTTGCAGCAGCAATGTATTCAGCCTCAGCTTTTGAGGTGGAAACAGCTGCCTGCTTTTTGCTTTGCCAAGAGACTAAGGCATTCCCAAGAAACTGGCACCCTCCTGATGTAGACTTTCTTGTGGTGTGACAGCCAGCAAAATCACTATCTGAATAACCTGAAAGCTCAATGTTTCCATTAGCAGGATACCAGATACCAAGTGTGGGAGCACCTTTTAGGTATCTGAATATCCTTTTCACAGCAATAAGGTTTGACTTTCTAGGTGAAGCCTAGGATCTTGCACAGACACAAGTGGCAAACATAATGTCTGGCCTAGATGCAGTTAAGTACAATAAAGATCCAATCATGCATCTGTAATGTGTTTGGTCAACCAGTTCATCCTTGTCATCAATAGTGAGTAGCTTGACTGTACTCATGGGTGTACTACATGGCTTACAGTCATTCATCTCAAATCTAGTTAACAAATTCTTTACATATTTATTTTGGTGAATGAATGTGCCATTTTGCAGTTGTTTCACTTGGAGACCAAGGAAACACTGAAGTTCACCCATAGCACTCATTTCAAACTCTGCTGTCATGAGTTCCCTAAACTCTTCACACATTTTGTTACATGTGGATCCAAAGATGATGTCATCCACATATATTTGAACAATCATTAATTCTTTCCCTCTCCATTTCAAAAATAAGGTTTTATCAATTTTACCTCTTGTGAAGCCAATGGATAAGAGAAAAGTGGAAAGAGTTTCATACTAGGCCCTTGGTGCTTGTTTGAGTCCATACAAAGCTTTATTAAGCTTGTAGACATGATCAGGATGGAATGTGTCTTCAAAACCAGGTGGTTGACATACATAGACTTCCTCCTGAATTTTGCCATATAGGAAGGCACATTTGATATCCATCTGATACACCTTGATGTTGTGGTTGACAGCAAAGGCTAGAAAGAGTCTGATGGCTTCTAACCTTGCTACAGGAGCAAAGGTTTCATCATAGTCTATTCCTTCTTCTTGTCTGAAGCCTTGAACCACAAGCCTGACTTTATTCTTGACAACAATACCCCTTTCATCAGTTTTGTTTTTGAAGACCCACTTTGTACCTATTGGACAAACATCCTTAGGTAGTGGTACAAGTTCCCATACTTGTTGTCTTTTGAACTGAAGGAGCTCTTCTTGCATAGCTTCTACCCAACTGTTGTCTTTTAGTGCCTCTTGGTACTTGACAGGTTGTGTGAGAGATAGGAACCCTGCAAAAAGACAGATATTAGAAGATTGACTTCTTGTTAGCACACCCTCTCTGATGTTGCCAATGATCTGGTCTGGTGGATGAGCTCTTAGGTAGATTAGATCTCCCTGATATGGTATGATGGCATTTTGAGGTGAAGGACAGAGGTTTGGTGACTCTGTTGTTGTAACATCTGTTTGCACTTCTGTAGTGCCATCAGATGTTTGAAATGGAAGTGGGGGAATGGGTCCAAGTGGGGTAAAACTGGACTGACTTTTGTCAACAGACGTTTGACTTTTGTCAACAGATGATTGTACAGTGGTTGTGAGAGATGAAGCAGTGGTTTGAGGGTAAGACTGGCCAACAGTGGTTGACTCAGCTGTGACAGAGTTTTGACAGTTGTTTTGAACAGCTGCTTCCTCTGATGTAGAAGAGATTTTATAGTGACTGGGGATCACAACATCTGTTCTGTAATCTTGTTGTGGAGACTGTGGAATACCTGCATTGTTAGTTTTAACAGTGACATCTTCACATTTGAATTTATCTAAATCAAACAGTTCAGCAAGATTTGCTGGGATTTTTAGGGATGAAAGTTCATTGAACTTTACATTCAGAGTTTCTTCTATTGTCTTGGTCTTTGTGTTAAACACTTTATATGCCTTGGCAGTAGAAGAATATCCCAGAAAATAACCACAATCTACTTTGGCTGCAAATTTTGAAATGGAATCTTTGAGATTTAAGATGAAACATGGGTAGCCAAAGATTTTGAAAAATGAAATTAATGGTTTGATTTTGAACAAAATTTCATAAGCAGTTTTTTGATGTCTTGGGTGGATCAAAACTCTGTTTTGAACATAGCAAGCAGTGTTTACAGCTTCTGCCCAAAAGGACAGTGGCAAACCAGAGTCTGCTAACATGGTTCTTGCAGCTTCTATAAGAGTTCTATTTTTCCTCTCAACCACCCCATTTTGCTCTGGTGTTCTTGGGATGTTGTACTGCCTCACAATCCCTTTTGACACACAGAAGTCATCAAACTCCTTATTTTTAAACTCTGTTCCATTGTCACTTCTTAAGACTTTTACTGGCAAGTCATATTGTTTTTCAACTTTGGTGACAAAGTCCTTCAAAATACCTGCAGTCTCATCCTTAGAATGTAAAAAGTAAGTCCATGTAAACCTAGAAAAATCATCAACTATGACAAGACAAAATCTTTTTCTTCTTAGACTCATGATTTTAACAGGGCCAAACAAGTCCATATGTAACAATTGTAGACATTGACTTGTTTTGGACTCATCAATGGATTTGTAAGAGCTTTTATGTTGTTTTCCTTTTAAACAGGAAACACAGTGCTCATCACATTTGAATTCTTTTGATGGTAAGCCTATGACAAGACTTTGTTTGGAGAGTGTGTTGATAGTTTGAAGGTTGGTATGACCCAGTCTCCTATGCCACAATTCTGTCTCCTTTGTGGAGGCAGCAGAAAACAAACAGACATTTTTCAATAGGATTGTCCTTTAACATATCAACAACATACACATTGCCACTTCTATGAGCAACAAGTTGTGCTTTGCTCTCAGCAATGATGGTATCAATCTTTTTCACCACTTCTGGCCCAATAATCTTACAAGTTTTCTTTGTGAAGAATGAGCCATAACCTTTGTCACTCATTTGTGAAACACTCAGGAGATTAAACTTGAGATTATCAATAAGATTGACATTTTCAAACTTAAGTTTCCCAGCTTGTACAGTCCCTGAACCCAACACCTTACCTTTTGAATCATTACCAAAGGATATATCACCCCCTCCATGAGCTAAGAAGTCCAGAAGAAGGGCTCTACATCCTGTCATGTGCCTGGAGCCTCCACTATCTACATACCAAAGACTATCTAAACAAGCAGAAGCTCCCTGCACAGCAGTAATGGATTAGTTTTGGTGAGTGTCCAAAGCCAAGTTGGCTTTGGATGGGTCCTCAGACCTTTCAGACTCAAGCTTTGGAAGATGATCAGTGGTTTGAACTAATTTTTGAATCAAGTTCAACAACTGTTGCTAACCATTTGCCAGTGCTTGTATGTCAACACTTGGGGCAACAGTTGTTTGATCACTTCCTGACAGATGATAATACCCATAGGGATTTCTGTTCACTCTTGGTTTAGAGGGTCTTTTTGGCTCCTCATAAACATGTGACAGATTATGACATGGTGGTTGTCCATATCCTCTTGGGTACTTGCTTGTGGGTGGAGCATCTGTTACTTGGACATCCCTAGGAGCAGATGTTTCAAGACTTTTTGTAACAGATGTTTGGATAGGAGTGAAGGTCTGTTTGGGCTTTCCTTTTGAAGTACTCACCACCTGATTTGCAAGAGTTTTAGATTTGTACTCTTGTATTTTTACATCAAAATTTTTGAGATACAAGCACTCTTTGGTTTTGTGATTCTTTTTCCCACATATTGAACATGTGGCTTTGGAATCACATACACTTGTTCCTTTGTTAATGTCATATGCTTTTAGAAGAAAACAGTTTTTAGTGACATGATTCTTCTTTTCACAGAAATCACAGAACAAGTGGACAGTCGTTTCTTTCTTCTTCCCTTTTTCAGCCTTCTTTTCAGCAGATGTTTGAGCATCTGCTGGAAGGTTTTTCAAGGGAATGATTTTTGCCTGAGGTGTTGTCTTTTCTTCAGGAGTTTTAAAATCAACAGGTTTAAAATTCTCAAGAGTACCACACTCATCAGACCAAGTAGGTTTAAATTCATACTTTTCAAGTTCAGTGAATCATGAGGAACCTTCTGGTTTTTCTAGAACAATTTTCTTACCATTTGGTTCAGTGATTTTAATCTCTTGACCCTTCAAATTTGTTGGTACTATCTCAACAGACTTTTGATCCCTTTTGTCAGTGTTTTCAAAAGCTGGTGCAGTGGTTTCAAAACCAAAACCAAACTTCACATGACTTTTGGTTTGTTTGTTGAGTAGCATTTCAAATCCTCTACATGATTCCACCCATTTCTGACATTCAACTTGGGTGGACTCAAGCTCACTTTTACAACTCTGATATTTTGTTATCATAGTTTGGAGCTGGTCTTTGGTTATAGTTGCTTCATGTTTTAAGCTGCTTATTTCAGATTCCTTTACAGTTAAACTTGTTTTTAATTCTTTTGAAAGTTTCTCAAATTTAACTTCATCATCTAAAATTTTCTTTCTAAGGTTTTCATTCACCTCTTTGATGTTAGCAAATGCTATCACACATCTGTCAGAACATAAATCCTTAAGAATTTGAGGAGATACCTTAGCAGCAGCCATCGATGCACAATCACACTTGCACTCATAATCATCAGATGCACCCCAGGGATCTGAGAGATTCACAACTTCTTCTTCAGGTTTTTCACCTGCAACTACTTCATCAACAACATCATCAGTCACAACTTTAGACTCAGTCACCACCTCCTCAGATTCAACTTCTTCTACCATAGCCATGAAACAAAAATTTTCTGGTTCATTTTCAGCTTTGGCAACTAATGCAAAATTTTCATCTGTTAACTCATCTGGTAGACTGCTCCAATCTACAAAGCCTTGTGTGAAGAAGCTCTGTTGACTGGTCTCTGCAGGAGCAGAGGATGGAGCAACAGTCGTTTGCACAGGTGCCTGAGCAACAGGTGTTTGCACATAGTGGATCTGAGGAAAAGTGGTTTGGACATACTGGACAGGAACAATGTTTGAGTACTGTGCAAAATGAGCAGTGTTTTGCACATTTGGTCCAGGGGTATTATAGGAATTTTGATAAGTGTTGGTCTGAGGTCTTTGATTTGGATAGGTGATTATAGGTGTACCATGTTGACTCCTACATTCCCTAGCAAAATGACCAAGTCTATGACATTTATAACACTTTATCTTTGATTTATCCAACCCAACCTTTGATCTGCCAGTTAACCCTGGAAACCTTCTCCCAGTTTTCTTGTAAAAATTGTTAGTTCTTACACTGAGAAGGGCCAATTGGTGCATAATGTCCATTTCTTCCAAATCATCAGGGTCAAAGTATTTCAGATCATCATACTCAAAGGATATGTTATCAGATGCCTGGATATCACCACCACTTGCTGTGAAAGCATAGTTTGGTGAATAAGAATCAGAGTTAAAACCTGAGTTAAAACCTGAAGTTATGTCAATGAAGTGATCATAACTCTGATCCTTAGTATTTCCAGGCACCTCATCATGACCCAAAAGTGCTGTATTCCCAAATACATAATCATCAGACACTTTTCCAGAGTCCTGGAGCTTCTTTTTCTGGTTAAGCTCTCTCTCATAGGTTAAGAGCTTACCATGAAGCTGGGTCAGTGATAGGTCCTTAAATCCAATTGAGTTTCTCATAACAATAGCAATAGTGTCCCATTTGTCTGGTAATGATCTTAAAAACCTATGGTTCAAAGTTGAATGAGGGTAAGTTAGACCAACCAGTTTTAGTTGACTAATGAGACAGTTAAACCTCTCAAATTGTTGAGTTAATGACTCTCCCTTAACATGACTGAATGTTTCATATTGTTGGTTAAGTATTTCACGATTGTTTTCGGTAACCTCTTCAGTCCCACCAAATTGTTCTTTCAGTGCATCCCACAACTCCTTTGCACTGTTACAGTGTAACAGCCCAGCATATATATCATTGGGTAGAACCATGGCCACAATACTGAAGGCCTTAGCATCTAACTCAATTTTCTGAAAATCCTGGTCGGAGTAGTTTTCAAGTTTCTTGGGCTCCTGAACCTTGGGATCTTCAGTACTCGGCACCATCGGAACATGTGGTCCGAAGATAACCGACTTCCAACACCCAGTGTTCTGTTGAGCTAAAACATGGCTCATCTGACGTTGCCAGATGTTGTATTCAGATCTGACAAGCATCGGTGGCTTGTTGTTCGTGCTAGTGTTATGTGGATCGTGATTGATTGAAGCTATTCTCTGATTTTTCAAAAACAAAGTCTGTTTAAAAACGGTTGAATCGAAAATAAACTATTACTCTGTTTTCAATCCGACAAACAAACGATATCAATAATTGTGAGCTGATCTATTTATATTAAATTGATTGATTAGATCGAATTTAATTGACCAAGCTCTGATACCAATTGTTAGGATCTGAGTTTGATTGTTTTGATATATTTAGAATAAGATGAGAAATGAATGATGTAAGTATATATGGAAAGTGCAGCGGAATGATAAACTATAATCAAAACAAAGGAATAAATGTTTTCTTCAATCGAAAGCTTTCATTAATTGAAAGATTACAATCAAATACAAGTACTCTCCTCAGCCTGATCACACAGTGATTGTTTGTCTGAGAGAATATTTGTGTGTGATGTAATAGAACAGTACAAGCACTGTTCTATTTATAGACAAACCCAAACCACTGGTGACCTGTGCTGACGTCACCTAAGATAGTGACCTATAACAGAATAACAACATAAAACATCTGCCCTATACAAACTACTGTTGTATTACAAAACACTGTAAACTAAACTACTGTTGAGGGAAAACTCTGATGGTCTTGCAACATTTGTTGGAGTCTAAGTGTTGTTGACTCCAACAGACCTTTAGTCTTCAGTACTTGATCAGCAGTTGTTTCTTTATCAGACCTTTGGTCAGCAGTTGTTCTTCATCAGTTGTTATCTAGCAGTCCTTTGTATCAGCAGTTGTCATAGCAGTTGTTTGGATGGAACAGTTGTTAGGGTCAGCAGTCTTTTGGGAAGAGTATGTTGTAAAGACTGTTTATTTGTGTGAATCAACTGTTAGCATATTTTGGCTTTTCAATCATCTGTTCTTCTTCAGGTCAGCAGACCTAACAAATTTCCAGTTTCTGACAAGCATGAAGCATCGTGATGAGAAGATGTACCTAAGGCAGAAGAACTTGATGTGATTGCATGTTCTGATAATGAAAGTACACATGCAGAAGTACATGTGATCCTGCTTGAAGACAATAATTGAAAAAGAAAGAGATATGAGAATCCTCCTCTCACATCTTCTTTAGCAAATGATCAAGCAAATGCTGATGATGATTCAAGTGTGGATCTTACCCACATAGAAGAAGAAAAAGCCCGAGTTTGAGAGTGCAGAAAAGAAGACTTTCAACGAAAACAACACCAACACCAACACCCAACAACAATCTAGGGGGAGATCACAATGCTACATTCAAATTATGAAGACCATTTGATAGCATCAGTCTAGGGGGAGATTGTTGGGTCTAGAATATTAAGACTGATGCTATCAAATAAGTATTGGTGATTAATATTTTAGTTATGATATTTGAAATCGAAAACACTTGAGTTCTCGGTTATTTAAGGTGCTTGGGCCAAGAACTAGTTAGTTCTCAATTAGACTTCGGCTAGGGCATGTGGGCCAAACCTAGCATAGGACCTATATAATGTTTTATTCTATTCATTTGTAAAAAAGGCGGTTTCTATCAATATATTCAAAGCTCTCTAATATCAGATGAATCTGTCAGAGATCGTATGCTAGTTGACATTAATCATTCAATCATTCATATTATTCGTTCCTTGATTGCTATTTAGTTTGTTTCCGCCATCCTAAATAGTTAATTGATATCGTTATTATTACTTTGGGACTTACAGACACCACACTAACGACTGCTTCCAACTTAAGAAGAGGATCGAGGAAGCCGTCAGGTCAGGAGAACTTGCTCACCTAGTAAAGGGAGTAAAAGACAACATGGCCGAGGGAAAGAAAAAAAGTTAGCATGGTGCTCATTGAACACGAAACTCGAAGCAAACATCCCCAGTTGGAGGCTTGGGAACATCAATGTATGTGCTTTGCCCCACCAGAGGGAGAAAAGAGCCATGACCCTCTAGTGGTAGAAGCCCTAACCGGTTCAATCAACACTCAAAGAGCCTACATTGACGCCGGGGCTGCCACAGAAATCATGTTTGAAAAGTATTTCAATTTGCTAAGCCCAAACGAACGCTCCAAGCTTCAGCCGGCTGAGTTATCCATCAAAGGTATAACCGATATACCTATCAAGCCTTTGGGCCAGATAACACTCAATGTTAGTTTCTCAGAAGGAAAGATGGGGAGAACTGAACCTCTCACCTTTGTAGTCCTCAACCTCTTTTCCAACTATGATATAATCATTGGAAGGCCAGGACTGGCCACCTTCGATATGGCTGCCTGTCACACCCTCAAATTTCCACTTGCGGGGTTTTACCGTGAGGCGCGTGACATACCAGGATCCAAGTCAACGGTCACAATAAACGACAACTATATGCCATAAAATGTTACGTAGAAATACCAACCACGCAGTTTATAAGTTTAAAAGTAAAATAGTTCATGACAGTGGATGCTTAACGATGTTTACAAAACCAATGTTCAAAAGCATGAATGTAAACACAACCCGGTTTACTTATGTATGCAAGACTATACGTTGCGCGACTCCAGTGCGCCTAAGACTCCCTGCTACCTTAGCGACCTGAAAAAACATGCAAAGTTAGACAACACATACAGTGCCGGTGAGTCACAGAGATAAAGTTTGCAAAAGTTTATAACAAGAGTAAACCAGACCCAACAATCCTTACATCTATACCTCATGCTAGCTAGACATCGTTACATGATACTATAGTGTCGTGAACCACTGTTGAACGTTAAGAATGCCTCAAACCCGTCACCGGTTCATCACCCGGTGCCGTAAGATATAGGACAAATATGCATCCGTCACCGACCTCCAGTCGGCCCGAGTGGGGCTTGCCAGGCCCAATAGATCTATTCACACTTTCCCCGCTATGTATCCACATATTAATGGTTCACTAAGAATTGAGAGGACTTTAGAGATGAAATTATAGTCACTAAGTATCCACGTGATATAATGTAATATGTTGGTCTAAAGTTAGAAAGTTTGTACCGCTTGTTTCTCCCCCAAAAGTTTTGAAAACAGCAAAGGATGGGGTTGTGACACTCATCTTAGTTTGCGGTCTTGAAATAAGAATAAAGACAAGTCTTGATAATCCCAAATACCGGCGATCTATCAATAAAGTTTGCATAAGTGTTTTGACTAATAACCCCAAGGTTAACTAGTCCCCGATTGTCCAGATCATGACTAAGTAAGTTTGAAAACGTTTTTGACTGTTAAACTGACACACCAGACCGACTTGACCTCCGTTGGTGACCCATTACACAAACAAATCAAGTATACATAGATTACAAGTAAGGTTCAAGCATAAAATACTTAGTTTGCATAAAAAAATCGCACATATGAAGTAGTTGGGTCGAATCAGGAGGGAAATAAGCTTAGCTCGACCCCAGTAAGCTTGGTTCGACCCATAATATGTTCGTTCGACCCTTTCATAAGTTCATGCAACCTAAAACAAGTTCATTCGTCCTTACCACATGTTCATTCGACCTTAACATGTGTTAATTCGACCTAAATCAAGCTCGTTCGACCTGTTCCAGGCTAGGTTCGACCTAGGCTTCCTCCTTTGACCCCACAATGGTCGAATGAACCCCAGTTTCGACCCTAGCAGTACTAAACTTCCTAAAATGCATCAAAATCGTCCGAAAATATCACGAAACACTACGAAACACAGCAGTCAAGTATGAACATCATATCCCCATGAAACCCTACTAATTTTACTCCAAAATCAGTCCGTTTTAATGTTTACCCAAAATGGCAAAATTATGGAAATGTCACATCATGCATGAAAACTTTACCCAATTTGGAAACTTTTATGAAATCATTCAACAATCACCCTATGATGCTCAGATTATCGTGTGAAACAAAACCCCTAATCATATTACTCATAACCACATCATGAATCAATCCCTAAATCTATCAAAATCCCCAAAATGAGCAAAACATCATCATCCAATAACTTGTGACCTAAGATAATCAAAACTCATCCTTTATAACAGTCCTAGAACATCTCTACAACATCTAAACAACATACAAACATCAAACAACACATAGCACAACATAAAGGATCATTAACATATGAAAACTCATGTTTTATGATAATGTTTTGTTTAGAAAGATGTTAGAAAGGTTTTTAATCATAAAAGTTATCTTAGATCAGATCTGGAACTTTGGTGTTTTATGAAAACGAATTAAAATTGCTCAAAAAGGATTTTGGATGAGGAACACACCTTAGATCTTCACTTGTTATGATATAGAGGGTTTGATTATGAAAACGAGATCAAAAACTCCTTCTCCAGTGATAAAAGTTGAAAGAGAGTGTTTAGAGGCGTTTAGGGTTTGTGAAATGATGAAAATGGCAAAGTATGGTATTTATAGAATCTGCAGATTCGACCTCATACAGGGGTCGAATGAGACTCTCTGAGGGTCGAATGAGATTTTTAGTCAGCACATAGTCTGGTTCGACCCCCTTAAGGTCGAACCAGATCTGGTTATTTCCAAATTTTCTAGTTTTGTCGTTTTAACGCATTTTAACACATCCTAACACATGAACATGCAATCCTAACATATGTTAAGCATATATAATCATGGATAATCATCTAAACACCGTTAAAACACGTATTTGCATATTATACACAATATACGAATCAATCTATGCATGACACTTAATCTAATTCATGTAGTTCACCAACAACGGGACTCAAGACTCGTGTGTGTACGTAAAATGACACCAATGATCCTCTAGATCATTGAACCCTGGACAATACGTAAGATAACCCGACTCAACAAACCCAGTTAAGTACGTTAATAAAATGTTTCCCGCTAAGGTAGACTTATAAGTTTGTAAAATGTTAAGTCAAATATGTCGGGTGTCACGCTGTCTCCATTGGTCAAAAAAGTGTGAAGTTCCCCACTGAAAATGGGGTAGCAACCCTTCAACCCTCAAAAGAATCCCTCATGATAGAGGATGATGAACCTAAAAGGGATGAACGAGGCCTAAGTATTAACCCCGAATATCTTGAACAAAGGATCAGGGTAAATACGAGGCTTCCCAAAGACACCTTTCTGAAGCCTGAAAGGTTGCTGCAAGACAACGTTGATGTTTTTGTTTGGTGCCCCGGAGACATGACTGGCATCCCCCGGGACATCACCGAGCATGAGCTCAGGATTCCCCCTGACATCAAGCCTGTAATCCAGAAAAAATGAAGCCTGGAACTGGAAAGAAGTTTGGATGCTTGTCAAGAGGTGGATAAGCTTGTACACGCTGGAATCCTTCGAGAAGTTAAATATCAATCATGGGTAGCCAACCCGGTGATAGTTCGAAAGCCGGATGATTCTTGAAGAATGTGCATAGATTTCAAAGACCTAAACAAAGCATGTCCCAAGGATTGTTACCCTCTTCCCGAAATTGATCACAAGGTTGACTCTCTTATAGGCTTCCCTTTCAAATGTTTCCTGGATGCCTACAAGGGTTACCACCAGATTCAAATGAAAGAGGAAGATGAAGAGAAAACTACTTTTCATACTGACAAAGGTATTTTTTGTTATCGAAAATGCCTTTTGGATTAAAAATGCAGGTGCCACTTATTAAAGATTGGTTGATAAAGCCTTCACAACTCAAATTAGCAAGAACATGGAAGCTTATGTTGATGACTTGGTGATAAAAAGCAAAACTGAAGATCAAATGCTTGAAGACATCCACGAAACTTTCAACAATATTAAGAAGATCAACATGAAGCGTAACCCGGTCAAATGTTCTTTCAGATTTGAAGAAGGCAAGTTCTTGAGCCACATCGTGGGAAAACAAAGCATCAAAGCTAATCCAAACAAAGTTAAGGCTGTCATGGACACAAGGTTGTAACACCCTGACCGATGGCGGAATCATCGACGTGTCATGTAGCGACGATTATTCAATAGCTCATGGTACTAAAGAGTAAATATTGATACATTGAATAAATACTTTATTACATTGAAATGAAATACAAAGATACAATGATTCTAAAGTGTCAAACTAACAATCTAAACTGAAATACAAAGAATCCAAAATCTAAGTAAAAAAATTCCAAAAGCTAAAAAGTCGTCTCATAAATAACCTTAAACATGTACAAACATAATTTTGTCAACATATATAATGTATTGGTGAGCATACCCTGTTTCGTTCAAAAAGTATTTCGCAATTTATGTGCTATGATATTTGCAATATGTAAAAGGGTCAAAATCAAGTCTAAAAGCGTTCCACAAATGTTCAAATATTGATCATAAAAACACCCATAATAATGACCAAGGACTCAATACGTTCACATAAGTCAATCAAGGGATATAAATCATAGTACTACTCATTGTTATGTTCGGTGCACAATGGTTAATGATTTTGACAAGTTCATACAGTTCACATAAGCATTTCATAAAGCACATCGCGTTATAAAGAATATATACATAAATTTAATAATAATGGTACATGATTCACCCCAAAAGAGTAAAACAGTAAAAGGGGGTTAGATCTACTCACATTCGTCAATAATAAATTGATTACGCGAGCGAGTGTAAGGGAGCAAATCCAAAGATTTAACCTAAAGTTTAAAGTGTCCCAAAATAAGTATTTAAGCTTAGTAAAGTCTAGGATTCTTATTCTAAGGCATCTAGGATGTCTAGTCTACATTTGGGGTTTTAAGTTTGTTAAGGCGACGAGAATAATATGAGCTATTTATTTTACTATCACGAGCTATGAAAATAATATATTGAATTTAGATTTTCGAACACATGTATTTTCTAAGGTAAAAATAGTAATTTTTATTCATGAAAATATTTATAATAAAATTAAGAGTTTTAAATACATTTGTATTAATAAAGTTAACACAAAATCATAAATAAATGCAAAATACTTTGAAAAATAAAAGTTTCCATAAAAACTTGTTACTCTGACATAAACGGTCACCAAAATAATTTTATAGAATGTTTGGGATTAAAGGAGGTTTAATATGAATATTATTTGTTTAAAGTTTATTTAACAAATAAAAATAAGATAGCATATGAAAACATGTCAAAACTGATGAAAAATGATATGATTATTATCTTAGAATAATGAAACATTGCTCTATAAATTTTCATGTCCAAATATGCTACCTTTGTTTTATTATGAATTAAATAAGATTAAAGCATCATAAAATTAGTAAAAATAATAAACAGTGTCTAAAAATCCCGAAACTGATTCTAAAACTCATAATCGATCATATAAACGTCATACCAAATTTCACAATTTTTAGATAAGAAACAAGAGAGTTATAAATTAAAAAAAATCTATAAACTTTTAAATCAAAATCCCTAAATTACCTAGAACACTCTAAGCCCTAGATTTGCAATTGAAACCCTTAAAGACTATAATTGATATAACAAGTAAATGGCTATTGTTCTACTGATAACAATGAATCAAAATGCAAAAGGAATTAGAAAAACTCATGAATTTGATAACTCAAAATGAAGAAACAAAACCGAAATAAAACCAAGAAATAAGCTTCCAAATCGTCATGAATATGAGATGAAAATTGGGGCTTCTTGTGCAGAGGTGATAGACTAGCTGAGGAAAGGGTGTGATAGTGTTTAATCGAAATAGAATGATCGATTTAGAGGTGCAATGAGAATGGGTCACATAAGTGGGTTTTTATACTAGTTTTGGATCAATTAGCCATTAAAATTGGTCAATTAGCCATTAAAATCGTTCAACACCATAAAGTCAGGTTTTAAGACGAATTGACTGTTTGACTGGGAATTTGACTATTTGACTGTCTCCACGAACCGCAAGAGCTAAAAAAATCAAATTTCTAATTTGATCAATTTTAAGTTCCGGACTTGTTTCCTTCGATTTCTAAGTTGTTTTAGGACCGAAAATTAAAGGTTTTGAGTATCAAGGTCTTAAACATACGTGCTCGGGTGTAGATGTGAGCATAAAATGTGCATACTTTTACTTATAAAAATTATAAGTTTTATTAAATTGTGACTTTTGGTCCTAGTAAAATACGAGGGTTAAAAATGAAAATTTTGAAGTAGTTGAGGGACCAATCATGACATTTATGAAAAGTGAAGGGTGCAGGTTGTCACAGTCTCCTTAAAACAAGAAAGAAGTCATCATCATACTCAGTTAATCCACCTATAGCAAAGTTAAGGTAGGGTCTGAGGAGGGTAAGATGTAGACAACCTTACCTCTACCCCTAAGAATAGAGAGGCTGCTTCCAGTGAGACCCCAGCTCGATGTGGTTTGGTATCAAGCCTTAGACATAAGGCACAGAACACTTAGCAACCGGATCAAACTCGATCGGTGCATGTACCTCTTTGTCTTTTGGCTATCAACGCCACCACATGATGCATGATTAACCGTCCTTCATTTTTAACGTTATTTTCACGAAATTAGTAAAATAACGTTAAAACTAGTGCAACTTTACTCCCCCCCCCCCCGAGGGCTACACATATAAACATTATATGCGCACATCGTAAGTGGGCTCTAAAACAAGAAAGAAGTGGAAAGCCTAAATGGAAAGCTTGCAGCCTTGAAGCGTTTCATGTCTAAACTAGCTGAAAGATCCATGCCCTTCTTCAAAACCTTAAGGGGGTGCACTGACAAGAAAGACTTCAGATGGACCGAAGAAGCTGAGGAAGATTTCAACCAAATGAAGCAACACTTAGCTTCCCTCCCAACCATTGCTGCTCCTAAACCAGGGGAAACGATCTCGGTCTACTTCTCGGTTGCTGAAGAAGTCCTTAGTGTTGTCCTTACCATAGAACGAGACAAGGCTCAGGTACCTGTCTACTACTCTACTTCTTCAGTAAGACCTCAGTGGTCACTGACCAATCCATCAAAAGTGTGCTTGAAAGGCCTGAAACCTTGGGATGATTAGCCAAGTGGGCTGTCGAACTAGGTGAGCACGAAATCACCTACGTCCCTAGGAAAGCAGTCAAGGCCCAAATACTTGATGATTTCATTGTAGAAATTCCAAAGGAAGAAGTGGCCGAAGTTAACACAATCGATGAGCCCCTGATCTTGAAGCCTGGAAGCTTTTTACCGACGGAGTTTCCAGCATCGAAGGATTAGGAGCTGGTCTCGTCCTAATTATCCCTGAAGGGTTGGAATTCACATACGCTATTCGGCTTGAATTTCAGACAACCAACAATGATGCCGAATATGAGGCCTTGATAGCTGGATTAAATCTTGCTAAGAAGATGGACGTTCAAAGGCTTCAAGTCTTCACAGACTCATTGCTAGTTTCCAGCCAAGTGAACGACAGCTACACTGCCAAGGAACCAAACATGAAGAAGTATCGGGAGAAAGCAAAAGAAGCAATGAACATGTTTCAATCTTGCACAATCAAATAGGTTCCTCGGTCACAAAACAAAAAAAGTGGATGCTTTAAGCAAGCTTGCCTCTTTAAACTTTGCTCACCTCACTAAGAAGGTGCTCGTCAAAGTACTTAAGTCTCCTTCCATCCTAGAGCTTGAGGTACAAGATGTGATCACCAATGATGGACCAAGTTGGATGACCCCCTTAGAAAAATTCTTAAGGGAAGATGAGTTACCTGCTGATCATACTGAAGCTGAAAAGGTTCGAATCAAATCTAGGCGGTATGTGTTGAAAGATGGCATCCTTTATAAAAACGTTGCCTAGCCCCATTGCTCCGATGTGTTGGTCCGGAACAAAGTCAGTACTTGATCAAGGACATTCATGAAGGTATTTGTGGTGCTCATTGTAGTCCAAGATCGGTGGTAACCAAACTCATGAACCTAGGGTACTTTTGGCCCTCCATGCACCGAGATGCCACCGGACAACTTAAAAAATGTGAAGCTTGCCATATACATGCTCCCGTCCCCAAGAGCCCAAAACATGACATGGTTCCCATCAACTCAGCATGGCCATTTTACAAGTGGGGAATGGACATCGTTGGACCATTCCCACCAGCCAAAGGAGGAGTTAAGTTCCTACTCGTGGCCATGGATTACTTCCCAAAATGGCCTGAGGTGAAGCCTTTGGGGAAGATATAAGGGAAGAAAATCATTGAATTTGTGTGGGAAAACATAATATGTCGCTTTGGCCTCCCTGGAGTATTGGTCACCGATAATGGCAAGCAATTCGCTGAGAAGCCTTTTAGCTCATGGTGTAAAGAATACAGAATTACACAAGTATTCAGCTCGTAGCCTACCCCAATCCAATGGACATGTCGAAAGAATGAACCGTAGTCTCGTTGAAGGGATCAAGGCTAGATTAGGCCGACAGGGAGAAAATGGATTGAGGAGCTTCCTAACGTCCTATGGGCCATACAGACAATAGAAAAAAAGCCACAAAAGGACCCCATACAGCCTTGCCTTCGGGTCTGAAGCCGTCATTCCTGTTGAGATTGGGGTTACCACACTACGAACCCTCAATGTGGATGCCAAAGCCAACGAGAACGAAGCATTGTTGAACCTGGACCTCTTGGAAGAAGCTTGAGACTCGGCAGCAACCAGAGAAGCTCAGTACAAACAAAAGATGGAATCATACTACAATGCCCGAGTTAAACATGAATGCTTCAAGCTAGGAGACTTGGTCCTAAGAAACAATGAAGCCAGTCGAAAAGAAGACTAAGGGAAACTTGAGCCCAAATGGGAAGGCCCATACACAATCCTTGAAGCTCACAAAGGAGGGTCATACAAGCTTGCCAACGCAGAAGGCAAAAAGCTTCCTTGCCATTGGAATGGCAAAAACCTAAAAAGGTTCTTTGTTTAGCTCAAGCCTCTTAAAAGAATGTTGTAAGAATTGGTCTTTCTCATGTAATATCAAAATGTTCAATGAATGAATCAAGGGATTCTCTTTTAGCACTTGTCTTTCTATCCTATTATCAGGTTGAGAACCTTGCAATAAACTCCATGGCACAAGCCATGTAAGGGGATGAGCTCCCAGGCCACATCGCTCAATAGGTTCAAGGGTTGAATGGACCTATATAAAGGGTGAGTTCCTAAATCAATACAACTCCATAAGTGTAATACCCAAAAAATTGAGAAACCCAAAAATATTAAATATCAAATTAATATGTCGTCGGATTTTAAATGAATCTAATACATCGTAAAGTCAATTAAATGATTAGCAATTTGACAAAGTGTTTTAATTGCCAATTCTTATTTTATAATTAGATAAGTAGTTATTGAAAGCTAATAATACCATTTTTTTATTGAGTGATAAAAGGTTTAGTTTCTATTTAAATTCAAAATAAACTATAAGGTTTGTTTTGTAAATTGTTTGATAATTTAGGGGTGGAACTTGTAACTTTGGAATACAATGATTAGATTTTGTGGCAAGTTTTGGAATGAAACCGTCGCGTTTTTCTAACTAGCATGAGGTAATTAAATTATGAATTTATAAATGTTAATATGGTTTAAATTATCATAATGTTACCTAATAGCCGGTAATCACGGGAGGTCAATCCCGTAACCCGCGTCAAAACCGATCTATCCTCTTAAGAATAAGACCTTCGATCAACCCCTTTGAAATCATAAAACCCTCACATTTCATGGGTGACTACTTCCACCGACAAAGCCATGAAGCCATCAAGAACACTGACGCCGTCGTTGGCTACCCAACATAGATTTGATTTTTGTTCAGATGTTTGACTAGCATAGGGAGCCAATGCAATCATCACCACTCGCGGATTCGCCGGCAACCAGGACCACCACCGCAACTACTCGCCATGTGACACGAGTCAACGATACAGGTCAACATCCGTACACATTTTACTTATTTTTGTCATTTCATGTGCATAAGTAGACATTTTGCACACACTCTACCCCCCCTCTCCCCGTCTAGTCTAGTAAAGCATGAGTTGTTGAGAAAACTCAATGGATTATCCGTTTATGCATACAACACCCGACTATGCAAAACAATTGGCTTTGAACAATCAAGCCAATCACACGCTCAACAGAGAGCAACCGGATACCCGATTTCTACACATGAACAAACTACAATACACGAGACAATACACAAGTGGGAATTTACATAATACCACACAAACCCGAACAATTCACACAGTGTTTATAATCATTAACACATGCTGATGCTAGTAAACACTACCAAGGAATAAGCATGTGTTAGCAAGAATTAAGATTTCACCCAACTACGCATGTCCATCAATGATTAACACATATATTGATACCATGATATTATTACATCAATATATATTACCAACTCACTAGATTACATACCATGGATAATTTGAGTTTATTAATAACACATGCATGGATATATATATATATATATACACACACACACACATATACACACGTGCATATATGCGACCACACACATGCAACTTACACCATTTAAAGCTATTGATACATGAACACTCTAAACCTTAGATTATGATCATAACCTCACTTTTTCTTCTTCCCTTTTTCGGCCAAAGCACCAAGACAAAGCCATAAGTCTCTTTCAAAACTCATGACACATTCTAGTTTTAAACCCTTTAAGAAACTTGAGTTATGACACTTCTAGTCTTGTACATGGTCATAAACCAAAACACAATGGTTTCCTTGGAACCATTCTCGGCCGAAGACCCAAACCAAACCTTCACAAGTCACTTTCACACTATCTCAACAAATCTTATACATTTTTGTCATAATCACACCCCACCCAACATACCAAGAATGATAAGCTTCTATGTTTAGTTAAACACCAACATTCCTCCTTTTCCCTTGTGAAGAATCGGCTGATGGTGACCCCTCCTACACTAATCCTTGTCATGCATGGCATGTAGTGACAAATCTATCTATCTTGCACTCAAATGGGTCTTACTTGAACAACTAAGCACATACAAAGAGTGTATGTGCGTGAAAGGATCGATAACAAACAAAGATTGATCAAACAAGTTAGTTTCAGGTGCGGAAACCCTAAAACTATCACAAAATAATAATCAAACAGATTCAAACACACAGATCATCATTTTCAATCATTTTCATTAATAAAACACTTGTTTACACGTTGAATTATCAATACAATCAAGGTTTAAACGTAAAACAAGTTTAACAAAATCTAGAGAGAGTTTTCAGAAAGAGGAGGGAATAATAATCATCAAAGTTACATTCAAAAATGAACTTGACCTATTTATAGGCCTGCACATTCGCCCAAACTGTTCATGCGAATGTGCAGGTTCGCCCATATCAACTGGTCGAACCAAGTTCTTCCATAATCTAAGTCTTCATTCGTACAAATAATCTTCCTTCGCACCTTTTATACTTCCTTCGCACCTTTAAACTCACTCCTTCGCACCTTCGACATCAACAAAACAAAATGTGTTTTACAATCCAAAGCTCTAGTCGCACTTTTGCATCTACAAACTCCCCCTCGACTATTGCTTGGATTGTGTTCGTCGTTGTTCATCCAACCTTTTGTTCCACAGTCTGATATGTCTTTGAATCATTTGTTCTCTTGTCAACACCGGTTCCTGAAATTGTTTTTGTTTCTTCGTTTTCAGCTCTGGCACCTTTTGCTTCTCCACATACTTTCCCAACTTCTCATCATAATCATATCCAGCATTGATATTAAACGCAAAGCACAGAAATACCACACGCTGGTACTTTCCTGCTTGCTCAGCATCTTTAGCATCTGAATAGATCGGATTGTAGAATAGCATGATGATATCCTCATGTGAACAGTTTATCAACCACATGGGATCAAAGATATGCACTTTCTTGTAATTCGACTCTCCATCCTTCAACACGATCACGGCCTCTGCAATCTTCCAATCATAATACCACCAGATGAAGTCTTTGGCAAAGTGTTGCGGAATAGGCATCAAAGGAATCTTTTTCAACACTTGCGGTGGTTTGTATTTCAAAGTCACTTTGGGCGTACCAGTTATCAAATCAATATCCTTCTTATGAACGATTCGCTTTGGATATTGTGGTGTAAACAAGTCCCACTTGGTTCTGCTTTCTCGAGTCATCATCTCAGCAAAATAAGTAATCTGACTATTTGACGCTCCCGTTAAACGGTGACGACAAATGTCTCTGATTGCCCAATACGGAAGGGTCTTCAAGTGATGAAACTTCTCAAAATACAAGATCCCCTTCTCCCACTTTACTGCGAAAGACCTCAACTCTTTAACAAACTTCCAGGCCAATGCACGACCTTTGAAAATCTTATTGTGAAGTTTGTAAAAGCTGCCTTGAATGTCAGGTTTCGGACGATTATTCTCCTTTTCTTTCAACTTCTTCAACAACTCTTTTAAGCTTTCTGATTGCTCGAACCGTGGCTTGTTATGCCCTTTAAAAATTTCATCTTCAAAGACTTTGCTCTTATCTTTTGCAAGCTTCTCGGCATGGTTTAGCAGTTCGTCTGAGAAAGAAAATCCACAATCTTGATTTGTTCTGAAATATTGTGGATACTCTTCGCTCGTTATATCTTCCATTTCGACTTCCTCGAATGCAGGAACATCACGATCATCTAAGTGATTTCCAGCTTCTTTCTCAGGAATCTTAGGAATAAAGTTATCTGCAAGTAATTCTTCTAACGTCTTGCCCACTTGCTTTGCTAAACCTTCAAGAATTTCTTTCGAAATAGCCGTAGAAACTTCCCCATCCTCAAGATCTGGGTCATCATACTCCAACTCGAATAGTTTATTGTTAGATTCAAATATTTCTGGGAACCTGCTAGTCATGTCGATCGTCCAGACCCGATCAGTGAGCATCTGACGATACTTGTTCTTATCTTCTTCAGACAATGACTGCAATCTCTCATTCTAGAAAATATCTTCATCATCAACATTCTCACCAGGAGCTTTAGAGCTCGATTCACCGCCCTTATCCGAGTCACGTTTCTCGTAAGTAAACTTATCAACATCATCATCATCGTCATCACTACTATCATCAAACGCAGAGCCGTCTCCATCACTCGATCCATCATCCGATCCTCCATCATCCTTATCATCCTTTTTCTTCGTCTTTGTATCGTTACCAGCATCTTCATCTAGTTCATCATCTTCCTCTTCATCAGACAGTTCGTAATCAACTAGCTCTTCTTCTCTTTCTTTTTCCACTTCACCAGCTTGAAGTTGAGGAGCTTGAGAGTACAAGTTCTTTATCAGATCATCCATATGCTTGTTACTCTTTTTCAGCTGTTTGTTCTCCTTCTTCAAGACTATGATCCTTCTGGTGTTACGTTGCTCATGTTTCAGCAACTTCTTGTTTTCTCTCTTCAATTTCTTGATTGTCTTCTTCAAGGTCTCATTATCATCTGCCGATGTGACTACGACTTCTAACATCTTCTTGTCATTAGATTTTAACTGCTCGATCTCCGTTTGTTGTTTAGTAATCAAATTCATCAACTCAGAAAATCTCTGATTCACAGCAGTCATGATGTCACTGTCCACCGATACTTTTGTCTTCTTTGGTGGTTCAACAGCTTCATGCAGTTTACCTTTTCTGATTTTCTTTAGCACATTATCCAATGCTTCATTCACATCATCCATTGGAATTTCTTCAGTTTGTGGTGTGCTAGATGTTGCTGCAGTCTTCTGTTTCTTATGAGCTGGTGCAGTAACCGGTGATCTAGAACTTGTAGCTGGTGGCAGTTTCTTTCCAGCAATCAACGATTCTATTTCTTTCTTCCTCTTTATACTCGGCTTCTCCTGTTTCTTCTTCTCTTTTCTAACAGCTTGCACAGGAGAACCAACCAACGTCTCTTCAGCATTAAAACTCAAATCTTCTACATCAACGGGAATAGGACTTTTGTTCCCTTGATCTTCTTCTCTTTGGCTAGCAGACGCACCAGCCTCAGTGGCCTTGGGCAAGGTGGTCTCTACAGTTTCAGCATCAGAATTCCATTGTTCTTCCTCTATCGTTCTTCTGAATCAATGGATGCTTCATCAACTAAATTCAATCCCTTTTTCGCCATCCTCTTATTTCTACCTTGAGTACTTTTCTTCTTCTCTGGTTCAGCAACCTCAATCCTTATCTCTGGTTTCTTTGTCTTACCACTCTTAGCGCCTACATTCACAACTTGTCTCTTGCGCTTAGCGTCAGGATCAACATGATGTAAAGGATTATCAGCATCAGAATCACTGTTCACATTCCTTACAAGCCCATCACCCGGATCTTTATAATCTGCCCTAGCTAGATGTCCAAACAAACGTCTAACAGGAGGACGTTCTTCAACAGACAAACCTTTATAAGCTTTCATTCTAGCTAGTGTGTTCAACGACATGTGTTCCTGAACAACAATGTGTGTAGGATTTCTCTTCAGCTCTTTGTACTTGTGATCGAAAATCATTTGAAGAAAACGAGGATATAAAAGAAACTTCAGGTTCCTCGTTCCATTCACGGGCTCCAGTAAGTGAGACATCAGCATGCCAGATATATTGAACGGTTTATTCAATACTAAAGCAACCATCATCGAACTGATGCTCTTCCTCATCAAGTCATAACCTCCCGCAGCAGATCTGAATACGTGGATTAAAACATGTGCCAGATATTTGAACTGTGGGCACAGTTTTCCTGTATGAAACGAACCGTCAGTGATAGGTCCGTTGTACTTCATCCTGAGAAAGCATTTTCTTTGATCCATGAATGTAAACTCCTTTGGATCTTTCGGATCATCATCCAGATTCAGTGCTTCTCTTAAATCTTCTTCGCACACAATCACTCGTTGTCCCTGAATTTTGCTCGTCAAACAAGATTCGCATTTCCAGAAATCTAGTTTGGCATTAGTCCAGAATTCCTGTATCATATCTCTATAGATCACTGTCGGCGTAGCAATGGCATTTATTACTCTGCTTCTCTTCAAGAACTCAATAATGCCGACAAATTCTGTGTGCTTCTTCACATCGCCAAGATATGCGCAACAGTTGTGCGCATTCTCAAAATCAAGCTGCTTAGTGGGCTGTGATGAGGATCCTGCTTGTTCCGTAGTCTTCTGCTGTTCAGACATTGTTAGATCTGTAAAACAAACAAAAACACAAGTTAAAAATCGACAAAATATCAAAATTGAAACTTTTTGGTCAAAAACTCTCCTTCGCCCAAACGGGGGTACGAAGGAGTCTTTGAAAAGGTTCGAATGAGAAATGAATGGTACGAATGTGTTGGTTTTGATAAAAATTTCATTCGCCCATTTTATCCTCTTTCGCCCATTTCATCTTCTTCCTTCGCCCATTCGAACTGGTCGAAGGAAGCAGTTCATAATTTTGAAAAATCAATTTTGAATTCTAAAGATCCTGAACATGTCCATTTGATTGAAATAGGGCCTAATCATGCCGATAAACATTCCTAGACTACCAGTTTTATCAATTAAACATTGTGTTTGTGTTTTCACCCAAAAACTAGGGTTTAAACACTGATTGCACAATCTGTCATGTTTTAAACTTTGGTTTTGGTTATTTCTCCCCCTAAAACACACACACAATGAACCCTATGCATCAATTATGAATATTATGATGATTTAAAGCAATTTTGAACACTTAGGGCTCGGAATGTAAAAACAGGGATTAAGAACTAATTCCTTGTTGTTTACCTGTAAAAGTGATATCAAACTGATCAGTGTTAAAGCACGAACACAATAGAATGATTTTAAACGAAAAAGCAACAGGGTGAGGTTACGATCAAAAATCTGGAAAAATTATGAATGAGGTTCGAATGAGGAACTGGATATATATAGGCCTGTTCCTTTGCCCGTTTTGTTCATACGAAGGAGAAACTTTTCTCTCCTTCGACCCTATTGAAAGGGTTCGAATGAGATAAAAGGGTTCGAATGAGGAACACTCTCCTTCGCCCAACAAAGCATACGAATGAACAAAGAAAATCCCACATTCGACCAAACGAATGGGCGAATGAGAATTGGGATTTTTGAAAATTTTCCAAATCTCAAAAACGAGTCTCGGTTCAATTATTTTCCAACTTTTAAGCATCCAACATTCATATTTTCACATTTTAAAAGTTACAAAGCTCAAATGGTGTATAAAGGTTTAGAAAATCGACATCAACCACCATCAGTTATCAAAAATAAGATGAAAATGAAAAATCTTTTTGGATTTTCTAAAGTTTATGTTAAAACACACCTAAAATCTTTTTGAGTTTTGTAATTTTTGACGAGAAAATAAAATGCAGAAATGTAAATGAAAAACTGTAAATATTTTTGTGATTTCCGGTAAAGGGATCATATCAGTTTTTGAGAAATCTGATCACACCGTTGATCTTTTTGAAATTATTATTATTAAAGACAATGTGTGATCTGGCAACTGCTGATATTATGATCCACATAAACTCACATGCAGACTTTTGTGCAGTGCTTTATACTGATACTGATATTTATAGTATAAACGCAATTGTCTGTGGTTCCCACGCACACGACATACTCCCGTATCAAGAAGTAAATGCACAAAGACTCATTGTAAAGCGTGATTATGCTTTCGTCGTCTGTAATTGTACAAGATATAATGCATAGAGGTATACAGGTCAGCAAATTAATGCAGCAAAGTAACATATGCACTATACCAGGTTGAGGACTGATATTAATCATGATTTGCATCAATGATCAATACGATGTAATAGATAATCTTTGATTATCATATAACATGGAAAGTTCCTCAATTCGGTAACTTTAGGATTTGGCATAAAGCTCTTTTATAAAGACACCTGTCTGATCTAGGTCCGTAATGACTTACAGCAGAAGATCAGAGAGGCTATCCCCAGACAACTAAAAACATAACGACCCTAAACCTCCGAGTTTTGTACAAATACCCTATCAAACGAAATTACGGTACTAAGACCATATGCCCATGAGGAGTTCATCCACATAACAAATCGTTTGATATGTATGTATCAGGCACGCAGTAATAGGTCTACGAAGCCTATCAGCACATCGCACAGACTCAGACACACGTCCTATATAGCATTACATTATTTAGAATGTGTCAGATCCCCACTGATGTACTATCATTTCCCTTTATACTCCAGGAAATCATTTTAGAATTTTCTGATTTTTATAGATTTTCGAATTTACTGTTCCCAAGAATAAGCTGGAGCATTTCAAATATGTGACTGCCCAGATATTGTTTGTTCACAGAAATCTGACGGCATTAATCTAAGGGAAGAAGATATAGCAGTCAGCAAAGAAGTTTTTCAATTTTTATGGATTTTTTTTAAAAAATTTTCAATGTTTTTGGATTTTCGAAATTTTTCTGAAAAGCAGTAAAAATTTAAACTAAAAAGTGATAGACTGAGGTGGTGATCAGTCCTGTTTTTCTTTAATACCATTAGCTTTTAAAAGATAATCAAATCTGGATTTGTCAAAAGCTTTGGTAAAAAGATCTGCGCGTTGATAATCAGTGTGGATTTTGACCATATCGATCAACTCTTTAGCATAACAATCACGGATAAAATGATATTTAATCCGGATATGTTTAGCCTTTGAGTGATTTACTAAGTCTTTTGTTAATGCGATTGCGGCCTCATTATCACAGTAAATAGGGGTTTTAAGAAATTGCAAACCGTAATCCACCATCTGCTGTTGGATCCAAAGAACCTGTGAGCAGCAGCTCGATGCTAAAACGTATTCTGCTTCACATGTGGATAGTGCAACTGTGGTTTGTTTCTTGCATTGCCAGGTCACGAGCCTGCTCCCCATAAACTGACATCCAGCCGTTGTGGATTTGCTGTCTTTGTCACAGCCGCTCCAATCTGCATCACTAAAAGCAATTAGGTCAAAATTATCATCATGAGGGTACCAAAGTCCTTTCGATGGACAACCCTTCAGATATCTAAGGATACGCTTGACAGCTGCAAGATGACTCTGTTTCGGCTTCGATTGATATCGCGCACAAAGACATGTCGCAAACATTATATCAGGTCTTGACGCTGTGAGATACATCAGAGATCCGACGATTGCTCTGTATGTAAATGGATCAGTCAGCTCCCCCTTAAGGTCAACTCCAATCCCGTGATTGGGCTGTATCAGGGTATCCATCGGCTTCGAATCATCCATCTGGAATCGGCTCAAGACTTCAGAAACGTATTTCGTCTGGTGAATAAAGATCCCCGTTGGTCTTTGCTCCACCTGCAAGCCGAGGAAAAACTGCATTTCTCCCATAGCGCTCATTTCGAACTTTTCCTGCATAACTTGTTCAAATTCCCTGCACAGAAGTTCGTTAGTAGACCCGAAAATAATGTCATCAACATAAATTTGTACTAAAAGCAAATCATCTCCTGCTCGTTTCGTGAACAGTGTGCAGTCTACCAGTTCGCGTTTGAATCCTTTTGAGAGAAGATACGTGCTCAGCTCCTCATACCATTGTCTCGGAGCCTGGTGCAACCCGTAGAGAGCTTTGTTTAACACATAAACCTTATCCCGGTGAATAGGGTCTTCAAAGCCTGGCGGTTGACCTACGTAAACTTCCTCTTTGACCACACCGTAAAGAAAAGCGCTCTTTACATCCATCTGATACACCTTAAATTTCTTCCATGATGCAAACGCGAGGAACATTCTGATGGCTTCCAAGCGTGCAACCGGTGCATAGATTTCATTGTAGTCGATTCCTTCAACCTGATGAAAACCTTGAACAACCAAACGAGCTTTGTTTCGCACTATGACTCCTCTGTCATCCTTCTTGCACTTAAACACCCATTTGGTACCAATTTTCTTTCTACCAGGGGGCAAATCTGTTAGGGTCCATACACCAAGTTTCTGGAATTGTAATAACTCCTCCTGCATTGCTTCCACCCAGGCGTCATCCAAAAGAGCATCCTTGTATGTCCGCGGCTCGACCTGCGAAACATAACAAGCAAATGACCAGTCATTTTGAAAACCAGATTTCTGAATTTTGGCATATAAAGCAAGGTTGCCAATGTTTTCTGGTGCTTGAGCATTCTTCAGCTGCCCTCTTGTCATCACACTGCTACCAGGATCACCAATAACCTGTTCAAGCGGGTGTATCCGATGTATCCGAGATTCCGGATAATCAGGTACTTGTACTCCCGTCTGAGTTGTTAAATTCTCTGTAGAAACCAGATCATTACCCACATTCGATGTTGAAGCATCAGTATTAGATGGGTTCACTGGTGGTGTCACTGTAGCGTTGTCCAGAATAGCTTCACTTGTTGCATCATCGTCTTCATATTCTGATTCGGATGAATTAAGCGATGTAGAAGCCTCTTGGAACACCTCTTCTTCCAATACAGGAGCAGTGGTATCATTAGAAGCTGCTTGGGGGTTTACCGTGATCGGACGCACCAACGGTGAAGTTACGGCGTTTTCGACCTCGTAATATAATCGAAGTACAGCTTCTTCAACCATGCTATCTAGATTGAATGATTCAAAGAAATCTTTGTAATCAAACATCCAATCTGGTCCTCCACCCTGTACATTTTGTGTATATCTTTGAACTTCGACATTGTTCCACTCCTCGACTTTTCTAGTTCTTTTGTTGAATACCCGTTTTAATGGGGTTGCATATCCAACAAAATAACCTTCTTCAGCCTTTGGTGCAAACTTTTCCGAAGGATTCAGCATTGTACATGGGGCGTCAAATGGTTCTAGATACTCCAGATTCGGCTTGCGTCGGTTCAACATCTCATAAGAAGTCTTGCCAAACTTCTTCACTGTCAAAACACGGTTAAGAGTATAACATGCCGCGTAAATAGCTTCGTTCCAGAACATGACTGGAAGATTTGAATCCGCAAGCATAGTTCTCGCCGTCTCTATAAGAGTCCTGTTCTTTCTCTCTGCGACACCGTTCTGTTGGGGTGTATACGGAGCGCTATATTCATGATGAATTCCTTTGTTTGCACAAAGATCCTCCATCTGAGCATTTTTAAACTCCGTCCCATTGTCACTCCGGATTCTTTTGATCTTCAGACCATATATATTCTCCAGACGTGTAAACAGAACCTTCAAATTGTCAAAAGTGTCGCTTTTCTGATGCAAGCACATTACCCATGAAAATCTTGAATAATCATCAGTCACCACAAGACAGTATAACTCCCCGGCATGACTTTTACGTCTGACTGGATCGAATAAATCCATATGCAAACGTTCAAGTGGCAGCTCAACAGAATTAACTTTCTTTGGTCTATGGGATTGTTTGTGCTGCTTTCCCTTCTTGCAACTGATACACTTGTCATTCAGATGGAAGTGTTTGACATTAACTCCCGTGACAAGTTCATTCTTCACAAGCTGATTCATCTTTCGCAAATGGATGTGTCCCATTCTCCTGTGCCACATAATGGATTCTTTTTCTGTAGCCTTGGAGAGGAAACACGTGACTTGGCCATGGGTGGTCATTGCTTTAGACATGTCGAGAATATACAAGTTGTTAACTCTCGGTGCCTTCAGCATCACCCACTCTTTTGGTAGCTCAAACCCAGGTTTCAAGATGTAACAGGATTTGTCATCAAAATACACAGAAAATTGTTTATCACAAATTTGACTAACACTGAGCAAATTATAGTCTATCTGTTTCACATAAGAAATCCGCTCAAATGTTACGACCCCATTACTTACACTACCCTCCATAGTAATGTAGCCTCCCTTATTACCAGCAAATGCCACATAACCTCCGTTAATGTTTTTGATGTCAAAGAGTAGCGTGAGGTCCCCTGTCATGTGACCAGAAGCTCCACTGTCAACAATCCATAAACTGCTAACAGGGCCAGCTGGAGCTCCCTGCACATTTAAAGTAGATCAATTAGTTCTTTCGGGGGACCCAAGCCTGTTTGGTCTTGGGTCTTTGAACAGGTTGTTTCAAAGAGTCTTTTGAATCACAAACATCTTGGGTTACTTCAACCCCTTTCTTCTCACTAACAACCTTCTTTTTCTCATTCTTCTCACTCTGTGAAGTAGAAGCTCCTTCAGATTCCTTAGATGACCAAGATTGCTCAGATCGTTTCAAGATCCGAATCTGAGATTTTGAAGTCTCAGTCGGTTTCTTTACTTCTTCTTTAAAAGCAACCTTCTTGGTTACCTTCTCTGATTTAACAGAGACAGGTCCAACTGCTTGTTTTCCATTAGGTTTAGGAACAACCTTTTTATTGCCAGCAGTTGAGTTCATCATAGGTTTCTTACTAGATTTATCAGTGGTCATCCGGTTGCGCTTATCATACGTCATCGGACGATTTTCCCCTTGTTATAAAAATTGTTTTGATTATGATAAAATTCTTGTTGGGGAAAATGTCGTCTCTGTTGATAGCCATAGTTGTCAACCGGATACTCATGATATTGCCTCATCTCCACCTCGTGCCTTTTGTGTCGTACGTACGGGTAGGCGGCAAGTAAATGTCCCCGTTCCCCGCACTTATAACACGCACGGTATTCCTCATAGTTTTCCTTGATCGGCGACTTGGAAAAGCTAGCAATGGGATATCGATCGACCATGCATTGTTTCCTTAAACTCTCAGGAGCTGGGTCCTTCGAGTAAGTCGGTTCAATAAAACTATTTTCTTTATGAACAGGCAAAACAAACTGTGTGACATTGACCTTTGCTTCTTTATCCGAATAAATTTTGTCTAAAATCTCTTGAGGAATGTCGTTGGTCCTTTCAAATTTCGGGAACCAAATCGTACTTTCCTGCCAGATCTTTTCGATTTTTGTAGAATTGACAAACTTAATCGGAAACTCATCATCAGATAAAATCTTATCGGATCCTTGCATCCGATAAAAGATTTTGACAGGTTTGTCACACACTTCGTTGCTCACATCATTGGTTTTCTCAGATTTTAACTCATTTTTCTTTTCTACCGGTTTAACCATATTTTTCTCAGTTTTGGTTTCAACTTTCTTTTCAACCGGTTTTCTCACATTTTTCTCAACCTTCTTTACCTCTTTCTTTTCAAAACTCTTAACAACAAACTTATCATTTTTTTAACCTCATTTTTACGATGAGTATTTGCCATTGGATGAATGATCTGAGACGGTGAGACTGGCTCAGTAGTGATTATATGATTTTCATCAGGGATATCACTATCACTTTCAACCGTCTCAGATGACTCATCTTCTTCATCTGAATCATCAGTAGCGACCACACCCTCACTATTTCCCAGTACTGGTCTCACATCAGAATATGGATCCCCGACACTTGAAGTGTTAGGCTCATTTTCTGATGTGGAATCAGGGTTGATTAAAGTCTCCGGTGGTATTGCATGTAAAGTGTGATTCTCAAACAATACCGGAGATGGAACTGACTTATAGTTTGCACTATTCGTCTGGGAGGGTTCTTCAATGATATGATCGACTACATATGCTATGTGCTTGTAACTTTCTAATTTCTTGTTAACTTTTTCCGCAAAGCACTTGATGGTTGCCATTTCCAATTTAGTGTTTTCCATTTCATTGATGTAATTATTAATGGCAAGTTGTTTAATAGATAATGTCTTTTTCAGTTCAGACACATCCTTTTTATAACCATCAAGAACTTTGTTGAAATCTTTTAAGTCCTTTTGATAAATCTGACAGTTGAGTTTTGCACTCTCAAGTTGGACCTTGAGAAGCTTGTTTTCATCAGTCATTTTTCAAAATCAGCACATTTATCACATTTAACACACGCTTGAAATTGAGTTTCAGAACTTACCGGCTTAGGAGGTTCTGTCATGGCCATTAAAGCAAAGTGAGCTTCCTTTCCTGCGAAGAATTTGGAGTAGTCAATCTTGGTGCATGCATCATCCACCATACATGACTTGCGGGTCATCAGGAAGTCAGCTTCAGCTAGCAGTTGGTCAATATCATCATCTAGTGAATTCACACTAGTCTCTGAATCAGATTCGCTCTCCATATCCGAGTAAGCTGAATCGTATTGATCTCCAACATCAGTGACAGAATCAAGAATCATCCCCGATTTCTTGTCTTCACCTTCAGCAATCACATCCTCATTCACTTCCTCAATCTTCAACTCCGGCACTTTTTCAATCACAACCTCTTCTTCAATTTCTTCATTTTCATCCAACCTCATCTGCTGTGCCACACATGCAACATTCCCAGCAGTGATCTCCTCCACCCCCAATTGCATACCAGTCCAGTCAAAACCTTCATCCTTTTGGATCACAAGTGCTTGGTTTTGAGTATCAGTTTGGTTTTGGTTTTGTGTGTTAGGTGTAGAGATAGGAACAATAGTTCGGTTTGGATTTTGTTGAGGTTGGTTTTGGGTTGTGGATTGTCTGGTGTTGTTGTTTTGTTGACGGTTCTGATAAGTGTTTTGGTTTTGTGGTTGAAAGCTTGAAATATTTGGACTGTTGTAAGACACTTGATTCTGGTTTTGGTTTTGTCGGTTTTGGTATGTAGAATTGAAAGGATTTCGGTTACCTTGTTGTGCTGGTTGTGTGCACTCCCTTTTAAAATGTCCCTTCTCACCACAGTTAAAGCAAGTAACCTTTGCTTTGTTGAATCCGTATGTGGTGTTTGGAGAGGTTGAGAGATCAGTCCTTCCAGTTTTCTGAATAAAATCAGTGGCTCTCCTCATAATGCTTGCAAAAGCCCACTGAATGTCCATCAACTCCATTTCCTCTTTGTCGATTTGAGCATAGTCCTCATTGGTGAGATTATTGTTACCAATTTGACTTGCTACCAAACCGTTGTAAGAAGCAACCATGGCATATACAAGAGCAACATGTTGTTGAGCAATTTCAACAGTCACATTGTTAAGGTTTGATGTCTCTAACACAATCGGGTTTTGACTTGATTGTGCTTGAGTAATCTGCATCTGGTTCACTTGAGGAGGATATTGTTGTTGTTGTTGAGGTTGACTTGATGTATAGCATGCGGCTTGTTGTAATGGTGAAAATGGTGGAATAAAGTTTTGTGTTTGATAAGGTTGTTGTGTGTATGATGGTGTGTAGGATGAAGTTTGAGCAAGGTAGTTAATGGGTGCTTTTGTTGGTTCAACAATGTTAGACACACATGCTATGTGAGGTGCAATAGTAGAAGTGGTGCTTGAAGCAGAAAGAGAGTTAGATGTACCACTCACATATAAATCAGGATTCTGTGGAATCTGAGCTCTCTTAGCTTTTCTCTTTTCCTCCATCTCTTTGTTTTCCAGCTTTTGGATGAACTCGTTAATGGTCCAATACTGGTAAGCATCCTTCTCCTTTAACACTTCGATGTGTTGGTTCCAGTAGGGTGGTAAAGCATCAGCAAATTTATCTACTAATTCCGACATTGGAATGCTGATCTCATAGCTCGACAATTCAGTGAGCAAATGGCAGTACCTTGGAACCAACTCTTTTAGGGTCTCATTAACCATATAACTGAAGTTTTCAAACTCCTTCCGAAGCTCTTCCATCCTAAGCTTCCTGGTCTTCTCATTTCCATCATGTCGATTTCTCAGCATGTCCCATAGTTGTTTGGATGTGGTGCACGATCCAAACTGATGCAGTAGATCAGTGTTGATCGCCTGGGATAGCTGAGAGAATGCTTTCTTCTCTATCGCAAACCTTTTCTTTTCGTCATCCGCCAAATTCTCCAAAGGGATTGGTTCTCCAGTATTCTCCAGAATAGGAGCAACGTAACCCTTCACAATCATTTGCCATGCTTCGGCTCCTTCAAGTCCTTGTCCCTCAACGTGGATCTTAAACTTCGTCTTCCAAGTATTATACTCCTTCATGTCCATTAGCTTCGGTGGACGATTGCCGCTTCCAGAAGTTAGATCATGAATAAGAGTGGATATAGCGTTGGTCGTCTGGGAATGGACTGCTGCTGCTGCGACTCCCCAATAGTTGTCAATCGGTTGTGGTAATGATTGAACAACTTGTTGTGGTGCCGAACTAGTCATTGCCATATAATTGATCGGCTGTGATGGTTGACTAGTCTTCTGAGCTGCAATGGACCACGGATCTTGTGTTGTCTGCTGTTGTGGTGCTTGAGTAGGTCTAGGCGTTGTTGGAAAGTTCCACATCTTGTCCTGCAAACAATTAAACACGAAAAGATTAAAAATGTTTCAAAACAGAATGCTCCTTCGTATATACGGACGTGCGAAGGAGAAATAAAGTTCTTATTCGCCCGTTTATGATTGATACGAATGTAAACTAAACAACAAAAACTCCTTCGACCACTTAAGACTCTCTTTCGACCGTTTTACAGCTCCTTCGACCGTTCGATCAGGCGAAGGTGAAACAAAGGTACGAATGTGAAAAATAAGCAATCAAAGTCTTCCTTCGACCACTAAAACACCTCCTTCGTACAGAAAAACACTCTTTCGACCCAAATGAATTCCTCTTTCGACCAAACTCTCTCGTTCGACCCCTGTGATTTCAAAAACGGTTATTCTTTGAAAATCAGTTAATTTTGATCATGTTTTTCAAATGTTGATGGATTTTGATGATCTTAATCAGGTTTTGAATCGGATTTGATTTGGAACAACTTTAATAAAGAGAATTATCCAATTTAAACTCGAAATCAAAGTGTAATCGATCAAAATCTTATCACATCAGTTTGTTTATTGAAAACAGAAACTTTTTGACCAAAATTGGGTCCAAATCAACTGAGAGATTATTAATTTGTGGTTGTTTGATCCGAAATGTCTCTGATACCACTTTGTATGTGCGTGAAAGGATCGATAACAAACAAAGATTGATCAAACAAGTTAGTTTCAGGTGCGGAAACCCTAAAACTATCACAAAATAATAATCAAACAGATTCAAACACACAGATCATCATTTTCAATCATTTTCATTAATAAAACACTTGTTTACACGTTGAATTATCAATACAATCAAGGTTTAAACGTAAAACAAGTTTAACAAAATCTAGAGAGAGTTTTCAGAAAGAGGAGGGAATAATAATCATCAAAGTTACATTCAAAAATGAACTTGACCTATTTATAGGCCTGCACATTCGCCCAAACTGTTCATGCGAATGTGCAGGTTCGCCCATATCAACTGGTCGAACCAAGTTCTTCCATAATCTAAGTCTTCATTCGTACAAACAATATTCCTTCGCACCTTTTATACTTCCTTCGCACCTTTAAACTCACTCCTTTGCACCTTCGACATCAACAAAACAAAATGTGTTTTACAATCCAAAGCTCTAGTCGCACTTTTGCATCTACAAAGAGTTGACAACAACCAAAAGTAGAAGAGAACCTCTTTGCTAATACCTCTCGACCGAAACATCCCTATCCCAATCATGTGTCTTTTTCCTCACTTGTCAACAAGTTTCACTTGTATAGAAAGTCCTTCCAAAGATGCAAAGATCTATGAATTTAAGCTACATAACTTAGCCTATAAATAAGATGGTGAAGATCAAGATTACTCACACCAAAAGCACATCAAACTCTTTCTTTTCCTCCTTGTTTCCCTCGGCCAACCGATAACACACCACCACCATAATCATTTTTCCACATCAAGCTACAAAACTCAAGGTTAGGAGGCTCAATTAGAGGCTTGGAGATCCAAGCATTCGGATTCACCCTCATATCGACTAGGTACTTTTAACGAGCCCCAAAACCTCTAGTTTTATCTTAACTATAATTGGACCTCTTGTTACCCGACCCTCGACCCCTAAACACCAAGTAATCGGCACTAGTCACACACAAACTAATGATTTTCATGAGCATATCCTTGTTTATTGTTAATTGATTTCAATCACTGACATATACAATCACATATATTTATAGATCACACATATATGCAACACAAGTTAATATAGAGATACAATGTTGGATCAGTATTGCTGCTCTTTTAGTTGAACTTGCTAGTTGACACTTAAGTGTTTAGCAAGTTCTTGGTGAGTGATAGCACAGCGGAATGTTTATAAGTTTAAAGCTACACTTATCAACAGGAGTTATTACTCCCCCTGGATTCAAGAACGAATAAATGAAAAGTGTTTATTAAGAATCTAAGTAATGAATGAGAATGAAATACTTTGACAGATTCTCAGTAAACACGAAATGGAAATAACAATAATAAGTGTTGAAGGATTTCTTGTATTAAAATCAATGTCTAAAACAGAGGGATGAACCCTTCTATTTATAGACTTTACAAATACATGAACCTTGCCAAAAGCAAGTTCAGAAACAAGTTGCAACAAGTTGCAGTCTTGGAACTTGTACATAAAGCAAAAAGAAATACTAAAGTATTAAACTACTGATATACAAAGGCGGTGGAAAAGATCTTCTTTAAGTACTGATGAATGACAAACTACTGATGAGTAGTTTGTCTTCAGTAGTTCTTCAGTAGAAGTGTCTGGTTTGAACTTCAGAACTTCTGATGACTTTT
This sequence comes from Ambrosia x helenae, assembly GCA_030844895.1. NCBI lineage: Eukaryota > Viridiplantae > Streptophyta > Magnoliopsida > Asterales > Asteraceae > Ambrosia > Ambrosia x helenae. Next base: position 31,967,295 of record CM061225.1, read on the forward strand.
CTTCTTTAGCACTTCTGAATCTCTTCTTCAGCAGTTTGATTCTTTGTCTTCAGTAGTTCTATACTTAGAGTATTTTGACAGAAGTGAATTAGACTAAGGTTTGCAAAAGTGGTTTCACCAATCCTTTTTGTCCTAACAATCTCCCCCTGGATTGATGAAGCCAAAACCTTACTAATTCCTTATTGTTCTTTTCTGTCCTTCACAATTTTCCATATTCCTTTGAACATGGAATTCTTGAGCTGTTTCAGTTGATCATCAGTAAGAGACCCTTTCTTTGGTTCCAAGTGTTGGATTGTAAGCAGGTCTTTGGTTGATAGTTTCTTCAGTTTATTCATCGACCTATATTCCCTGCTTGTTTGATCTCTTCTTGTCACAAGTACTGAGTTGTTATCAGTAAAGGACCATCTGATGACTGGTACTTTAGACTTGTCAAAGTCTGCAGTGTAGGGAACCATGGTGGTACCCTGGGTTTCTCCTGAGTGTTGAATGTTTTCAACTTCAGTGACTCTTAGGTGGGATTCACTTCCCTACTGTTGTTCCATCACATTAGGTATCTGAAATGTTGGCAAATGATGTTCAGTTACTACCTTGGTGTGCAGTTTGTCTGTGATGGTCTTCTGGATTTGATATGCAAAGGTGGAAGGATCCCTTAATTGTGTGAGCAGAGGCTTCTCTTCTATGTCAAAATCAGAATGTACTACTGTACTACCTTCTAGTAGTACCATTCTGAAATCAGTCTTCACTTTCTCCTCTGACTTCTTTCTTTGGGTAGCTGGTCTTCTTTGAACACCAGAAGTTCTAACTACTGAAGTTGAAGTTTCAGCAGTTTGAAACTTCTCTAGATTAGCAGCCCTTGCAGCCTTGTATTTTCTATATGTGTCCACCAATCTTTCTTCTTTCCACTTGGACACTGAGGCTTTTGAACCATAACCATTAGCTACCAGTTCTTCTATCATCTGAGCTCTCTTGGCCTTTGTGTCTTTACTTGTTGCAAGTTTATCTACAATAAGTTGAGCTCTTCTTGTCAGCTCTTCCACAGAGAGTCTCTTCAATGTGTGGCCTTTGATTTTGCTGTTCTTCATAATGTAAGACATCAGTTGATGTCTTTTGTCTTATTCAGCAATTTCATCTAGGCTAGCCTGCCTTTGGAGTTCAGCTTCATAAGCCTGAAGTTTTTCTTCATGGCTTAGATCTAAGTCATCCCTTTCTTCCAGAGTTTTCCAAATCTGATCTTCTCTGGCCTTCTTTTGGGCTGCAACTAAACTCTTCTCAAGTAATTCTGCTGATTGAGAGATTGGAGAAGGGTTTAGCACAGTCATTGTGGTAACTGTTGTAGTAGGCCTGATAGGAGCAGAGGTTGGTTGAATAGGAGCAGTTGATCTGGAAGGGTCAGCAGTTTGAGTCTTGGAAGTGTTAACTTCTGATGGGTTGACAACTTCTGAAGGTTTGTCAACTACTGAAGGATTGTCTTCAGTACTTTCTGATTCTTCATCAGAACTTTGGCCATCAGAGGTTTCTTCATTGTGCCCTTGGGATTCATCAGCCTTTTCAGTATCTTCTATTTCTTGAATAGAGACACCAAATTGTTGTGCCAGTTTCTCTTTTCTGGCTTGATCTTTTTGATCTCTAGCTAGGATAGCCACTCTTGCCTTTCTTCTGGCTTCAAGTGTATCCATAGGTACCTTGATTTTCTCCCCCTTTTGGCTTCATCAGCCTTTGAAGTTGAAGCTTGGGAGAAATGACCTTGAAGATGACCAATCTGTTTGCTGTTGTGATCAATCTTGTTGGACAGATCATTCATCTTCGTCTGTATCACTCCAAATTGGTTCTTCATGGACAACTCCAAGTCAACTGTGTATGTTTGGATGTGATTCTTGATGAGGGTGTTCATCATGTGATACAAGGGACCATCTGGGCTGCATAGCTGGTTCAGGTCTATGCTTGTTTGCCCAGGGAATTGGGTAGGCATTTGTAGTGAGGGGTGTGTTTTTGGTTGATCTTCTTGTTGTACAGAAGATGCCACTCTAGGGGAATCATGGATTGAGTGGGCTTTAACCTGAGATGGTGTGACTAGCTTCTTGAGCTTAGAGACACCAGGTGCAGGACCTTCACTTATAGCCGTCAATTCAGTAGTTTTGTGTTTTGAAACATCATCCAAATCAATGGAATCATCTAAATCCCTGATTACATCCTCAATGAGGACTGTATCAGTTACATCATGAGCTGAGCCCAACTCAGTTGTCTCATGTACCTCTTGTTCTTGGTTCAGAGGATTTCCTACCTCATGCATTAAGCCTTCATCAGTAGTTGCCACAGTTGAGGTCTTAGCTATGATACTTCTGTCCTCAGGTCCACCACTGGGTGGTAAATGAGTAGTAGCAGCCTCAAAAGTACCAAAAGTTTCTAAGTTAGGGCTTAGAGACCCTGGTTCATCCTCATCTCTTTGGTTAGGGCTATGAGTGTCCACATCCATGTCACTGTCTGAGTCTATGTCCCCTGTTTGATGTGGTTGATGGGGACTGACATGTGTAGATGGGACTTTCTCTTTTAGCCCAGAGAGAAGTTTGGCTATTTCTATGTCTGGTTCAGAAATTTGGGGTGCTGGTTCAGTAGTTTGGGCAATGGGTTCAGCAGTTTCAAAAGAAGAGTCAATTGGAATATTTTTCTTAAGTCTTTTTCTTTTGAAAAGGATTGTTATTGGTGCTCTTGGTGGGGTTTGAGATGGATGAGACTGAGAGGATGTTTCAGTCACATCTTTAAGAAGTGCAGATTGCACAGTAGTTTGTTCAGGCATCTCAACCTCCTGAACAGCTTTTCTTTTGGGTTTGGTGGGTTTTTGTTTTGTTATCTTGGGTTTCTTGTCCTTTGGTGGAGTAGGTTTGGAAGATGAGGGTTCCATGGGGACTGGTTCTTGTTCCCCTTGGTCATCTTCTGGCCAGGCAGCCTGTTTGTTGTGCCTTGAGTATGCGTGTGAGGTTAAGGGTTTCAAAATTTCAATTTTACCCACAAGCACCTCATTACCCAGTTCAGATATTATGCATTGCATAATGAACCTTGGATATAACAAAAACTTTTTCTTAGTGTTATTGTGATGTAACACCAACTCATTAAAGAAAAGTTTTGATGCCCTGAAATTTGTTTCATTCATAATAGAATGAAAGATTGGTTGAAAGGTTGAGGGCATCTGGTCATAAGACCCAGTTTTAGGACTCAAGCACATAATAATATAATGAAACAAAAGTTTATATTTTGGTTCAAAATACTTTTTAAAGATTGTAGCTTGTGAGAGAGTACCTTGATAACCATACTCAGTCATGGTTAGGTGGATAGCAGAGTTGTCAAACTTCTCAGGGGCATTCACATCATTCAACCCTAGTTTGTTTGAGAGTATGGCCGGTGTTATGGCCATTTGTCTCCCTTTAATTGTTGAGTTGAGGGAGATAACTTCATCATCCACCATCACTGTCTCAGCATTAGCCCAGAACTCATTGAGAGTTTCAGGATGTATTGGTGGGTCTATGGTGAGAGCGGTGAAATATTAGGATTTGACAACAAGATCAATGATCTCATCGTATTGGGACCAGCCTTCTTGTTTTTCTAAGTAGGCTCTGAGATTGTGTCCCTGTTTGAGAACTAAAGCCATGTGGTTTTTGTGTGTTGATGAATCGAACAGTGTTTTTGTGTTGCAGGTTCAGGGGTTTGATAGCTTTCTTGAGAGAGAAGGAGGGAATTTTTGTGTTTGAAAGGATAAGTGTTGAAAAAAGATATTTATCAGAAATTTTTAACCGCTTGGATCTTCTTTATTAGAAGTTTTAAACCGACTAGGTCAAACTTCTGATGATGGAAGAAGTCAGATTTGCCCTTTTTGACCAAACTGCTGATGAAGGATTATCTTTATCAGTAGTTCCCATTTTCTCTTCAGTAGTTTTGAACAGCTGATGAGAAATACTTTATAAATACTTTTATTCATAACTTCTGAAGGTTATTTTATCAGAAGTTAATCACTTTTCAGAAATTATCCCCATACTGATGTTTTGTTCATCAGTAGTTTCTCTCTTTTCAGAAGTTTTTCAAGTTTTTGAAAACAGATGTAAGTGAAAATAAAAAAGTTGTGCAGAAAAATAAAGAGAAACACTTACAAATTTAGCATCCCTAGCATGGATACTAACTTCTGAAATGTTGATGTGTCAAGGGGTTTAGTGAAAATGTCAGCTATTTGATTAGTTGTTGCTACATGTTTCACTTCAATCTTGCCTTTTTCATAGCAATCTCTTATGAAATGATACCTGATTTCAATGTGTTTAGTTTTTGAAAACTGAACAGGATTTTGAATGATGCTAATGGCAGATTTGCTGTCTACAAGCAATGGTGTCTTGGTCTCTTTGATTCCATAATCAAGAAGTTGATATTGGAGCCATTGTATCTGTGATGTACAACTTGCAGCTGCAATGTATTCAGCTTCAGCAGTTGAAGTTGCAACAGATGTTTGCTTCTTTGATTGCCAGGACACTAGACAGTTTCCCAAGAATTGACAACTACCAGATGTTGATTTTCTTGACATTTTACACCCTGCATAGTCACTATCTGAAAAAGCTGATAACTTGGTATTGCTTGAAGCAGGATACCAAATTCCAAGTGTGGGAGTTCCTTTCAGATATCTGAAAATTCTTTTGACTGCAATAAGGTGTGATTCCCTAGGAGCTGATTGATATCTAGCATAGACACATGTTGAAAACATAATATCTGGTCTAGAAGCAGTTAGATATAAAAGGGAACCTATCATACATCTATACATGGTTTGATCAACCTGTTTTCCTTGATCATCTGGTTCAACTTGTGTGGTTGGTGTCATGGGAGTGGAACATGATTTACAGTCTTGTAAAGAAAATTTGTTTAATAATTCTTTAACATATTTTGATTGATGTATAAAAGTTCCATTTGTTTGTTGTTTAATCTGCAGTCCTAAAAAGTACTGCAGTTCTCCCATTGTACTCATCTCAAATTTTGATTGCATGAGTTTCTTAAATTCATCACACAATTTTGTGTTTGTTAAACCAAAAATGATATCATCAACATATATTTGAACAAGTAAGACATGATTTCCAACATGTTTTATGAAAAGTGTTTTATCAATGGCACCTCTTGTGAAGTTATTTTTGAATAAAAAGGTTGAAAGTGTATCATACCAGGCTCTTGGAGCCTGTTTGAGCCCATAAAGAGCTTTGTCTAGTTTGTACACCCACTCAGGATGAGAAGGATCCTCAAACCCAGGTGGCTGACAAACATACACTTCCTCTTTTATCTTTCCATACAAAAATGCACTTTTGACATCCATTTGATAAACTTTTATTTTGTTGGAAATGGCATAGGCCAGAAATAACCTGATGGCTTCAAGCCTTGCAACTGGAGCAAAGGTTTCATCATAGTCAATTCCTTCTTCTTGAGAGTAACCTTGTACTACCAGTCTTGCCTTGTTCTTTATTATCATACCAGCTTCATCTTGTTTGTTCCTGAAAACCCATCTAGTGCCAATTGGTTGCTTGTTTGGTGGTAAGGGACAAATTTCCCAAACCTGTTGCTTGTTGAATTGAAGCAATTCATCTTGCATTGCCTGCACCCAATTGTTGTCTTTGAGAGCTTCCTGGTACTTCTTTGGTTCCAACTGTGAAATAAATGCTGAGAATAGACAAAAGTTGGAAAGTTGGTTTCTTATAAGAACACCTGATGCAATATCACCCATGATTTGATCAAGTGGATGATCTTTGCGTTCGATCAGTTGTTGTAAACCACTGACAGGTGTTGGTGGCTCATGTTCTTCAAACAAACTACTGAGGTCTATTATATCTGGTTCAGCAGTTTCAGTGTCTTCAGTAGTTGCAGGTGCTGAAGCAGATGTTTGAGTTTGGCCTTCAGTATTTGTTGAATCAGAAGTTTGTGAAACTTCTGATGGTTTTGAAGTTGACTTAATGACTGTTTGAGGAGTCCATGGTGCTGGATCCTCATCATCAAACTTTTGATCACCATAATAAGTAGGTTTGGATGAAATGACAGTCTTTTCAGGTTCAAAATGAAAGTTGTCAAGGTCAAAGAGTTCAGCAGGATGTGCTGGAATGAGAGTGTGTTTTGACTCATTGAACTTGACATTCAGTGTTTCTTCTACTATCCTGGTTTTTGAGTTAAAAACCTTGTAGGCTTTTCTAGTTGATGAATAACCAAGAAAGTAACCTGAGTCAACTTTGGCAGCAAACTTTGAAATAGATTCCTTGATGTTCAAGATGAAACATTGACATCCAAAAGCCCTGAAAAAGGAGATAAGGGGCTTCATGCCATGAAGAACTTCATAGACAGTCTTTGAATGTCTCTTGACAACAAGAACTCTATTATGAACATAACATGATGTGTTAACTGCTTCTGCCCAGAAGTATAAAGGTAGGCCAGAATCAGCTAACATTGTTCTTGCTCCTTCTATTAAAGTTATGTTCTTCCTTTCTACCACACCATTTTGTTCAGGAGTTCTGGCAACACTGAATTGTCTAATAATCCCTTTAGACAAACAGAAGTCATTCAGAGTTTTGTTCCTGAACTCTGTCCCATTATCACTTCTAATGGTTTTGACAGGTAGAGAGTATTGCTTCTCTACTTGTAGAATGAAGAACTTGATGATTTCAGCAGCCTCATCCTTGGAAAATAAGAAGAATACCCATGTAAATCTTGAGTAGTCATCAATGATGACTAAGCAGTACTTCTTTTTACCAAGGCTCATGATCTTTACAGGCCCAAATAAGTCCATATGGAGTAGTTGAAGACATGCAGTTGTTTTTTATTCTTCAATAGACTTATAGGAGGACTTATGCTGTTTACCCTTTAAACAGGATACACAGTGTTCTTGACACTGGTATACTTTTAGGGTAGACCTCTGACCAAGCCCATTTTTGTGACTTTATTTATGGTTTTAAAGTTCACATGGCCAAGTCTCCTGTGCCAAAGATCAGTTTCTGAAGTTGATGCCCTTGAGAAGAAACAGGCAGTGTTATTCAGTACTTTGTCTTTTTCAATGTCCACTGCATAGACATTGCCACATCTTTTGGCAATTAACAAAGTATGATCTTCAATGATCTTCTCTATCAACTTCTGGCCTTCTGATGATATGATCTTGCATGCTGTCTTTGTGAAAAAGGAAGAATATCCTTTATCACACATTTGTGACACACTTAGCAAGTTGTACTCAAGGTTTTCAACCAGATTGACCTTGTCAAACTGTATTTTGCCAGAGGAGACATTGCCATGTCCTAGCACATATCCCTTAGCATTGTTCCCAAAGGACACAGATCCATCTCTTTGACTGATAAAATTGTTTATCAGGTATCTGCATCCTGTCATGTGCATTGAGCCTCCACTGTCTACATACCAAATGCTATTTAAGCCTCTAGAAACTCTCTGCACAATATAGAAAATTAGTTAGATTTAGGAACCCAAGCCAGTTTGGCTTTGGGTTTGCTCTTGAGAACATTTACAGTTTGTTCTTGACCAAGTTTAGAAATCCATGTCTTTTTGGCAATGGATTTTGCATTAAGTACAATGGTGGTATCCTTTTGAGGACCACCATCAACTTTGGTCATCAGTAGTTGTACCATGTTCATAAGATCTTTAATCTCAGCAGTTTGTGAAACTGCTGATGATTTAGGTCTAACTACTGAAGGAGAATTTTGAGAAAAAAACTTTTGTTGAGATTTTGTCTTTTTCTAAGAGAGGGTTTTTGCTGGTTGTTGTTTCTTGGGAGAAAAAGTTTTTACATAATCAGTTTTGATTTGTTCCCCCACAACCAGTTGTTGATTTTTCTTATTGAACTGAATACCTTTTCTATATCTGCAAAATTCTGTTTTGTGGTTGAACAGACCACAAATTTCACATTCTTTTGTCTTTTCTTTCAAAGACAAATCTCTGGCTGTTTTGATTGGTTTTAGGTCATCAGTAGTTTTCAGGTTCTCAACTCCTGATGTAGTTGAAACTACTGATGGCTTAAAGTCAGATTTACTCAGTACTTCTGAAGAACTTTCTTTGTGTGATTTTAGAAAGTTTTCATGGAAAGATGTGCATTCTTCCTCTTCAGAAGTTTCACCTGAAACAATTTTTCTCCCATCTTCAGTAGTTTTGGGAGAGAAATCTGTTGGTGTTTCAGTGTGATTGTACCCTAAGCCAAACCTAACATTTGAAGCACTTTGTTTGTTTAGCAATAGTTGGTACCCCTTACAAGATTCTACCCATTTTTCACATGTGACCTTGGTATCAGCAAGCTCTTGTCTGACATTTCCTAGGTCATTAATCATTATTTTGATTTGTGCTTGGGTTTCAATAGCAGAGTTAGTCAATTTAGAAACTTCTTTTGTTTTTGCAGAAAGTTTTCTTTCTAAATCATATTTTATCTGAGTGAGTTTTCTCTCAGAATCATTAGCCTTTCCTTGTAAGTGCACATTTGTCTCTCTTATGAGAGCAAAAGATTCTTTTCATGAATTTGAACATAGTTTTGTCAAAGATTCTTTTGATACCTGTGACAAGGCAGATTTTGAGGAGCATCCCTCAAATGCCATTAAGGCAAAGTTCTTTCTGCCATTGTCAGGCTCTCCCCAGTTAATGTCAAACATTTTGTTGTCTGCATCAGGATTGCACTCTGTGGTGTCAAAAGGAAGACTGCTCCAGTCAACATACCCTGAGGTAAATAGACTTTGTTGAGAGGGTTGTTGTTGCTGTGGAGGTTGTTGAGCAGCTGGAAAGGGAGGGATTGATTGTTGGCTCTGCATCTGTTGAGCAGGCATCTGTACATATTGTACTTGTGGCACATATTGGTGTTGTGGAGCTTGTGCCTGTACAAAATGTGCACTCCCTTGTGTTCCATTATTCCTGTTATAATTGGGGTTAAAATTGTTTCCAGACTGAGATTGGTTAAAGCCAGAGCTTCTACATTCTCTAGCAAAGTGTCCCAACTTTTGACACTTGTGACATCTAAGTTTAGATTTGTCAAAACCATTTTTTTGTAGAACTGTTAAGTCCTGGAAACTTCCTTCCTGACCTTTTGTAAAATTTATTTGTTTTTAAAACTTAACATGGCCAGTTGGTGCAAAATATCCATTTCTTCAAGGTCATCACTGCTGAAACTATTTAAGTCATCCATGATAAAACACATGTTATCAGCAGTTTGACCAAAGTCATTATTGTCATAACCTGGGAATGATCTTTCAGATGAGATCCCAGCAGTTATGTCAATGTGGTCAAAAGATCCAAAACTATTTGAACAAGTTGGTGAGTCTTGTCCCAATAGTGCTGTACTACCAGGTAGATAGTCATCAGCAGTTTTACTAGAATTTTGTAACTTTATCTTTTGATTAATTTCTCTCTCAAAAGTAAGTAATCTCCCATGAAGTTTTGTAAGAGTGAGGGAGCTAAAATCTGGTGAAGATCTTAAGACTATTGAGTATGTTTCCCATTTATCAGGTAAAGACCTTAAAAATCTATGAAGCATAGATACAGTTGTATAGGTCTGACCATTTAGTTTTAGCTCAGATATTAATGAGGAAAATCTTTCAAATTGCTGAGTTAAAGTTTCCCCATTAATGTGAGCAAAAGTTTCATACTGTTGAGCCAAGATTTCTCTGGTGTTGGCAATCACCTCTTCAGTTCCTCCAAACTGTTCTTTTAGGCAGTCCCAAAGCTCTTTGGCACTATCACAATGTAATAGGCCAGAATAGATTTCATTTGGGAGTGCCATTGCCAACATAGAAAAAGCTTTTGCATCAAGCTCAAGTTTTAGGAAATCATCATCAGTATAGTCTTTTGGTTCTTTTGGAATCTCTTCCTTAGTTTCAAGATTTATATTTACTGGTTTATGAGGACCATATATCACAGATCTCCAACAACCTGTGTTGGTCTGTGACAAGGTATGTGCCATTCTCTTTTGCCATATGTTATATTCATTTCTTACAAGCATGGCAAGTTTAGTGGCAGAACCAGTATTATGAGGATCCATTTTAAAGAGTATTGTTTTGTCAAATATCTCTTAAAGTGATGGATGTTGATAAAAGTGAGCTTATAATCCTTTATTGAATATCAACAAGAGCCTGTGTCTGATTCTCAATTTGTTAGATTGATATGTGATCAGATAAACCAGTGCTCTGATACCAATTGTTGGATCAGTATTGCTGCTCTTTTAGTTGAACTTGCTAGTTGACACTTAAGTGTTTAGCAAGTTCTTGGTGAGTGATAGCACAGCGGAATGTTTATAAGTTTAAAGCTACACTTATCAACAGGAGTTATTACTCCCCCTGGATTCAAGAACTAATAAATGAAAAGTGTTTATTGAGAATCTAAGTAATGAATGGGAATGAAATACTTTGACAGATTCTCAGTAAACACGAAATGGAAATAACAATAATAAGTGTTGAAGGATTTCTTGTATTAAAATCAATGTCTAAAACAGAGGGATGAACCCTTCTATTTATAGACTTTACAAATACATGAACCTTGCCAAAAGCAAGTTCAGAAACAAGTTGCAGTCTTGGAACTTGTACATAAAGCAAAAAAGAAATACTAAAGTATTAAACTACTGATATACAAAGGCGGTGGAAAAGATCTTCTTTAAGTACTGATGAATGACAAACTACTGATGAGTAGTTTGTCTTCAGTAGTTCTTCAGTAGAAGTGTCTTGTTTGAACTTCAGAACTTCTGATGACTTTTCTTCTTCAGCACTTCTGAATCTCTTCTTCAGCAGTTTGATTCTTTGTCTTCAGTAGTGTCACACCCTCAAAATCCACTTGCGGAGTTTTACCGCGAGGCGCATGACAAACCAGGATCCAAACCAACGATCACAATAAACAAGTCTAAATGAATATAAATGCAATTTCAAAACATAGTTTAAAATCCCCGTTTACAGCGGAAGCTTATTTAAAAACAATATCTCAATAACGAAACAATAGTTCAACGTTCAAAAGACCATGCAACCCTATTAAGACGCCGTGCAGACGCGTGCGCCCTAGTCCAGTCGTGCTACCTTAGCGACCTGAGAAAACATGTAAAAGTTTACGTCAGCACAAAAATGCTGGTGAGTTTACAGGTTTTGTATCCAAGTACCAAGTCCACCTGTCCATACTATAACAATCGAAAACCAGTATACGCTAGCTAGGCGTACGTTTTGTTACTACCACGATTGGAAAACCATTACTAACGCGAATACCAAAAGTATGCCCGATGTAGTTCCTGTTGTTCCTGTTGTTCCTGTTTGAGACAATATGCACCCGCCGACCCTCCAAGTCGACGAGCGGGGTTGGTCACTCCCAATAGCGCTATTCACATTTCCCCGTTGTGCAAACCCGCACATTCATGGTTCCCCCCGGGACTTCCAAAGATCGTGTAGTACACAGTGTAAACCCATAGTATGACAGTAATTGCCAAATAATCGTTTTAACACATGTTTTCTCCCCGAAAAGTGTAAACCAGTTTAAAAGAGGGGCCGTAAACTCACCTTAAGTTGCGTTACTCCTTAACCCGAGTAAACCCAGCTGCTATGCTAGTCCCGTAAGCGGCGACCTAACATACGACAGTTACAAGTACTTAGACTAATAACCGCAGGCTAATTAGTCCCTAGATGTCCAGACCATAACCAAGTTCGTTTGAAAACACCGTGACTGTTTAACCGACCCAAAGTACAAGACTCGACATCCCATTGGTGACCCGAGACTCCCCGTGTTATGTTTACGCTCCAAAACATACAATAACGCAAGTACACTTAACATACGTTAACGCACAACAAGTTATAGCACATAGTTCACGTATCACCGGAATACATCCAAATATATGTTACCAAGTTATTAGACATGTTACGGGGTTCCTAGCATGTTACTACATGTTAAATCGGGTCTCGGAATGCTAATTTACACTTACAGCAGCAGTACACGCGATTAGGAAAAGTCAACTAGCAATTAGGAAAGTCAACTAGCAATTAGAAATCCTACTCGCCTCTATTATAGGCGATTAGGAGCTACTCCCCTGAACTTACTAGCAATTAGGGCTATTCCCCTGAACTTATAGGCAATTAGGGCTATTCCCCTGAACTTATAGGCAATTAGGGCTATTCCCCTGAACTTACACAAGAGTAGACCTCTACTCGCCTATAATATGGGCGATTAGCACCCTACTCGCCTATAACATAGGCGATTAGGAATGCTACTCGCCTGTAACCTTGCTGTTCCGGTTTTTCGCGCGTTTAACGCTCCAAATCAGATCCAGAACGTGTGTAACCACCCAATATCATCCCAAACACTATCCTAAACATGTTTAACCCAAAATCCTTCGTTCAACCTCGTATAATCAGTCCTGCATGCAACCAAGTAATCCAAACACCAATTCACATAGCATGCAACATCATACTAACACGTGTAATCATAACCCTAATATCCAATTACTGAGATTCCTATTATCATAATATCAATATCAATACTGATCTATCATAATAACATATCAAATCATCATCATGAATCATAAAAACCCTAACTTTCTAATCATACACACTCATAATGCATGCATATTAGTTATAATCCGATTAACAACCCTTATTGACGATTTTCAGAAAGCTTTTTCGTTTAAGAACAGGTCTGGACCATTAGGGATTGATTAAAAACGTTTATAAAGAGTTATGGGTGAAAATCAAACCTTAGGATTATGAAAATATGATGATTCGAGCTTGAAACCTTGAGTTTTGATCAAAAATCGCCTTCCAGAGGTTGTTTATGTGTTGGGGCGGGTTATGGGACGACTAGGGTTGGTATAATGAAGTTTAGGAGGTTAAGTATGGTATTTATAGTCGTTTTTAGTCGTCCAGCACGTAACTAGCGAGTATGCAGCAGTTTCAGGCGATTAGGAATCCTAATCGCCTGAATGTTCAGGTGATTGGGCCTATTCGCCCCTATGTATACACGAGTAGCCTCCTACTCGTGTCTAATATTCCCTACTCGCCTCCCCTATAGGTGATTAGGCTTCCTAATCGCCTATAGGGGTTGGTTTTGTGCGTTTTGCGCGTTAAACCCCGTTTTAACATATGTTAATGCATATTCACGTACCGACAAGTCACATAATGATTGTAAACACATAACACAAGTAAATACACATATTTACACTCGTTCACCAATTCCCGGGACTCGAGACTCGTACGTTCCGTATGTCCTGACGATCCTACAAATCGTCACCGTTTGTACACTTGGTTAAGGACTGACATCTGACGAACCTCTAGACCAACATCCAATGATCTTCTAGACTAACCAATAGTTCCCGAACCATAATCCGACTTAACTAATCCAGTTAAGTACAATATACGCGTGACTCGCTAAGGTAGACTTTCATCTAGACAACGTTGTTAACCAGAATTTGCCGGGTGTCACATCATCCCCACGTTAAAAGAATTTTCGTCCCGAAAATTGCACAAGCACCAAAAGAACAAAAGAATAACGAAGGAAACAAACAAAAAGATAGAAACCAGAAGAGAGATTTACCCGAATTGTCACATCATCCCCACGTTAAAAGGAATCTCGACCCGAGATTCATTCAGCTGCCGAAGAGACATGTCTCGACTCAAACGCTTCCTTAGGAAAAAGATGAGGATACTTAGACTTCATCTGATCCTCCCGTTCCCATGTATATTCCGGTCCCCGGTTCGAGTTCCACCGAACCTTAACGATACGAATCTTGCTGTGACGCAGGCTACGAATCTTGTAATCAAGGATCTCCACAGGTTCTTCCACAATCCGAAGACGATCATCAACCTTGATCTCTTCTAGTGGAACGATAAGAGACTCGTCAGCCAGACACTTCTTCAAGTTTGACACGTGAAAGACGTTATGTACGTTACCGAGCTCCGTCGGTAGATCAAGTCGATATGCCACCGGCCCAATCCGTTCCAGGATCGTAAATGGGCCGACATATCGCGGATTGAGTTTGCCACGCTTCCCAAAGCGTATGACGCCCTTCCACGGTGAGACTTTTAGAAGTACCTTGTCATTGACTTGGAACTCCAGTGGTTTGCGACGCTGATCAGCATAACTCTTTTGCCGGTCCCGTGCCGCCGCCAACCGATTTCGAATCTGTACGATCTTTTCCGAAGTTTCGTACACTAGTTCAGGCCCAGTGAGTTGACTCTCACCCACTTCAGCCCAACAAAGAGGAGAACGGCATTTCCGTCCGTATAGTGCTTCGAACGGAGCAGCCTTGATGCTCGTGTGATAACTGTTATTGTACGAGAATTCTACTAACGGTAGATGAGCTTCCCAACCCTTGCCAAAATCGATCACACACGCCCGCAGCATGTCTTCTAAAGTTTGAATCGTGCGCTCACTCTGACCGTCAGTCTGTGGATGATACGCCGTACTCATGTCTAGTTGGGTACCCAAAGCCTTGTGCAAAGACTTCCAGAAGTGAGAAGTAAAATGGGAGTCACGATCCGAGATAATAGAAACTGGTACCCCGTGCTTAGAAACAACTTCCTTCAAGTAAAGACGAGCCAAACGATCCATGGTGTCGGTCTCCTTAATGGCAAGAAAATGAGCTGATTTCGTCAACCGATCGACAATCACCCATATCTTGTCATTCCCGCTTGGTGATTTAGGAAGTTGTGTGACAAAATCCATAGTAATCCGTTCCCATTTCCATTCCGGAATTTCAGGTTGTTGCAGGAGACCCGACGGTTTCTGGTATTCCACCTTGACCTTAGCACAGGTCAAGCATTTGCTCACGTATGAGGCTATGTCCGACCTCATGTTTGGCCACCAGTAAAGCACCTTCAGGTCTTGGTACATCTTATCCGAACCAGGATGAATAGAATACCGGGACTTATGAGCCTCATCAAGGACAAGCTCCCGTAGTCCCCCGAACAAAGGAACCCATATACGTTCTGCGAAATAGTGCAGGCCATCAGGCCTTCGCTCTAGGTGCTTGTCGGCACCGTGCATAGTTTCAGCTTTAAGGTTTTCCTCCTTCAAAGCTTCCAATTGGGCAGAACGGAGTTGATCGGGTAACGACGAATGGATGGTGAGCTGCAACGCCCGAACACGACGAGGTTTAGTTGATTCCTTCCTGCTCAAGGCGTCTGCTACAACATTCGCCTTGCCAGGATGGTACTTAATAGCACAATCATAGTCGTTCAAAAGTTCAATCCAGCGACGCTGCCGTATGTTCAAGTGTTGTTGGTCGAAAATGTGTTGGAGACTCTTGTGATCGGTGTAGATGGTGCATTTGGTACCGTACAAGTAATGTCTCCAAATTTTCAACGCGAATACCACGGCACCCAACTCCAAGTCATGAGTTGTGTAGTTCTTCTCGTGCACCTTAAGTTGACGAGAAGCATACGCAATCACTTTCTCGCGTTGCATCAACACGCAACCGAGACCATGAATAGAAGCATCACAGTAGACAACGAAATCATCAGGACCCTCAGGTAAAGACAAAATAGGAGCGGAACACAGTTTAGACTTCAGTTCTTCAAACGCTGACTCTTGTGGTTCACCCCAATCGAACTTCTATCCTTCTGAGTGAGAATGATGAGGGGTTGAGCAATCTTCAAGAACCCCTGAATGAAACGACGATAGTAGCCCGCAAGGCCTAGGAATTGCCGCACCTCAGTTGGCGTCTTTGGTGCTCCCCAGTCCTTGATCGCTTTGATTTTAGCTGGATCGACATGAATCCCTAGTTCATTAACCACATGTCCTAGGAATTGAACTTCGCGTAACCAAAAGTCACACTTTGAGAACTTGGCGTAAAGTTGTTCCCGTCGCAAGAGTTCCAAAACCAACGCAAGTGTTCCTCATGTTCGGTCTTGTCCTTAGAGTAGATCAGAATGTCATCAATGAATACAATGACGAATTTGTCCAGATATGGTTTACAGACGCGGTTCATCAAGTCCATGAAAACCGCCGGTGCGTTCGTGAGACCGAAAGGCATGACCAAGAATTCGAAATGGCCATAACGTGTTCGAAAAGCAGTCTTCGCAACGTCAGCCTCCCTGACGCGCAGCTGGTGATAACCGGACCTCAAATCGATCTTGGAATAATAACTAGAACCCTGAAGCTGGTCGAATAGATCGTCAATACGTGGAAGAGGATAACGGTTCTTGACAGTCAATTTGTTCAGTTCTCTGTAGTCCACACACAACCGGAAACTTCCATCCTTCTTCTTAACAAATAGAATCGGGGCTCCCCAAGGGGAAGAACTTGGTCGGATGAAACCCTTGTCCAAGAGTTCCTGTAACTGACTAGACAATTCCTGCATCTCGGGAGGTGCAAGACGGTAGGGGGCCCGAGCAATAGGAGCAGCCCCTAGTACAAGATCAATACCGAACTCGACTTGACGATGAGGAGGAAGACCAGATAAATCATCAGGAAAAACATCAGGAAACTCGCGTACCACCGGAACGTCGTCGATCTTCTTCTCCTCAACAGAGGAAACAGTTAAAAGCGCCAAAACAGCTGGATAACCCTTTCGAAGACACTTAAGGGCTTTCATGCTAGAGATGATGTTTAGCGGAACACCACCCTTGATACCGTACACGGAAAGGAATTCTCCATCAGGGAGAGGAATCCGAATAACCTTATCGTAACAGACAATCTCCGCGCGATACAAAGATAACCAATCCATTCCTACCACAACGTCAAAACTACCCAAAGGTACCGGCATAAGATCGATGGGGAACGATAAACCCGACAACTCTAATTGACACTCCCGAAGGATACTAGTAGCTTCAATCGTCTTACCGTCAGCTAACTCAATAATATACTTGGCCTCTAATGGTACGGGTACTACATCTAGCAGTCGACTAACATCCATGGATACAAAACTCTTGTCGGCACCAGAATCAAATAACACACTAACAGAACGATTATTGAGAAG
Organism: Ambrosia x helenae; assembly: GCA_030844895.1. NCBI lineage: Eukaryota > Viridiplantae > Streptophyta > Magnoliopsida > Asterales > Asteraceae > Ambrosia > Ambrosia x helenae. The sequence goes on from CM061225.1 coordinate 31,984,216, forward strand.
AAACGTACCGGTGACTGTGTCAGGGTCCTGCCTAGCCTCAGCAGCTCCAATGACGAAGGCACGTGCATTTCTGCCGCCGCCCCCGTTGTTCCCATTCCCGTTGTTCCCACCATGCTTCAGTTTTGGGCAATCCTTCTTGTAATGCCCAGTGTCACCACAGTTGTAGCATCCTTGTTTCCCTGTAGTCCCCTGAGTAGTCGGAGCTGAGCTGTTAGTCGGAGCCTGAGTCGATGGAAGTGTAGCCCGACAATCCTTAGCATAGTGGCCTGTTCGCTGGCAGCGGTGACAACGGTTACTGTCGCAGTTCCCTTGGTGATGGCGTCCACACTTGTTGCATTTGGGCAGTTTTCCCGCATAACCACCTTGCTTGTTACCCGAAGAAGATGAACCCCCATTATCAAACCTTTTACCCTGCTGTGCAGACCCAGATCCTTTCCCGTCATTTTCCCACTTGCGCTTGTTGCTCTCTGGGGCCTTAACAGTTGAACCCTTCGCAGGCAAAATCCCCTCATTCACTTTTAAGTTGGTCATCCTATGGGCCGATCGAACGACCTCCGCATAAGTAGGATGATTTCCAGCAGCCACTAACCCTGCAATTTCCGGTACTAACCCTGATACATAGTGCTCAATCCTACGATATTCTGGCACGTGCAGATCGGGACACAGCACGGCCAACTCATTCCGTCTCACAATATACTTCTCGATTTCCGACCCAGTCATCTTGAGGTTCCACACCTCATGCTCCAGCTTCTGTACCTCTTCCCTCGGGCAATACTCACGCTTCAGCAACTGCACAAAATTCTCCCATGGCATAGCATATGCCTCTCCAATACCCATGTTCTGGGTGATGCCATTCCACCAAGTCAATGCCACGTCCTGAAATAACGCAGCCGAATACTTTACCCGATCTTCTGGGAGACAGTTACACATCAGAAATACTGACTCCACTTTCTCCAACCACCTAAGCAAGCTCACCGCACCCTCAGTGCCAGAGAATTCCTGGGGCTTACAGTCCCGGAACATCTTGTAGGTGCACATGGGTGGGGGTGGGTCAACAGGACCACCTGAAACGAAACGTATGAGAAACCAAAAGTAACGTAAACAAGGTTCACCAATGAGGCGAAGGAAATGGATAAATCAACTTACCACCACCGTTGTGCCCTAACTGAAAGGCAGCTTGGAGCAAGTTGTTCAGATCAGCCTGTGATAGATTAATACCTCCACCACGACCACCAGCACCACCGCGACCACCACCACGTCCACCATTGCGACCACCTCCACGTCCTCCACGCACTCCAGACATGATTCTGGCAGAAAGAACGAGAAAATTTAGTTTCGCAGTTAAAGATAACCACTAATGTTCACAAGATCAAAGCTAGATCCAATCCAGGACTATCCCTTCAAACCCAGAGCTCACTAGGGCTTCCATGCATTTCGTTTTATGATTTTGTGTGCACCCAAAATGATAAAACGCTCTACATGGTCCTCCAAGTGTTCTCCTAGTTCAAAGTTCAAATCACCGAACATAGACTCTTAGCTATACACCGTAATACTACGGTAGTTCATGACAAGTGTTTCTATTGGAGTGCGAAAGGGAGATGTCCGAGCCTTGGACAAATCTCAAGAGCACACGAGTTACCCCAATAGACCACACTGCCTAGAAAACAAGTAACCCAACCTAAGATAGAACGGATGATGTAACGTAGAAAGACCAACGATTTAGAGACACCCCGACAAGACCATACGTAAACCACTATAACGTTTAGTACCATGTGATCGTCTAGTGTGTGCGACTCGGCTATAGACTAGACCCTACATGCAGTCCTAGTTCACTATAACCATTGGCTCTGATACCAATCTGTCACACCCTCAAAATCCACTTGCGGAGTTTTACCGCGAGGCGCATGACAAACCAGGATCCAAACCAACGATCACAATAAACAAGTCTAAATGAATATAAATGCAATTTCAAAACATAGTTTAAAATCCCGTTTACAGCGGAAGCTTATTTAAAAACAATATCTCAATAACGAAACAATAGTTCAACGTTCAAAAGACCATGCAACCCTATTAAGACGCCGTGCAGACGCGTGCGCCCTAGTCCAGTCGTGCTACCTTAGCGACCTGAGAAAACATGTAAAAGTTTACGTCAGCACAAAAATGCTGGTGAGTTTACAGGTTTTGTATCCAAGTACCAAGTCCACCTGTCCATACTATAACAATCGAAAACCAGTATACGCTAGCTAGGCGTACGTTTTGTTACTACCACGATTGGAAAACCATTACTAACGCGAATACCAAAAGTATGCCCGATGTAGTTCCTGTTGTTCCTGTTGTTCCTGTTTGAGACAATATGCACCCGCCGACCCTCCAAGTCGACGAGCGGGGTTGGTCACTCCCAATAGCGCTATTCACATTTCCCCGTTGTGCAAACCCGCACATTCATGGTTCCCCCCGGGACTTCCAAAGATCGTGTAGTACACAGTGTAAACCCATAGTATGACAGTAATTGCCAAATAATCGTTTTAACACATGTTTTCTCCCCCGAAAAGTGTAAACCAGTTTAAAAGAGGGGCCGTAAACTCACCTTAAGTTGCGTTACTCCTTAACCCGAGTAAACCCAGCTGCTATGCTAGTCCCGTAAGCGGCGACCTAACATACGACAGTTACAAGTACTTAGACTAATAACCCGCAGGCTAATTAGTCCCTAGATGTCCAGACCATAACCAAGTTCGTTTGAAAACACCGTGACTGTTTAACCGACCCAAAGTACAAGACTCGACATCCCATTGGTGACCCGAGACTCCCCGTGTTATGTTTACGCTCCAAAACATACAATAACGCAAGTACACTTAACATACGTTAACGCACAACAAGTTATAGCACATAGTTCACGTATCACCGGAATACATCCAAATATATGTTACCAAGTTATTAGACATGTTACGGGGTTCCTAGCATGTTACTACATGTTAAATCGGGTCTCGGAATGCTAATTTACACTTACAGCAGCAGTACACGCGATTAGGAAAAGTCAACTAGCAATTAGGAAAGTCAACTAGCAATTAGAAATCCTACTCGCCTCTATTATAGGCGATTAGGAGCTACTCCCCTGAACTTACTAGCAATTAGGGCTATTCCCCTGAACTTATAGGCAATTAGGGCTATTCCCCTGAACTTATAGGCAATTAGGGCTATTCCCCTGAACTTACACAAGAGTAGACCTCTACTCGCCTATAATATGGGCGATTAGCACCCTACTCGCCTATAACATAGGCGATTAGGAATGCTACTCGCCTGTAACCTTGCTGTTCCGGTTTTTCGCGCGTTTAACGCTCCAAATCAGATCCAGAACGTGTGTAACCACCCAATATCATCCCAAACACTATCCTAAACATGTTTAACCCAAAATCCTCCGTTCAACCTCGTATAATCAGTCCTGCATGCAACCAAGTAATCCAAACACCAATTCACATAGCATGCAACATCATACTAACACGTGTAATCATAACCCTAATATCCAATTACTGAGATTCCTATTATCATAATATCAATATCAATACTGATCTATCATAATAACATATCAAATCATCATCATGAATCATAAAAACCCTAACTTTCTAATCATACACACTCATAATGCATGCATATTAGTTATAATCCGATTAACAACCCTTATTGACGATTTTCAGAAAGCTTTTTCGTTTAAGAACAGGTCTGGACCATTAGGGATTGATTAAAAACGTTTATAAAGAGTTATGGGTGAAAATCAAACCTTAGGATTATGAAAATATGATGATTCGAGCTTGAAACCTTGAGTTTTGATCAAAAATCGCCTTCCAGAGGTTGTTTATGTGTTGGGGCGGGTTATGGGACGACTAGGGTTGGTATAATGAAGTTTAGGAGGTTAAGTATGGTATTTATAGTCGTTTTTAGTCGTCCAGCACGTAACTAGCGAGTATGCAGCAGTTTCAGGCGATTAGGAATCCTAATCGCCTGAATGTTCAGGTGATTGGGCCTATTCGCCCCTATGTATACACGAGTAGCCTCCTACTCGTGTCTAATATTCCCTACTCGCCTCCCCTATAGGTGATTAGGCTTCCTAATCGCCTATAGGGGTTGGTTTTGTGCGTTTTGCGCGTTAAACCCCGTTTTAACATATGTTAATGCATATTCACGTACCGACAAGTCACATAATGATTGTAAACACATAACACAAGTAAATACACATATTTACACTCGTTCACCAATTCCCGGGACTCGAGACTCGTACGTTCCGTATGTCCTGACGATCCTACAAATCGTCACCGTTTGTACACTTGGTTAAGGACTGACATCTGACGAACCTCTAGACCAACATCCAATGATCTTCTAGACTAACCAATAGTTCCCGAACCATAATCCGACTTAACTAATCCAGTTAAGTACAATATACGCGTGACTCGCTAAGGTAGACTTTCATCTAGACAACGTTGCTAACCAGAATTTGCCGGGTGTCACAAGTAGTTCTATACTTAGAGTATTTTGATAGAAGTGAATTAGACTAAGGTTTGCAAAAGTGGTTTCACCAATCCTTTTTGTCCTAACATACAACCACATCATGACAAATTTGATGGAAAAGCAAGCAAGGTCTTGCCCACAAGCAAGCTACGTATTCTCAAAAGGAGGAATGTTGGTGTCTTCTTCACTTTATTCTATTTGTGGGGTTGTTTTCAATACAAAAGGTATAAGGAGTGCCATGAGACAAACCCAATATCAATTAATTACAACCATCCAACAACCACAATGGCCATATAAATTATTATAAATATAAAAAATTAATGAAAAATACACAAGAATGTTTTGCAAGATTCCTGCTTTTGATTCAACAACCATTACTACAAAACACAACCACCACTATTAGATAAGCTTAATACAAAGTTTCAAATTTAATTGACTACTCTATTAATTTTAATACGCTTAATACATGAAATAGATAGTCTTAATGCATGTTAGGCTAAAAGACTATAAGAATAACCTGAAGAATCATAAGAAAAAACATAAGTATTATTAATCAAATAACGCGGTAATCTATAGTCAATAATAACCTAAAAATGTAATCGAGTATAATGAGTATGAAAAAAAATGACTTAACATTTGTGGATGAAGAATGTTTCATCAGGATGAGCGCTAATGACGAACATATCATTACATATCTGGTTGAGCTCATGAAAAATTAAACAATGGAGCTGGCAGCGGAAGAATGCAGGTCGCAGGCTTGGGGTGACTAACCTAATAAACTTCTTAAAAGGAGGAATGAAAACGTAGTGGAATTCAAACGACAAATTAAAGGAATATGTAACTAACCTCATAAACTTCTTCTAAGTAATCATTATTAGCATAACCAGTGGCTTAAGAAACAACAAACGTTCAAAATAGGATTCCATATCCTCGTTTGACAAGAAGAATATCAAGATTAAATCGATGGTATTACAATTTGAAGAAAAGTGACACCTAACAAAATTCCAAACTCAAACATGATGACAACAAAATCATGTTTATAGTAATAAACCAGCCAAAAGGATCAAAGGTCAACGATCCATTAAGGTAAATAAAATCAAAGTAAGAACGTGGTATATGAACAATTTAAAAAATATGTGTAAAATTATATGTAGTTGGGGAAGAGTAGATGACAATGGTACCTGGTAACAAAGTTTTCCGGGCCATAGATCAAAAAAGAATCATTAGTATCATACTCATCATCGTCGAGAACATCATTGAGATCTTCTTTATTGCTGCACTTTTACCCTGAATATATCAATATGAAAAAGTAAACATATTCATTGATGTGGAAGACTCTTCAATTGACCATTCAATTACCTATAATAAATAGAAGAGGGTGGTGATGGGATGTGGAAAAGACAATACCATTGAAAGCAGAATAAATGAATGGTTTAAATACAATGATCTAGAATTCATGCATTAGTCATTGAGAGAGAGGCTATTGTACAAAAGCTCATTAAAATACAAATTGTAAGAAGCAATCCTGGCCGTCGATCTGGGTTTTAATCAAACATCATCCTAAATTACCACACGTGTTTTTAGTTTCAGTTAACAAAGAGAAGGGGAAATTAGACAAATTGCGAGTATAATAATTTGAATTTTTTTTAATAATCGCGCCCAAATCATCTCATTTATGGACAGTTATTATCAATTGCTATAATCGTGGAATTCACAAATTTAAAACTCAAAAAAAGAAATCATACTCTGTAAACAAAAAAAAAAGAGAAAAACTGAGCATTCATCAAAACGAAGAAGAAATGAAGAAATGAAAACCCTAAAATTACGTTTGTATGAAACAGGTGAAACAAGAGAATGAACGAGCTTGTTCGTGCGTTTGATGAAAGTTATAAACGCGTTTTCAGTTTTTCATTGATTTTTATGATTTCACATGATCATGTTGTTAAAATGCACTTAGTAATATCATAAAATGCACTTACATGTTGATGATATTTAACTTACAATGTAAAAACATAAAACGCACCTAGTGATATCATAAAACACACTTACATGTTGATGATAATTAACTTACAATGTAACAACATAAAACACACTTTGTGATATCATAAAACGCACTTACATGTTGATGATAATTAACTTACAATGTAAAAACATAAAACACACTTATATAAAACGCACTCAGTGATATCATAAAACACACTTACATAAAAACATAAAACGCATTCACTGATATCATAAAACGCACTTACATAATGTTACTCAGTGATATCATAAAACGCACTCAGTAATATCTACAATATAAAACAGTTATCTATTAGCCTCTGTTCATCTCTGAACTTTATTTCTTCTTTGTTTGATGATTGCTCTGTTTTTTTTTTGTTTACAGAGTATGATTTCTTCTTCGTTTTGATGAATGCTCTGTTTTTTTGGTTTACAGAGTATGATTTCTTTTTCGTTTGATGAATGCTCTGTTTTTTTTGTTTACAGAGTATGATTTCTTCTTCGTTTGATGAATGCTCTGTTTTTTTTTGTTTACAGAGTATGATTTATTTAGATCTGATACACAATTAAACATCACAATGATGGAATATTGTGAAATCGGTTATAAAAATTTTGAATTCGGATTTAACAATAAAACAGGGATGTATTATTACGTGATTAAATGAGGGATGGAAAAATCTATATTACCCTTGAATTGGCTTCAGATGTTATAACCGTCAAGTTACACGTGGCCCCTTTTGGTGGCTTCCTACACTTTGTAGGTTAAGGTACTTTGTACCAAATACTTTCTCTTAGTCATTTGTGCAATTGTCATCAAAGGTTGTACATTAGGGGCATAAAAGAAAGAAATGGAGTAAAAATTAAGGAATTACACTATGGCTTTTGGTATGTTATCTTAAACTTAATGTAAAATTACCATACTATCCATCCAGTTTCTTTAATAATGTAATAATATAGAAATATAGATTATCTATACTATATATATATATATTACTAGTTTTATACTCGTCCGTTTGACGGGTTGTACAACAAAATTATACAAAAATATATAAACATTATCTTTCTGTAAGGTTTGTTTACTAATCACCAAATCAAGAAGTCAATCATCTGTTGCAAGCAAAGTCTGTTTACTAAGGTATGTTCAAGACCAGTGGATATGTTAAAGAGACCTGTTTGAAACAGCTATTACTAAGGTCAGTTCCATAGATGATATGTTTATGGAACAGACCTTAGTAATAGCTGTTTGAAGCAACAACTGTTTCAAACAGCTCTCCTTAGCAGACACACTACTCTGGAACAGACCTTAATAAACAGACTTTGCTTGCAACAGATGATTAACTTCTTGATGTGGTCTTTAGTAAACAGATCGTAAACAGTTGTTAGTAAGCTCTGTTTCATAATAAAACGCTCGTTTTTTGTGTTTTTTGTATAGCACTATGGTACTCATTGGAAAGATAATAAAACGCTCGTTAATTTGGTGTAATTTTTTTTCAAAAAAAATAACGTTTAAAAAAATTATTAACGTTTTAAAAATCATGGGGGGAAATGCATGTGCCATGCACATGAGAGAGAAAAAATAATTTAATAGTAAATGGAGTATCCATGACCCATTTAATTGACCCAATAAAATGAGCGGGAAAAACTTAAAGGAAACTCTCATAAGGTGACATGTGTCCCTCATTAGCTTTCATTTATATATTATAGAAGATTTATTATTTATCATATAGTGGGTGCTGGATGGGTAAAGTCGTCATTTCATGTTTATGTATAAGGGTAAAATTGTAATTTCATTATAATGACAAGACAAATTTAATACAACTATTCATTTCTATTAATTAATGACAAATAAACAAGAAATTAATGATTAATAGTTGAAGGTTAAAAAAAAGGCAAAAAACAAGAAACAAAAAATTAGTTTGTATAATATTACACCATTCACAATTTTAAACCCCTATATTTTGTATGTCTTATTTACAATAAATTAACCGCAAACAAACTCACATGTTTGTTATATAATTTTTGGAATTAGCCTGTGAAGATTAACAAACAACTAGCAAGAATGCACTTTACCCATCATGCATTCGGGTAACAGCGTAATGCTCTTTTTTAATCAATAATAGAGGATAAATTTGATAAAGATATAAGTTGGATTGAATCTCTATAATATAACAAGTAAAAGTAATAAGTGGAATATGGATGTTTAGCGCGACTGTTTTCGGGTTATTCAAGTTATTTAAATTACAATTTGATTTATGTTTGAATTCGAATTGAGCTAAATAAACAAAATTATATATATGCATTTTTTTTATAAAAGAAATTCAAGTTATATTAATTCAATTTGAATTTTCAAGTCGAATCGGGTCGAAAATCATAAATTTGACCAAAGGCAACATCAAAACATTGTACAGAACCGCCGCAACGCGCGGGCTCTTGCTAGTCTTACATTAAGCCCCATATCATTATAAAAATATTATCTTCCTTAATAATAATCTTATTAATATTAAGAACATGTTTGGCTCTCCTTATTTCCACCTCCTTATAATTTATTACTTTTTTTAAAAGTTAATAAGTTACAAAAAACTGTTTGGCAAATGAAAAGGACTTTTTGTTTTAACTTTTAATAGGTTATAATAAGTTGATTTTGAAAAGTAGGGATGAAATAACTTTTTAAACCTCCTTATAACTTATTGGGAAAATTTTACCAACATACCCCTTATGATCATAAACAACAACTTATTTGACTTTTTAAATAATGTCATTTTTTTGTCATTTTACATAAATAAGCTAATCCAAACACTTTTTACAAAAACAACTTATTGACTTATCACCACATAAGCTAACGCAAACACTTTTTTAAAAAGTCATTTTCGAAAAGTTATAAGTTAATAAGTCCTTTTAACAAAAAGTCCTTTTGAACTCAAATAAGTTTATCCAAACATGCCCTAAGTACCTCGGATGTAAACTATTATTATTTCATAGATAACAATCCACCTACTCGTGAACATATACGATTCGTGTACCAACGTGTAACTCTTTTTAAAATAACACGGTTGTGTAAAAACTCAAATATTCATTAGACTTAGGGGTTGTTTGTTTTTTGCTCAGAAGTACTTCTGATCTCTTTTGTATGCACTACGCAGACTTGTTCCAAGGTCTTCTAAGGTTTTCAAAGGTCTTCTCCTTTTCTCTTCTCCTCACCCACCACCACCATCACCATCGTCCACCACCACCACCATCGTCCACCACCACCACCGTCCACCACAACCACATTCCACCACCACCACGGTCCACCACCAGACTTATGTAAAAAATAACTTTATTTAAATTTCAGTTTATTTCAGCAGTCTGCAGACGTTAACAAACAAACAATCTTCTTCTTGCAGACTGCAAACCTTTGGTCCTCCTCTTCTCCTGCAGATGTGGTTCACAAACTGCAGACCATTTGTTGCAGAAAAAACAAACAGTACCTTAACATGTTAAAAGAATACTTATAGCTTCAACACAACTTCAAAACAATTCATACAAAAACACAAATCAATTCATCTAGCTTTAGTAATATATAATTTTAGTTAGATTTCAGATAAATTGATCAACAAAGGATTATCAAAAGAAGTATTGGATTTAAATAATTTCAATTATCATCAATTGATCGTCATTGGTCCCAAATAAAAGATTGTGTGATAGCGGTATCACCTTTTAACATGTTAAACAAATATGGACCATAACTAACATAATACTAACTAATTATATAATTGGAACAATTTTTTATAGTTATAGTCCGTTAGTAGCAAACATATTAAAAAATAAAAACCGCCAACACATAGTTTATTAGTTAAGACTAATAACAACCAATTACCGATAGGGTTATTCAAATCCAATAGTTCTTAAAAACAAACTAGCAATCAAAATATAAAAAAAAGTAATGCACTAGTTTTGAAAAAGTCTATACAAATAATATATGAAACTCAATGTGGACACTTGTCAATCCCACATTGAGCCTCCAATTACATAACCAATCAATTTGTGCCAAGTATCTCATTGTGAGATTTTATAAAAATTTCTTTTTAAAAAAACAAAAATAACACAAAATATATAAACCTAAAAAAAAAGCAGACATAACATATCAGATCATAATCGACGCCTCCTTCAAACCTAAAACCTAATCTGGCGATTCAAAGGCGATTCAACCTAATCATTCATCGCCAATCCAAGGTAATCTCTATTTGATTGTTATCTCAATAAATCGATGTTCATATATCGATTATTCTTTATTTTGTTTGACTGATTTTCAATAAATATAATTTAATGTTTCGATTAATGTTACCTCTTTTTCTCTGTCTTGTGTTTGAGTGATTGTTCTTTAGTTTTCGATTATTATTGTTCATTCGTATTAATTGTTTTGTATTTGACAGATGATTTAGGGTTGATGTTTTATGTTTCAAGTTAGGGGTTTTTAGGTTTCAACAACTGTTACCTTTGAATACTTCATTTTTTGTGTATTATTGTTTAGGTTTAGTAATTTTTTAGTTTTAGGCTTCGTGTTTTAGGGTTCGTGGCCGATTAATGTTTAATGATTTATCCTTTGAATGTTGGTATATTGGGTTTTGTTGTTTATGTTTAGTGAATCTTTAGATTTAGGTTTCAATTATTTACCCTTTGAATGTTGAAAGAAGATTCATTTATATAACAGGTTGTGGGTTATTAAGTGTTAACATATTTGTGCGTACAAGGTGTTTGATAAAATATATGTAATGTTGATCTGTTTTATTATTTTGGTTATTTTATGTTATTTTGGTTCATCATTCAGATTTGGTTGATTTGTCTGTAATATGCATCAATTTTGAATGTTGATCTGTTTTATTAACTTACATTGTTTTTAGTTGATTTTGGTTCATCATAGATGTCATTTGATTCAGATCCATTAAATTTACAGTCAAGTTCTTTGTTATATAATACTTTTACTTTATAATTATCGATTTAGGGATTTTTAGGGTAAATTGATTTTTTAAGGTTTGAGTGATTCTTCTTTAATTTTAACTCATTATTATTCATATTGATTAACGGTTTATATTTTAGGTTACAACTTAGTGTTTCTGTTTTAGGTTTCAACATGTATTTCGAAATGTTTTTTCAAGCTTTTATTTAAACAGTGTGAATATTTTTGCAAATTAGTTTGATCTATGCTTACAGTTTTAATTTTTGTTTATGAAACAGTGACACAATGTGTATGGGTTTTGGTTATATATGGAGGATAACGACGTCGCTGCTTTGGTAAGATATCTAACATGTTTTACTGTGTTGCCATAATATATGTTTTTAAAGTATAATATGTTTTCAATATTTTAAATTGTGTGTATTTTTTTATTCAGCCGTTACCTTCTGATTATGGTGAATGGATCAACAAATATAATTATCCCACTGGTGTTACCAAGGTCCGCACATTAACCTCTGTGGTGTTTGAGGTTACGGTAACAAGCATCAATGGAAGCTGGTACTTTTACGACGGCTGGAGAAGCATGATCAATGAATTAGGGTACCCACCTGAATGTAACTTCATATTTCAATATGAAGAAAATCTTCATTCATTCCGGATCATCAGTTTCCATCAGGATGCAGTATCGGCACCTGGTAACTTTTTTTACTGCAGTTTGAAGGATCATAAATCAACGCAAAAACGTCTTGTAAGTTTAATCAATTGTGATTCAATTAAATTATGTAAATATTTTTTGCAATTCAGACATTTATTAGTGTTTTATATAAATAATTATTTTTGCTTCTTAGCATATTAGTCCCTTTGTTGCACATGGATTACTAAATAAAAAGCTTCCAGTAAATCTAGTAGATTGCAGATCTGTTCGGCATTCATGCTTTGAGTTAGAGATTGTGCGTGAAGATGGTCATTTTTATGTTACTAGAGGATGGCCTTGGGTGCAGGATGCTCTTGGAATAACAAAGGAGCATTTAATTGTTTTTGAAATCGTTAAGCCGGTATTATTTTCTTCATTACATACATGTTTTTTTCTATTCTTAAAAATTATGTTTTTGGCTTTTATTCTAATGCGTTTTAATTTTTCATTGTTTTGGATACAAAAAGAGGATCTACAATTTGTCGTTGTTTTTGAAGAACAAGCTTACTCTTCCATGTGAGGAGTTTTGGGCAACAAGGGTTAAGGTGGAATACGAAGATGAAAATGAACTGGATGAAGATGTGATTATTCTATCTGATGATGATGGACAGGATGATGCTGAAGGTGAACCGGTCGAACATGTTCCAGACAGTTCAATGGAGGTTGATGATGATGGATCTGAAGCTGTGGAAGATGAAGGTGTGCCAATGGTGTTCACTGTTGACAATCACTTTGTAAGTGTTACAAGTTAGTTCTTACAGTTTCCATTTATTTGCCCATTAATCAATCAGTTTTTAAAAAGTGTGTTTATACTATAGTAATAGGTTTGTTGCGACAAAGTTGATGTTCATTCTACATAGCTATAATATATAGTTAGTTAATACGTAACGATGGATTGATGACATCTTGAAATGGTAATCAACTAAAATAATGAATGTATGTGATTGTTATTGCTATTACAAGCTTTATGATTTATGTTTATTCTAAATTCAACAAATATGCAGAATGATTTGAATTAATTTTTAGTGTATAGACTTGGTGTCACAAAACTTTAGTTGTTAATCTGTCAAGGTTATTTTCATTCATTATTTGTTTAGTATAAACGTAGATAATACTAAACGGAAACTGTAGATATGTCATATTGCATTAAATGGGTGACTAATATGTTTTGTGAAATTTCGTTAATAGGTCAACAGTGAACAGTTGTGATTGTTATTACAATTTCAAGCCTTATCATTTATGTTTCTTCTTATGTAGCGTATGAAGCTTGAGTGGGCAAAGCAGAACGATTTGAACCGTAAAAGGTCGTTAAGCGTTTCTGATGATGAGGGTTGGTCATGGGGAGTGTATGTGGGAATCGAGGGGTCAAGAGGAAAACCCCGTTACAACATCAGAGGCATGCAGTCTTTTGTCGATGATAAGGGACTTCATACGGGTGATAAACTGCATTTTCTGTTTTTCAACAACCAAGGTTCGTTCAGGCTTTCTAATGTGGTTAGAGGTGACGGTAATTAGGTGGTTTTAGGTTGATGACACTTTTTTGTAGAATGACAACGTTTGGTGGGTAACATAACAAAAAAGGGGTTGTGGTTTGCAGGGACAAACTTTTGCACGTTTACTACTTATGTGGTAATTCGTGAATTTTGGGGATTTTTGTGTTTAGCATCAGTAATATTCTGACTGATTATGTGGATTAGTTAACAACACTATATATTTCATAATAAGTATGTTATGGATAATAGTTGTCCATGTTAATGTTAATTGGTTGTTTAGGAAGTAAGATAATAAACATAGTGTATAATGGTTTTTTTTTTTAAAAAAAACTTTAAAATTTAAAGATAATGTTGTCTGTTTTTAGTAAATTGTTTGACTTTTTTAAAATTTTATATTAATCTATTATTTATACTATTTTCTTAATTATGGAAATCTGTTTTATAAACGTATTTTAGGTTAATAAATGGTTTGACTTTTTTGAAAATCATATTAATTTCTTATTAATGCCAAATTTTAAAATTAAAAAAAGTCAAAGGTCACATACTTTTTCACCGTTTAATGCTTATGTAGTAAACTGTGTATTTTTTGGGATGTTATGTCTTTAAACCCGAATATCCTGTTATGGTTTGTATAGATATGATCATGAATCATGAGATATTCCTAGGAGTAGTCTAATATTATAAATGTTAATGCAAGGATTTGTAAAGTATGTTAACCATCTTTCAATCTTATAGTATTATTGTAAGTTACAATTATTTAGGTCAAATGGAAAAATTTTACTACAACGATTTTTTCTATATTAATGTTTAGTAATTATGTTTTAGATTTTTGGTTTTATATATGAAGTCCTCATAAAAGTTCATATAGAAACAATTTTTTAAGTTATGAAAATATAAATTTTTTAAAAAAGTCATACGCCTCCTTATTGATGTACAATTTAGTCAAATTTTAATTTAGTCAAATCAAATATTAAATTTGGTCAACTTTTAAAATAAGTAAAAAAATTTAAATTTATAACTTTCTAAATCAATGTGTGTCCAACCTTTCTAATGTTGTTAAGGTTAATGGTAGTTAGTGGGTTTATTGGTGGTGGTTTCTAGATTTAGATTTGACTTTTTATTAAATTTGGTTGATTTCTATAAGTTTTAATTTGACTCAAATTTTGGTAAATTTCAACACAATAATATCAAACGGTTTTCATTTAAAAAATTCAAAACATATTCGTTTTTTTTGGCAACCTTTGACTTCTTATTAAATGTAAATGTCTTAGATTTTTTCACGTTTAACACAAAATTCCATTATTATTAAAAATGATACAAATTTAAAAATTATATTAAAGCTAAATTCTGTATACTTAACCAATTCGTTTTATACCCAAAAACAATTCTTTGTTAAATTTTAAACCTTTAAAAAGTTATATTACGTTTATTTTATGTATTTTGAAACCTTTATATTAGATAGGTTTAGATTTTAATGTGGTATATAGATTTAAATAAAATAAATTGTTTATTTTTTAATTTTAGCAACATTTAAATCTAAATTAATTATGGTTTCCATTTTATAATTTCCTTTTTAACATTATTAATTTCTTAACATAAATAAATCTTGCAATTTAGAACTTTATATACAGATTTTGTTTTGTAAACTATAGTGTAATTCCTTCAACTCTGTCAGGTATGTTTATCAAATTTTACATAATCATTCAGTTATTTTTTATTCATGTAATGTTGTATTACTTACATTCTATTAAATTGCAGGTTTATGGATCCGAACAACATTACGTATTGAATAACATCAATTGGAGGATGTCTCAATATACAATCAAATTTAAGGTGCTTAGGATCTCGAAGCGACTAAACCGCAAGAATCTTGCAGAAATTCTTTGTCTACATATGTTTCTTATGGATTTACAGGTTAGTGTTTAAGGTATTGATTTTTTAATTTATGTTATTAACATGTTATTGTTACTAATAATTCTGAATAACTTTATTTTGTCTCTCTTTAATAGATTGTTTCATTTTAACCAATATTATTTTTATATGCAGAGGGATCAATAAATTTATTGTTAATAACCCTAACAATTGTTAGTACACATAAAGTACACGTATTGTTAATAACAATAACCAATAACTTTTTTAGTTTATAATTAATATTTCAAATTTTAAATTCATATATTAACAACCGCCACTTTTTAAGCTTGTTGCAGAAACAAGTCTTTTCATCTGCTCATACAATTGATAGGGAATATTAATTATTATCAGTGTTGAAAATCTATGCTGTCCCTTCAGTTCTTTACACGCGTTTTAACATATGTATATAATCATAATCACTAAACATAAATCACAACTCTATTTTCTTCAAAATAAACACACATAAGTTCTAAAAAAAAAATATTAAGCAATGGAAAAGGTTGTGAGTTGGAGGTTCTGCAGTATCAAACGAAGATATTTGGTGAACATGAGTGACAATTCATGTTTACTTTTTGGTTCAAGAAAAGCTGTTATGCAAATGGGAGCAGAGTTTCAAAGAGAAATGTATGACTTTGGAAGAACAATGAGGTTGCCAAGCATCGGAGAAAGGAGACTGATTGCGAAGTTGGAAGACATCTTTCAAGTGGATGAGTTTGATGAACTTTTGGAGGTATTTCCTGTCTATAGTTGGTTTTTTGTTGAAAATCTTAATATTACAAGTGTCCAGTTTACCGATGGGTCACATCGGTTGATGTCAAGAGACGAACTTGAAAACTGCAATGACTATGACTTGCTGGTGGAACTGGATAAGGTAGGCATGTCTAACAGCAGTAGAAGCTTAGCGATGGTGAATCTGGAACAAATGATTCGCCTAACAATCAGGAATCTGGAGGAGGAAGCGGCAATAGTGGAAGCAGAGGAGTCATCCGATTCTGAAATGGATGATGATGAAGATGCTGATTAAATATAGTATGTTTTATATGAACTTAAAATACTTTTGGTTGATATGTAATGAATATATTATGATGCAGTTTATTAACAACTTTAGTAAAAGTTGAAATTTTGATGTATAATTATTATAACAACCTTAATCAGTTATGTTTAATAATCTATTGGTTTTGTTATTAGTTTAATATTTTTCATTACTTTTATTTGAACTTGGCTTTAGGTTGTAAATAGAGTGTTCCAATAATTCTTGATTATAGTAGTAAGTATGCGTTGCTTTAAGTGGTAAGAATAGAATTTAAAAAACTTATGAATAGATTTAAAGTTCATAGTGAAAGTTGTGAATTGCAAGGCTATGATATGTACAATACATAAGTAAAATATCACTATTGATTTGAATAATTGTTATTAGATGAGTAACTTTTAAAAGTTTATAAAAAGCTAGGTTATAGTCACGCTTGTAAACACGTTGTATACCCAAGTCAAATGACAATATGCCAATGATATGTTGGTGATAAATAGATATAATCTATGGATTTTATTTTACAATATTGATAATTAACATTTTTTAATGTACCGACTATCGAGTAAGTTAGTTGTTCAATTAAGGAATAAAACTTTTTCATTATGGCCCGTGAATGGATAAGCCCAATTGTCTATAGAAGTCCAACCCAATTCATAAAAGTTTCTTTCAAAATATAACTACGTGTATAGGTCCATAAGTTTTCACCATGGGTCATTATTGGATAAGCCCAGTAATGTTAGTAGCCACGGGTTTTATACTTTTAGTAAAATTATATTCTGTCGCATCTTCTTTGTATTGTCTGTTAACATTATAAAAACTGTTTTGATCGTGTTATATTAATTTGCACTAAGTGGTGACACCTTTTTAGTTATTGCAACTGGATTTTTAGCAGAGATGGAGTTAAATTGTTAATACTTAATGAAGAGGGTAAACCACAAATAAAGACAACAAATGTTGTGTACAAAAAGATTTTCTTAAATCTATGACTTAATTTTGTAATTCGTTTCCTTCTTCGGCATAGTAATCAAATTCTTTTAACACTTAATTACTTTTGCCAAATCATCTCTTCAAATCTAATCTATGATAATATATTCCTCATTCATATATTTCATAATAAATTTATAATTTCTTAATTTGTTTTATACTTATACATCTAAATAATAACCTCACCAATATGTTTACCTATGTATGCATTCTAATGTTCCCATCATATATTCAGCTTCGTATTTTTTGAGACACATTCCACATTTCTTACACTAAATATTATTAGATTTCAGCCTCGGACTCTCTCGTATCTTTTAGATTTCATATCAGGTGGAAACATTGGTATCAAAACTCTTATTACTAGAATAAATATTAAACCATCTGATATCAAGATTCCAGTAAATTTCCAAAGGCGTCAATTTCCAATAAGTGTATGTTTCGCAATGACCGTCAGGCGAGGACAAGCTTTATCTAAGGTTGGATTGTATTTAAGAGAACCTGTTTTCTCACATGGCCAACTTTATGTTTCATTTTCAAGAGTTAAAAGCAGGACAGGAGTGAAATTACTTATACTTGATGGTGATGTGAATGTGAAAACTAAAACCAGAAATGTGGTGTATAAAGAAATATTTAGTGATATTTGAATAAAATTTGTATTCGTTGTGTTATAATTTAATACAATATTTCTACTGTATTTTTCTTATACGTTCTAATTCCCTAAATAGATGTACGTTGATGAACCGCGTGTACACGCGGGCTAAAATCTAGTATCTAGTAAAACTAATAAAATAAACTAGATTTTGTAAGAGAGGAGCATGAACATGTGGCAAATAACCTAAAAGTTAACAATAAAATCAATCAAAAGTCATATTGCCCCTTCGAAATATGTAAATAAAACCCACACATTTTGATAAAAAGACGCTAACCCCTCTCTCTCTCTCTCTCTCTCTCTCACTACCCACACGCTCTCTTCTTCTTCTTCTTGGCCGCCACAGCCTCCATACCCCTTTCCCCTTAAACCCTTATTATTATTATTTCCCTCTATTTTCCACCGATTTTAATCACTCATATTCATACACAGGTCGCTTTTCTTTTTAATCCATCTTTATTTTATTATTCTATCTTCTTATCATCGTTTTTTTAGCAGGATTTTGCTTATACTTTAGTGGGTTTTTGTTTTGTTGTGTTATTAGCTTAATCATTCAAGGGTTTGTTGCTGTTTTGTATGTATGTCAATCTTGTATGTGAACTTTGGTGTTGTTATCTTTAAAGTTTTAATCTTTTTTGTGTTTGTTTATCTAGGTTTGTGCTTTACTCATTGTTTGATGTTTGAACTAGTCATGGATTGTTTGGACATTCTTTAATTCATGAATCTTGTAATTGTATATTTGTATGTGTTATTTTAGTTTATTTTTTATTTTTGATATTTTATGTTCTTATCAGCATTTGTTTGTGGGGATTTTGTTGTTTTATTAGCTGAATTATTTAAGGGTTTGTAGCTGTTTTGTATGTGTGTGAATCTTGTATGATTCTTTAAAAGTTTTGATTTTTATTTATTTTGTTTATGTTTGTTAAGAAAGTTTTGTGCTTTACTCATTGTTTGAACCAGTTTTGGATTGTTAGAGCTGTTTTCAATCTTGGTTTTTGTAATTTTATAATTTTTATGTGTTTTTGTTGGCTAAAAATGTTGAATTTGATATGCTGATGCTGTTTAGGTGATTGGGAAGTAGATATGGCTGGGAAATCAAGCAGGGGGAGGAATAAGAAAGCCTCGCAGAACGCTGCGAATGCTGCTGCTGCGGTTGTGGCTGCGGCTGCACCTGCACCGGCACCGGCACCAGCACCAGCACCAGCACCGGAACCGGTGGTGTCGTCCAATGGTCATCCTGAAGATAACTTGAATTCTGTTGTAGAACAGAAGGTGGATGCTAATGGGGTCCTCCCTCCGGTTGAGGTACAATCTACTGCGTCGGAGGTTAAGGAGCCGGAAAATGCGAGTTCGGAGAGCCAAGTTAAGCAAGGTAAAGATTTTTTAGCTTATTGTTTTAGTTTTGTAGTTATGAGCTGGAACGGTTGGTGTATTTATATTATGGTAGTTATTCATTTGAAACATTAATGTTTGCACAAAGGATAATAATGGCATATTTTGTTAGTTTGTACCATAATTGAAGGAACTACACATATGTATGCATGTATATATAAGTGTTTGAATAATTGAAGGTGCGTGCATAATTATATATGTTCACGTGCTTATCGTTTCATTAATTGACACATAAAGTTTAAATACAAATAGGAAAACTTGCAATTATAATAATAATAAAAACAATAAACGAGCAAACACCGCTTAGTTGCGGAAAAGGCAAGGTTTTTTTTTGTGCATCTTCAACGCTTATGGCACTATATTTTTTTGTTGTTTTGCTATGTTATTTTTTGGTTTCATCAATATTTCCCAAGTTGGTTTTGCTTACTGTCTGGTATTCATTGATAAATTTAGTTTAATTTGGTCGATGTATATGGTATACCTTTATTCACGATTGAAGAATCTGTATAACATTTGACTATATTGATTTTACTTTCCTAATATTGGATTTTGTGTTTTTTTACGCAGGTGACATTCATCTTTTCCCTGTTCCCGTCAAAACACAATTTGGCGAAAAGCTAGAGTTACAAGTATGCTATCTATAACCGTGACTCGTTTTTAATTTTTTGGTATGATATACATTCTTTGTTTGATTAGCGTTCATTACATTTGCAGTTAAGTCCCAGTGATTCTGTCATGGATGTGAGGCAATTTCTTCTTGATGCTCCTGAAACGTGCTTTTTTACTTGTTATGACTTATTATTGCACACTAAGGACGGGTCGTCACATCATTTAGAAGATTACCATGAAATTTCTGAGGTTGCTGACATAACTTCTGGAGACTGTTCCTTAGAGATGATTGCAGGTATATTACGCCCTTTTACTCCCGTTGAGAGCTATACATCGATATTCTTTTTAATGTTTTTTGGGGCCTAATAAATGAAAATATTGCAGCACTTTATGATGATAGATCTATCAGGGCCCACGTCCATCGTACCCGAGAGTTGCTTTCTCTTTCAACACTGCACTCCTCATTATCAACATCACTTGCATTGCAACATGAAATGGGGCAGAATGCGACTGCAAATTCGGGAGGTATATTGCTCAGAAAAACGCCTATTTTATCTTTAAGTTGTTTAATGACTAACTGTTTTAAAACATCAAAACAGAAAATCCCAAAAAAATCGAGGTTTTGGAGCTTGAGAATTTAGGGTTCATGGAGGACGTTTCTGGTTCACTTTCAAATTTATTGTCAACTCCTTCCAAAGAAATCAAATGTGTAGAAAGTATTGTTTTTTCGTCATTTAACCCTCCTCCAAGCTACAGAAGGTTTGTTAGAGTGTTTTTTTTTATGATACATTTCCAAGTATATGGTTTTTATGTTTTTTTTATTTTATGTTCAGGCTTGTTGGGGACCTAATTTATCTGGATGTGGTGACACTGGAAGGAAGCAAATATTGTATAACCGGAACCACAACTACGTTTTACGTTAACTCAAGTTCCGGAAATGTTCTTGACCCAAAACCGACCAAGGCTGCTTCTGAAGCTACTTCCCTTATTGGGCTCTTGCAAAAGATCAGCTCCAAGTTTAAGAAGGTTTGTATTCATCTTACTCTTTTATATCAGTAATTTTTTAAATTTATGATTTTTTTTTTTTTTAAATTTGTTGTGAATTTATTTTCTTCAGCTTTTCGTGAGATGTTGGAACGCAAGGCTTCTGCTCATCCATTTGAAAACATCCAGTCATTGTTGCCGCCAAATTCGTGGCTTGGATTGCACCCTGTTCCTGGTATTTTTTTTTTTACTTCATAATACATTTTTAATTGTTTTTCTTACTATTGTTATTAACTCTTTTTTGGCTGCATTATTTAGATCATAGACGTGATGCCGCACGAGCAGAAAATTCACTTACTCTATCTTTTGGGAGTGAATTAATTGGTATGCAAAGAGACTGGAATGAGGAACTACAATCTTGTAGAGAGTTTCCCCATGCCAGCCCTCAAGAAAGGTACTGTTACTTTCAGATGTAGCAAATTGTGCGGGTCGGACTTGCATGCCCAAAACCACAAAAAGTACACAGTTTCAATAAGTGCATTAAAAAAACACATTGGACGACTTTTGATACGTTCCTTTTATATTTTGAAATATTTTGTTTGAGGCTGGCCGCTGGCGTATATTTGTGATGTTTTTCCTTGAACACATTTTTTTAAAGTTTGAATCTTTATAAACGAGTAGTGTGCTAGATCACAAAAAAGTTGCATAATTTTAATAATATTCTTTCAAAAACACTTTAGAAGACTTTTTGACTCGTATCATTGTTAGTTATAGTTGGTTATTCACGTGTTTTTGGTTTAGAATAGTGTCGTTTCTTATTCAGATATTGTTGAATATAGGATCTTGAGAGATAGAGCTCTGTATAAGGTATCTTCTGATTTTGTTGATGCTGCAATAAGTGGAGCTATTGGAGTCATTAGCAGATGCATCCCGCCAATTAATCCAACTGATCCGGAATGCTTTCACATGTAAGTAGGATGGAAATTGCAATTATTTCTCATTATTTAAAGCTGATTATCATATGCTATATACTCAATGTATAATAAACGCTTTGAAACATCTCTTAATAACCATTAATGTCTAATCAAACGGTATTCCTTTTGTATCTGCTTGTAGGTATGTTCACAACAACATATTCTTCAGTTTTGCTGTTGATGCGGATCTCGAGCAGTTATCCAGAAAGCAGGCATCAGATTCATCTGAGAAAACATCGACCAAATCCCCTAAAGTCAACGGTGAGAAATCTAGTGCTGCAACCTCTGACGTCAATGGCGTTGTAGAATCGGTTTCTGACGCACCTTCGGAGGTACAGCTGGCAGAGAGTGAACAAGCCACATATGCATCTTCCAACAATGATCTGAAAGGCACAAAAGCTTACCAAGAAGCCGATGTTCCTGGATTATATAATCTTGCTATGGCCATTGTTGACTACAGAGGTCATAGAGTAGTAGCGCAAGTATGCATTTTTTTCTTTGTTTTTACTAAGTTTACATCAAATGTTTTATAAAATTTTACTTTCATGTTTTCTTTTTAGTAATTTTTTTTGCTTAGCATCTCTCTCTCTCTCTCTCTTTTTTTTTCAACAGAGTGTTCTACCGGGAATTTTACAAGGTGATAAATCAGACTCACTTCTATACGGGTCTGTCGACAATGGCAAGAAGATTTCCTGGAATCAAGATTTTCATAATAAGGTCAGTTATTACTTATATGGATGGTCTGTGTATTCATTTTTCTGTTTTTGTCTTTTCATCATTTTATCTTAATATATGTAATACTGAATGATTTTTTTTTCATAAATGTCTGCACTGAGCTTAAATTTTAATTATGATGATGGCGTTTGAGTTTTATTTAGTTGTTTTTATAACATGTGCTAAATTAAATCTAACATTAGGTATTGGAAGCTTCAAAGCGTCTGCGGGTAAAAGAACACACGGTTCTTGACGGATCAGGAAACGTTTTTCAAATAGCTGCACCTGTTGAATGCAAGGGCATTGTTGGAAGTGATGATAGGTGACTTCCGTTTACCACTTTACCATTCTCAAAATACTGTTTTTTCCGTTTCTAGGTTGGTTGAATATATATGCTGACTGAATATATTTTTGGTGTAAAATTATTATGTACAGGCACTATCTCTTGGACCTGATGCGAGTCACTCCTCGTGATGCAAATTACACAGGACCAAATTCCAAGTTTTGCATTTTGAGACCTGAATTAATTACCGCCTTTTGCCAGGTAAATTTCACATATATTTTATTAAAACTACTGTCAAGTATTTACGGATTATATGCGAATGATATATGGTTTATGTGAAAAGGCTGAAGCAGCAAAGAATTTAAAATCAAAACGTGAGACAGAGGACACACCCAAACCTGTAGATTCTTCAAAGGTTGACAATGTTGAACAAGTAGATCAAGCCGAGCCTGCCAAAATACCCGAAACATCTGAAACTAAACTGGTAAAAAGCATATACTTGAATTATATTTGATGTTAATACTTATGCAATATTTGCTTAGCCTACTATTTGCTGTGTGCAGGATGAATCAGTAGATAAGACTGTCATTGACGAGTCTGGTTCTAAGCCTGCTGACGTGGCAGATAAGTCTGAGGATATACGGTTCAACCCTAACGTATTTACTGAATTCAAATTGGCGGGGAGTCCTGAGGTAATTGCTTCTGTTGGTGATTTTTATTTGCGTTATGTTACGGGTCGAAGTTAAACAAAAAGTGTATATTAATGCATACGACCTTCTATATGTATGATTATTGTAATAACGTTATTGATAATGATATTAACCATATTCTTACATATATTTAACCCAATCCGACTTGCTTTTAAAATTTTAATAGGAGATTGCTGCTGATGAAGAAAGTGTACGGAAGGTGAGTTCATATCTGAAAGACACCGTGCTTCCGAAATTCATTCAAGATCTTTGCACTCTTGAAGTTTCACCGATGGATGGCCAAACGCTCACTGAAGCACTACATGCCCATGGAATTAACGTTCGATACATTGGTGAAGTATGATAATTTAACATACTTAAAATTAAAAAGTTATTATATTTTGATGGAAAATCGCGGATTTTCTGATGACTTTTTGGAACATTTCCAGGTAGCTGATGGTACAAAGCACTTGCCTCATTTATGGGACCTTTGCTCTAATGAGATAATTGTTAGATGTGCAAAACACATACTCAAGGTTAGTCTGATTTTCTTTATCTTTATTAGTTTTTTTTGTCTTTTTTATATTGGTTTTTGAATGGTGTAGTATTATTTTTTGTTATACAGGATGTGTTGAGAGATGCAGCAGATCATGATATTGGACATGCAATTGCTCATTTCTTTAACTGTCTATTTGGAGATTGTCAATCAGCTAGCGGAAAAAGCGTCGGTAATAATACACCGTCCAAAAATCAGAAAAAGGTCGGCAGTTGATCCTTCTTAGTCTTATGGAAATTCCCTTTTGCAAGTAGCACTTTATATAGTGATTAAACGAGTTATGTTCTCGCTTTGTGGACCCCATCCCGTTTCTAAACTAAAGGGGACTCAAAATCATTTAAAAGATGTAAAATAAATCGAAGTATCGTGATACTAATCATGGAAACAAAACAGGATCTTGTGGCGGGCAAATCGACAAAGGGGCACTCAAGGTCGAAGGTTGGTAGCGCTGCTACTAAAAAGCAAGCATCTTTCATGAATCTCAGTTCTGAAAGCTTGTGGGCTAACATCCTTGAATTTGCAAAAGCTAAATACCAGGTAACATAAACTTATCTTTTTATTTACATATATTAATCCTTCAATTCCTTAAAAAAATTTTTTCTTTTTGTTAATCTATTTGTCCATTTGCAGTTTGAATTGCCCGAGGACGCAAGGTCACATGTCAAAAAGATTTCAGTTATTCGTAACCTTTGCCTGAAGGTAACAACTATAGTCTTTCTGTGCAATTTATAATGGATAATTTTATATGACCTCCAAAATTTTTCTAGTATATGACATTTATATCCCTCCTAAAACTTGCATTAGGTGTTTTTCTAGTGTAACGATAAAGAGAAGGGTATAACTGTCATTATTTAAGTTTGATTAAATGAAATGCGTATATACAAATTTTAAGTATTTTTGAATTTGAATGGGTATATTTGATAATATATTTTATTTTATTTTAAAATATCATCATGAAACTGATTTGTTAAATTGTTCTTTACAGGTGGGAGTAGCCATAGCTGCCAAAAAATATGATCTTAGTGCAGGAACACCTTTCCAAACATCGGATATATTGAATCTTCAACCTGTAGTAAAGCATTCGATACCCGTATGCCAAGAAGCAAAGGAGCTGGTAGAAACCGGGAAGGTCCAGCTTGCAGAGGTTTGTAAAGTTCTATATCATAATATATATGGCAATTAATTATCATTATTTGTTCTTAAGGAAAATAGTAAGAGTATTATGATATGATGTGTTTATATGAATTATTATTCCTTGTATAATCTGGTGTCACATACTTGCAGGGAATGCTTAATGAAGCGTACACTTTGTTTACCGAAGCGTTTACAATACTTCAGCAGGTATGTGGTTTGATCTTTTTGTCTCGGGTATGCGCAATTGGAATATTAACTTGAATTTATTTTTAATGTTTTTTTATCTTTATTTAACCATAAAATACAGGTCACTGGTCCAATGCATCGTGAGGTTGCTAACTGCTGCCGGTATGGTTCTGTACTTGAAATTAGTAATAAGAAATCATGATGAAATTCTCCATAGAAGTGGCACAACCCGTTTACTAACGAACATGTCGTTTTTGGTTATGTTTCTATCCAAAAAACGTTAAATATGTCACGTTATGCATATAACCTTCTCAACCGCTACATTCAGAAAATTAGGCGATCTTTGTTAATGCATAGTTCTAGTAATCATTATTCACGTATCAACTCAATTACTCAAGTAACGCTTTTGGACAAAATGGTAATTGTTGGTCAGCACAACCCGACCCATTATAACTTTACGTCTTTACCCATTTGACCTTTTTGCTGAGTCGGTCTATCGTGCTACTTCTAGTTTCAGAGCGTCTCATTCTATTCGATCTTTTTGTAAGATTTTTATTGATATGTTATGAGATTAACAAAATATTTTTTTCTTATATAGTTACCTTGCCATGGTTCTTTATCATGCTGGAGACATGGCCGCAGCCATCATGCAACAACACAAAGAACTTATAATAAACGAACGGTGTCTCGGTCTTGACCACCCTGACACAGCTCACAGGTGCGGTTAATCATTTTTATTTCAAATTTAAACAATCACTTTTTGATTACAAAAAGCACGTGCGTGGAATGTGACTACAATTTTACTTTCCCATCTTTTACAGCTATGGAAACATGGCCTTGTTTTATCACGGGCTCAACCAATCAGAGCTTGCATTAAGACACATGTCACGTGCACTGCTCCTGTTAAGCTTATCCTCAGGCCCGGATCATCCCGATGTTGCTGCAACTTACATCAATGTTGCAATGATGTATCAAGATATTGGAAAAATGAATACGGCGCTTCGGTACTTGCAAGAAGCGTTGAAAAAGAATGAGAGGCTTTTGGGTGAAGAACATATTCAAACCGCTGTCTGCTATCATGCACTTGCTATTGCATTCAACTGCGTTGGTGCCTACAAGCTCTCTCATCAGGCATGCACTTTGAATTATCTTTAGAAGTTTATTATTTTTTTTATATAACTGTTATATTGTTGGTGGCTAATGATTTGTTGTTTAACAGCATGAAAAGAAGACGTATGACATACTTGTGAAGCAGCTCGGAGAGGATGATTCAAGGACTCGGGACTCAGAGAATTGGATGAAAACTTTTAAAGTGCGGGAAGCGCAGGTAAAGTTCTGTTTCTAGTATTTTTGTAACTTCTTTTATTTTACGAGTTAGTTACGCATTATCCATGTGATTTGTTAAAAGTTAACACTTTTGTTTTGGGGTCACCTTTAAGAGGGTGTTTGGGATTTTATCAACTCCAAAAGTGCTTTTGGTCATTGATTTACGACTTTTTGTGTAATCAACTGTTTTATTAATTATTTTTCTAATTTGTTTTATGATAATAGATGAATGCGCAAAAGCAGAAAGGACAAGCTGTAAATGCGGTTTCTGCTCAAGCTGCAATTGATCTTTTGAAGGTATGTCGAGTATCAAGATCGTTTACTTCAAAGTGGCAACTGCAATAATTTGTTTTACCAAACTAACGGTGTTGTTTGCACAGGCT
Source organism: Ambrosia x helenae (assembly GCA_030844895.1). NCBI lineage: Eukaryota > Viridiplantae > Streptophyta > Magnoliopsida > Asterales > Asteraceae > Ambrosia > Ambrosia x helenae. Next base: position 32,011,641 of record CM061225.1, read on the forward strand.
CACCCTGATTTGATACAAGCATTCCAGGCGGCATCTGGTGGAGCTTCAGGTAGCGGTAGCAATAGCACAGTTGGTGGCGAAAACTTTCCTCGAAGCGGCAGGGGAGTCGATGAAAGATCTGCTCGTGCCGTGGCGGAGGCGAGGAAAAAAGCTGCCGCTAGGGGTCTTTTAATCCGGCCACATGGTGTTCCTGTTCAGGCTCTACCGCCACTCACCCAACTTCTCAACATAATAAACTCCGGCATGACACCAGAAAACGCCAACGCCGCCGCAAGTGAAGACACCAACGGAGCCCAAAACTCCGGGGAGGCAACCACCAAAGCAGAACCACAAGGTCAAGCAGCACCAGTCGGGTTAGGTGCAGGGTTAGCCGCGTTGGACTCCAAGAAACAGAACCCGAACCAGAAGTAAGGGTTTAAGATTTTTTTCTAACGTTTACTAAAACTAGCGCGTGGGCCGGGCTTTTTGTTCCCGGAGTGTTAAAGAGTTGATTGTGTTGGTGCATGCAATGCCCAGTGTTGGGATTTCAAAGGATTTGAGAGAAGTTCAATTCTTTTTTAATAATTACTGGCCGTAAAAACTATAGTTTGAGGCATCATCTAGTGTTTACAGTTGTAATTTTGGTGGGTGTAAAACTTCACAAAGTTTTTGGATTCTACAGTGTTTTTATCTGTTAGATCTATGTTATTGTTGACGCTTCTAATAGGTTGAAGACCTTTTTGCAATTGTGACCTTTAATGGTACTTAAATTGTAAATGTTATGTCACATAAACCTTCAATCAATAAAATATTTAAATATTGTTTTTAAACAATGGTTAAAGGTTGTATTCATAGGTGGAGGGTACCATAGGAAAATTGATTTGTGTGAGAAGGATTAATAATTGACAAGTAGTCCTCATGTTTTTTATTTTGAAATGATGTTTTAGGTTGTTTTGGTTTGAAATACGCTTAAACACAACAATATAAAAAAAATTAAAAACAATCCAATATATTATAGTCATTAAATTTAAATTACAGATAAAATACTCTAGTAATTATTTAAAACACTTTGCTTAAATGTTCTTGACATAGTGTTTTAAATTTAAGTTTAAAATGCATTGTTTTCGGTTATTAATTGTTTATGTTTGATGTTTTTCTAAGCAAAACAATAAAAAAACATCATAAATATGTCTAAAAAATGATGCATACATATCAATTTTTAATCATTCTCACACTTCTCACACAAACCAATTTTCCTACAGAAACCCTACTCTGTATTCATATGCCCCTTCTATCCACTAAATTATTTGATTGGACTAGTGAACCGGTAAAAAGACCGGTTTATTATCCGGTCTGCTTCGGAAAACATTTTGATGGTGGAAAACTTTTTATGTCCCCATGTAACTTGTGAATTTGAAAATAATATCGAACAGTTGTAACTGGATTAAAAAAAATATTCGTAGAAAAGTTGTTCATTACATTGCTTGTATAGTTGTATAGGAGCACCTTGAGACGCTTTAGGGAATAACTTATACAACTCCCGCACGTTTTGGTTAAGAATAACTTGTACCATTGAAAAACAAGCTTTACATAGTGTGTCTAACTATTTTATCCAATTTTTTTTTTTTTAAATTTATTTCTTGATATTTTGTTTGTTACGTTATTATTTCGTTCCATGGGTTACATTATTCTAGAAACATGGACGTATATGATAAAAAAGATAATATAAGCAGCACTAGTTTTTATCCCGGGAGCGTTCTGGGTTGAAATATCTAATATCTATCTATCTATATATATAAAAGAAAACGTATATGCTGACGTGGCGTGCAATGGAGGCCTCAACCTTCCCTTGAGAGTGCCACGTGGCATCATAATGGAGAGTTTTTGGTGTTTTTGAATTGTTTTCTTTTTTAATTAAATTAAGTTATTTTAGGAAAAAAGAATTTAAAAATAAATTTAAAATTTTCTTTCTCATATTTCCTCTCATAATTTTTAAACGTTTATATCTATTATATACGAGATTTTTTAAAGAAAAAAAGTTACACCAAATTAACGAGCGTTTTATTATCTTTCCAACGAGTACCATAGTGCTATATAAAAAACGGAGAAAAAATTGACTATTTTTTGTGGGGTTTCGTTCATATAGGAAAAAAAACACACAAAGTGTTCATGTTATCACGTAAAATTAGATTTTGTGGGGAATATGAGTTATTACTGATTAGAATACTATGAACATGCAATGATTGAGAGATTTTGTGGTTAGTTAAATTGAGCCATTTGCAATAGGTTATCACGTAAAATTAGATTTTTCAACCCCGGGACCCTCCCGGGGTAATCAACTAGTAACATAATAAAATATATTGAAAAACATGTTAAAGCTTGTGAGGAGAACCAACACGTTTTCATACCCATGACATTTGATACCTTTGGCTCCTTGGCACCGGAAGCCATCCGTTTCCTGACCAGAGTCCAACGGGTTATTCATAGCAGTGTCTCGGCGCCGCGAGGACATGGATTCGTTTTTAGTAGGTTAGGGTTTGCCATTCAGAAAGGGGTGGCGGCGCAGCTTGTTGCCCGCCTGCCCGCTATCTTGATGTAATTTTTCACGGTTATGTGTTCAATAAAGTTATATGGAACAAATCTCTGCTATAAGTTATCATATTCAAATATAAAAAAAAACGAATCTCTGCGCCGGGGTATAAATTTAGTGCCATTACAAATGAATTCGGAAGTTTGTAATCGATCATTCTAAAAAGAACTAACATAAAATAACAACAAAAAAAGTTAATTACTGAAATATCGAACGCATTAGTCTAAGGGTTATGTGATGCGTTAAAAAATTCATGGTATATGATCGGGTATGTAGTTCGGGTATTTGGGTATGTTGTTTCGGGTAATCGGGTCGGGTATCACCTAATCCTAGACCCGACCCAAACCCACAATTTTTTTTAAACTAATCCCAAACCCGACACAATACCTGTTGGGTTACAAAAAATAGTCATTTTTTTCTCCGATTTTATATAGCACTATGGTACTCGTTGGAAAGATAATAAAACGCTCGTTAATTTGGTGTAATTTTTTTCTTTAAAAAATCTCGTATATAAAAGATATTAACGTTTAAAAGTTATGGGAGGAAACACGAGAGATAAAATAATAAAGGTTTAATATTTAGATTTAATAGATTAAGTATTTAATAGATTAGGTTAAAGATTATAATAGATTAAGTTAAATCATATTTATTTCTTTTTTTTAATTAGTTTAAAGTTGCCACATCATATCTTATGTGGCATCTTTCAAAGGAGTGATTGAATAAGAGTATGACATGTAGGATTAATCCTTTTGCAATATATATATATATATGATAGTTGATAAAACTGTAAAAATATATACTTGTTAAATTCAAGTATGATATATAATTCAAAGTATTGAACTATATAACACGTTATGTGTTATTATTTATTTGTTGGGCTAATTCTATTATCAAGTGTGCAGGCCTGGATATCATATGTTGGGCTAAGTGTGTGGGCTTGTAGTCTGGCCCATGTGAATGGAGTATACAGCTGGATGGTTGTTGCAACTTGTTTCGAGGATGAATTATATTCGTTGGATCAATGTGATCCTGGCCGTCTATTTTGTGAGTCAGGGAAAGTTCTAGAGCTCACTATATAAGCTCTCTTTCTTTCTCTCTCTCTCTTCAGTTGTACGAGTCATTGTTTGTTTGATCGTCTCTCTCGTCTGTATTAGTCTGTATCCTTTTAGGGTTCTTAGTCTTTGTAAGTCTATATTAAAGTTTTCCTTATCATTTTCATCTGCTGGTCTAAATAACCAGCAGCTGATTGACAGACTTTGTATTCATTCATAAGATCTCAGTATTTGCTGAGATCATTGGGTTTGGTTGGGTACTTTTCTTGGTTTGGGTAAATAAGAGTTTTGTCACTGTTTTGTCGCTATCTCTTTTGTTCTTGTTTGGATTGTTGATGAATGGTTGTTATTGTTGATTGTTTGTAATATCAGTAGTTAGATCCATATTTTCTGACATGGTATCAGAGCCAAAAGGCTCTAGATCCTGAGATTATTGGTTCTTCCCTGTAACACCCCAACCGATGGCGGAAACATCGGGATGTCACGTATTGATGATTGTTCAGTAGCTCATGGTAATTAATAAGTTTCAATAAATGATTTAAATAAGTTACATACAATTGTTCTAAGAATTTGTACATCAAATTGAATAAAACTATGCAAACATCTTCAAGCATCAATTCAAATCTTCAAGCAAGTAGAACCTGAAACATGTTAAGTTGAAAATGTTTTGGGTCAACAAAAGTTGGTGAGAATTACATAGGTTTTGATAATCGAATAAAATTGTTGTGCAATTCATGTGTCATGGCAATCTAGTTCATATGCGAAAGCATACTAGAAGTAAATCGAGTGCATAATCAACCTTGTGACTGTTGTATTGTGGTACATCCCATACGCTCATGGTTCACTCGTTTATATTGCAGTAACAAACACCCACGTAACCTTTGTAGGGGTCACGTATCCGGGTGGGATTGTCAGTCCAATAGATCTATCAATGTATACCGTTTGGCTGATGAATGTTTATGCTAGAATTGTGCTTACCCTAGTCATGTTCAAGACATAATGCAACATAGAAATACACATAGACACATTGATGTTTGAATTGCATGAATAATGTTGTAACATGTTTCACCCCAAAAATGGTGATAAATAGAAAAGGGGCTATGTAAAACTCACCTTAGCAAAATGTTATATCTGTTGAAAAGATTGAATAATGGTGTTGCCCAAATGTGTCAAGTATCACTCTATAATAAGGTAATAATATGTCTAAGTCTATCTAGTCTACAAATGTATAAGTTTCTAGGGCTTCGAATTGGGGATAAATGCTTGTTTGATTAATATAAAAAATGTTTGATAATTGAGAGAAATTTAGTAAATAAATAACCAAAAATCTTTTTATGAAATTTAAATTTAGGATGGTCACAATAATGTGTTTAAAGTATAAAAATAATTTTTGCAAAATTATTTTCTTTAAAATAGATTATTAAATCTATTTATTACAAATTGTCAAACTTTAACTTTAATATCTTAAAAATACTAAAATTAAAGAATTACCAGTTTAAAAATTATATTTCTGTTCTAAATATTCAGAAATAATTTGTATAAAATTTTGGTGCAAAAATATTAAAAATTGGATTTATTATGATTTAATTATGAGTAAAACTAACAAAAATTGATTAAAAATATTAAATAATTGATTTTTCAGAATTAAAAATTATTTCAGTAAAGTTTATCATTGTACAAACTCAGGATAATTTTTGTGGAAATTTATAAAATTGTTTTGATATTTTAATGGATTTTTATAAATATAATAGCATAAAATGATTTAATTATTATAAATATTAAATAAATGAATTTCAGAAAACTAAAAATTGTAGGTGGAACATTTATATCAGATTTGTTAAAAATTAATTTTTTTAGAATTTATAAAAGGGTTTTAATAATTAAAAATGAATTTATAAGATTAAATGTAATATATATAATTAAATAGAGTTTGTTGTTTAAAAAGGAAAAAGGAAAGAAAAGAAACGCCACAGCCGGGACTCGAACCCGGGTGGCTTGGGAATAATGCAACAGTCACAACCACTTGGTCCAGACCAGTGGTTGTGATTGTTTCTGGTTTAAATTAAATAAATACACTACTCGAATTCAGTTTATCCCCAATTAACACCTTCGAAACCCTAGATTCTGCAATTGATTGATTCACACATCAATAGCCCAATTAATCATAGGGCTATTGATGTGTGAATGCCGATGAATAAATCCCACAGAAAACATTTCACTTACAAGATTGTTACGAGCTCGATTGATTGGTCAACCTTGAAAGTCAAAATGAAATCGAATAACAAGATCAGAGGATGATTAAGAGGGATTGATGGTTAAGAAAGATGTATGAGAGAATTGTGATGGTTCGTGAATGTCCAATTTATAGGATTAATCAATGGATCGAAGAAATGGTAAGAATTGACCAAAAATTCAATGTAATACGCGTATATGGTTAATAGGTTATAAATTGATTGATAATTAGCGTGTTGATGAGTCAATGATGGCCGATAATCGTGTATAGTTGCCAAAAATGAATCAATTTCGAGTTATGATGGTTTGATTATGGCAGTCGTTCATCACAGTTGACTTTTCAAGTCAACTGTGAAGGTTTTCAAACGATGTTATAATTAAAACGCGCCTTGTTTGAAACAGAAGTGAAGGCCAGCCCAGCTGGTTGTGAGTGTGTTGTTGGTTTGACTCGGTTAGGGACCCGGGTTCGATTCCCGTCCCTAACATATATTTTTATAAAACTGAAAAAGGGGTAATGGGCTCTTGGTGGGCCGGTCTGGTTGTTGGGCTCAGACCTGGGCCGGGTTGTTTGGACAGATATGTTGGCTAGAAAACTGATTTTTTTTGTTATATAGACTTATTATTATTATTATTATTATTAGAGAAAATTGCTCGAATGGTCCCTGTGGTTTGCACTTTTTTCACCTATAGTCCCTAAGTTTTCAAAATTACAGCCATAGTCCCGAAACAGTGAATTTTTTTAACTCGGCTAGTCCCTAAGGCTAACTGAGGTTAAATAATCCAGTTAAGTGGCTGTGAAATTACAAAATTACCCTTACTTTAAAACAAATAAAATATAATACTGGTGGGCCCCACATTTTATAATTAAATATATAAAAAAAAACCTTAATCACTACACCACCACCACCACCACCACACCAACTTCTTCTCCCCCACCCTTCATGAATCAACAGCAACCGAAGCAGCAGCGACCGGAGAGCCATGGCCGGCCGCCGCCGCCTTGTTCTCCGGCACCACCCTCCTCCTTCTCCGCTTTATTATTGTTTCCCGATCACTCATCTCCTCTCCGGTAAGCCCGATAACTCTCTACCTCTATTTTTGATAATAACCGGCAACCCTTCATCTCCGGTGAGTCCATTTTCCGGTAAGTCCTTCTCTCCGGTAAACTTCCTCCTCCCTCTCTTGTGTACCGGTGAACCTTTAATGATTCTGTTGTGATTGTTTGACGAAGAGGAAGCCACCGGAATCGGTGACTGTCGTGTATCATCCTCTGCTTTTGTCATGAGTCTCTAAAACCCACCGGTTAACCCAACTCGTTAAACCACCTTGTTCCTGGTAAACCACGATTGGGAACCGGTAATTATTGACGGGTCGTTACAGCCGACTCTGAAAAGTAAGGAGGAAGGTGACCAAATTATGAGGGAGTAGAGAGAGTTGTCTAGTGTTTAAGAGAAAGAGGGTTTGCGGCTGGTGAAATGGAGGAGGGAGGAGGGTTATTTTGTATATTTTCAGATCTGATAGAGATGAAGGGTGGTTTTATATCTAGGGTTTGGTTGGTGGGGAAGATGAAGGGTGGTGATGATGGTTTGAGGAGGTTGTGATTGTTTGTGGAGGTGGTGGGTGGGGGTCGGTGGTGGTGGTGGTTTGTGGAGGTGATGAGGTGAAGAAGATGAAGTGGGGAAGATGAAGTGTGGGATCCACTAGTGTTATATTTTATTTGTTTTAAAGTAAGGGTAGTTTTGTAATTTCACAGCCACTTAACTGGATTATTTAACCTCAGTTAGCCTCAGGGACTATCCGAGTTAAAAAAATTCACTGTTTCGGGACTATGGCTGTAATTTTGAAAACTTAGGGACTATAGGTGAAAAAAGTGCAAACCACAGGGACCATTCGAGCAATTTTCTCTTATTATTATTATTGTTATTATTATTACTATTATAACTTTTATATATATATATATATATATATATATATGAATAATTATCATTGTATTGGGGTTCAAAATATTACCAAAAATACATGTATTTAATGCGAAATGTTACATTCCGCTGGTTTTCTTGTTCTTTGTCTTTGATAAGTTTTGTCTTAGGGTTTTGATCTCTGTTCATAGATCTTGACCTTATTCTTGAGTCGTAGTAGATCTGATCTCTCTAGATCTGGTCTATTTCTTGTGATCTTGATATCTGTGTGTAGATCTGGAGTTCTGTCAACAAGTGTTGACTTGATTCTCTTTGTCATTGGATCTGAGCTGGTGGATTGGAGCTTAACTGGAGTGGAACTTGGAATTTATTGCTATAGTTGCTCCCACATCTTAACACCCTAAGTGAAGGTGTTAGTTGTGGGGTTGGCGAAACCCTAACTTGGGTTCCCCCTCACTGTGAGATCGTTTCATCTTAATTCTTTTGTTATTGTTGTCTAGGCGTCTTTGGCCGGGTTAGGGTGGACCGGCAGTTGTTTGTCTCTTGTGTGTTTGTCTTCTGTGTTACTTGTTTTCACTCTGTTCTTTGTTATTACGTATATACATATTCTATTAGTTAATAAAGAGCTCCTGTGATAAGATCTGCGTGGGCACCTTGAGTGATGAACCCATGATCTGAATCACTGTCACAGCTTCGCTCTCTAGGATTGTTTTTTTTCTGTTGTTCATTCATTGACTTCTTGATTGTTAATTGTTTGATTGTGATCTTTGTGACATCATGAGTGGTGATGTTGTCACTAGTGGTGGTGATGCATCAACAGGGGGATCCCATACTCTAATTAGTAAGTTAGACATTGGAGATCCCCTGTACATTCACCCTAGTGATACCAGTAGTCTGTCCATTATTAGCATCAAGCTAAAAGGGACAGAAAACTACTCTGTTTGGGCTAACTCCATGAAATTGGCCCTTGAAGCCAAAAATAAATTTGGCTTCATTGATGGTAGTACTGTTAAGTCTGTTGAGGATGATGTGTTAGCTAAGCAATGGGATAGGTGTAACTATGTTGTTCTTACTTGGTTGCTTAATTCTGTAAGTGAAGAATTGTATTTAGGTCAAGTCTTTTCTAAGTTGGCTAGAGATGTTTGGTTAGATTTAAAAGAGACTTATGATAAGGTTGATGGGTCAGTAGTCTTTAATCTGCATCAAAGGATTAATTCTATAACACAAAGTGGTAGTACTGTTTCTGAATACTATCACAAGTTAAATACCATGTGGAAACAATTGGACTCTATAATTCAGTTGCCTGCATGTTCTTGTGCAGCTTCATCTAAATTCAATGATTTTAATAGTTTGATAAAACTTATGCAATTTCTAATGGGACTTGATGATGTTTATCAACAAATTAGATCTAATCTTTTGATGCAAGATCCATTACCTTCAGTTAAAACTGCCTTCTCTGTCATTTCTAGGGAAGAGTCACATAGGGGTTCTAGTGGTAACACAAAGGGATCAAATGTCTCTTTCCTAACTAAAACTAATCAACCATTTGATAATAGGAGAAGGCAGAATAGAGGAACTAATCCTAATTTGAAGTGTACTCACTGTCAAATGTTGGGACACACTTCAGATAGGTGTTATGAGTTGGTTGGGTATCCTCCTGGGTTCAAAAAGAGGATACCTAATCAGCCTCTTAGAACTAATAATGCATGTGTGTCTAGTGGAAAGATAGGTTGTTCAAGTAGCAACACTTCATCAAGTGCTACTGCCTCACCTTTTACATCAGAACAGATCTCCAAGATCATGAGTCTCATTACTGACAAGACAGGAAATGATACTCAAAAGTCTAATTTAGGAGGTGAGCAACTATCTGTTAATGGTTTTAGCAATGTGTCTGTCTTGTCTAAACTTGGAAAGGTCTTTGAAAATTTTTCAAGTTGTTCAGCTTTAGTTAAGGCTGCCCTTTACTTAAAATGGATCATGGACTTTGGTGCTAATCAACATATGGTTAGCACTGATGAGCACATGATAAATTGTGTTGATGTGTCTCAATATAACATGTCTGTCAAACATCCAAATGGAACCAATGCTAAAGTAAAAAATATTGGTGATGTTAAACTTGAAAATGGAGTCATTTTGTATGATGTTTTTTATGTTCCAGATTATTGTGTTAATCTGGTATCTGTTAACAAGTTAGCTAAAGATAGCAAGATGAGTGTATTGTTTGATGAGCATTCTTGTTATGTCCAGGATTCCAAGTCCAGGAGAGTCCTGGTGACTGGTAGAGAAGTTGATGGTCTGTATTTTGTAGGTGGTAATGTAAGTAACAATAGTGTTTGTTGTTTAAGTAAGAATGATTTCAGTTTATGGCACAACAGACTTGGTCATCCATCTGACCAAGTCCTAAGTGTCCTAAAAGGAAGTCTTAGTATAGAAGGGGTGAGTTCCCATCCATGTGAAATTTTCCATAAGGCTAAACAAGCTAGGATTCCTTTTCTTTTGAGTGAGCATAACTCAAAAGAATTAGGAGAATTAGTTCATTTAGATGTTTGGGGCCCATATAGGGTGACTAGTAAAGAAGGGTATAAATACTTCTTAACTGTTGTTGATGATTTTACTAGATCTGTTTGGTGTTATATGTTAAAAGGAAAAGGGTAAGTATTTGAAAGTATACTCAGTTTTTTTGAATTACTAAAAACACAGTTTAAAAAACATGTTAAGGTTTTTAGGAGTGACAATGGAACTGAATTTATAAATAAACAAATGGCAAATTTTTGTAACATGAATGGGATCATTCACCAAACCTCATGTATCCATACACCACAACAAAATGGAGTGGTGGAAAGGAAACATAGGCATCTTCTAAATATAGCAAGGGCACTTCTGTTTCAGAGTTGTGTTCCTCTTAATTTCTGGTCTGAATGTGTGCTAACTGCAGCTTACTTGATTAACAGGATTCCCTCTTCAGTCTTAGGTGGTAAAAGTCCCTATGAGAAAATGTATGGGTTCCCCCCAACTATAGAACATCTTAGGAATTTCGGGTGCTTGTGCTTTAAAACAGTGTTAGATGATAGTGATAAACTTAATAGTAGAGCTGATAAAAGTGTCTTAATTGGGTACTCATGTTTTAAAAAGGGATACAAATTGTGGAGTCTTGAGAAAAAACAGTTTGAGTTTTCAAGAGATGTTAGGTTTTATGAGGATATTTTTCCTTTTAAAACTGGTTTTGATAAACAAGTCTTATCTGAGTTAAACCATTTAAACTTTTTTGATAGTCATGAGGGCACAAGCACTGGAAATATTCAGGATGGTCTGTCTAATAATAATAATAATAATAATAATAATAATAATAATAATAATAATAATAATAATAATAATAATAATAATAAGAATCCTCCCGATGATGAAGGGGGAATCAGTGTTGCTCATGAACCCTCCCTGGAGATGTGTTAGATGACTCTCCCAGGGCTGCCAAGGGGGTAGATCTCACTCATCCTAGAGTGATTGATCAGCAACCTGGTAGTGAAGGTAGTAGAGGGACTGACCTTCCTAGTGGTGAGGGTTCAAATGTTGAGAACTGGACTCCTGAGGGAAATAGGATTCAAGAGTCTAGAAGGTCAACTAGGGATTCTGTTTTACCAAAAAGGTTTAGTGATTATGTTATAGAGGGAAAGGTCAAGTATGGTGTGGAAAAAGTTGTGAATTATTCCAAGTTGTCTTTTGAGAATAAGTGTCTTGTTGCTAGTCTTAATAAGACTGTTGAACCTCAGTGTTATTCAGAGGCCTCAACTGATCCCAAATGGGTTGAGGCCATGAACAGTGAAATGGAGGCACTGTACAAGAATAATACCTGGGTTTTAACAGATCTTCCTAAAGATAGAAAACCTATTGGATGCAAATGGGTGTATAAGATTAAATACAAATCAAATGGTGAGGTTGAGAGATACAAGGCTAGGCTTGTAGCTAAGGGTTACAACCAAAGAGAAGGTATAGATTTTGGAGAAACCTTCTCTCCAGTTGTAAAAATGGTCACTGTTAGAACAGTAATAAGTATTGCTGTTCAAAACAATTGGTCATTGTACCAATTAGATATTAATAATGCTTTTTTGTATGGTTCAATCTCTGAGGATGTGTACATGACCTTGCCTGAAGGTTATTATTCTCAGAATGAATCAAAAGTGTGTAAATTGGTCAAGTCCTTGTATGGCCTCAAACAGGCACCAAGGAAGTGGAATGAAAAACTCAATTCTGTTCTTCTGAGTATGGGGTTTATTCAGAGTATTTGTGATCATTCTTTGTATATTAAGTCTAATAAAGATGTCTTTGTTGTTATGTTAGTCTATGTTGATGATATAGTTGTTACAGGCAATAGTGAAAGTGAAATAAAACATGTTAAAGAAGTTCTTAGGTCTAATTTTCAAATAAAAGATCTAGGTAAACTAAAGTATTTTTTGGGTATTGAAGTTTTATATTCTGACTGTGGTATTTGTTTATCACAAAGGAAATACTGTCTTGAACTTTTGCATGAGTTTGGTTACCTTGGGTGTAAGCCTGTGAACACTCCTATTGAACAACATTATGTTTTGTCAACAAAAAATAAGAAATCTGAAACATTACTTGATAATGTTACTGGTTTTCAAAAACTTATAGGTAAACTTATTTACCTATCTTTAACTAGACCTGATATATGTTATGCTGTTCAATTTTTGAGTCAGTTTATGCATAAGCCAACCCAAGGTCATCTTCAAGTTGCTCTAAGGTTACTTAGATACTTGAAGTTGTCACCTGGGAATGGGATTCTGTTTAAAAAATCTGATAGCTTTAATCTCAGTGCATATGTGGATGCTGATTGGGCAAAATGTCCAATTTCCAGGAAATCAATAACTGGATTCTGTGTTTACTTAGGAGATTCTCTTGTTTCTTGGAAAAGCAAGAAACAGAGCACAGTGTCCAGATCTTCAGCAGAAGCTGAATACAAGGCATTGTGTTCTGGTACTTGTGAAATAATCTGGTTAAAAAATCTTCTAAGTGAACTTAATATTAGTGTTAAATTACCAGTAGAGATGTTTAGTGATAGCAAGGCTGCTATCTCTATAGCAGCAAATCCTGTGTTTCATGACAAAACTAAACATTTCGAAATTGATATACATTTCATTAGAGAGAAGATCTCTAGTGGAATAGTTAAAACAATTAAGATTGATTCAGCAAAACAGATTGCTGATATATTTACCAAGGGGTTAGATAAACAACAACATAATGTGTTGTGTAATAGTCTTGGAATGAAAGATATGTTCAGTACTTGAATTAAGGGGGCATGTAAAAATATATACTTGTTAAATTCAAGTATGATATATAATTCAAGTATTGAACTATATAACACGTTATGTGTTATTATTTATTTGTTGGGCTAATTCTATTATCAAGTGTGCAGGCCTGGATATCATATGTTGGGCTAAGTGTGTGGGCTTATAGTCTGGCCCATGTTAATGGAGTATACAGCTGGATGGTTGTTGCAACTTGTTTCGAGGATGAATTATATTCGTTGGATCAATGTGATCCTGGCCGTCTATTTTGCGAGTCAGGGAAAGTTCTAGAGCTCACTATATAAGCTCTCTTTCTTTCTCTCTCTCTTCAGTTGTACGAGTCATTGTTTGTTTGATCGTCTCTCTCGTCTGTATTAGTCTGTATCCTTTTAGGGTTCTTAGTCTTTGTAAGTCTGTATTAAATTTTTCCTTATCGTCTTTGTCACACCCTCAAATTACCACTTGCGGGGTTTTACCGCGAGGCGCATGACAAACCAGGATCCAAACCAACGATCACAATAAACAACACTATATGAAGTACGTAAACCCAAAAACATAAATTTCATAAGCGGAAGCATTTAAAGAATTTAATCTCTACAACTCAGTGTTCCCAAGTATCCAAGACACTTATTACAAAACGTGCACTAAAATCTAGACGCCAATGCAGACCCGTGCGCCTAGTCCCGTTCATTGCTACCTTAGCGACCTGAGAAAGACATGCCAAAAAGGTGTCAACATATAATGCTGGTGAGTTCACAGGTTTGTTCAAAAATGTTACCCAAGTGTTACCATGTCCATACTATATCAATGTTACCAAGTACGCTAGCTAGGCGTATGTTTTATTACTACTACGATTGGAAACCATTACTGGACACGTTTAGCAATGTTTAGCATGTTTAGCAGCCCGTAATGTTCAGCACGATAATGTTCCTGTTCGAGACAATATGCACCCGCCCGGCCCTCCAAGCCGACGAGTGGGGCAGGTCACGCCCAATAGATCTATCCACATTTCCCCCGTTGTGCAAACCCGCACATTCATGGTTTCCCCCGGGACTTTCCAAAAGATCGTATAGCAATATAAAGTTAAAACCATAGTATGACATATGTTACCAAAACTGTTTAGCGCATGTTTTCTCCCCCAAAAGTTAAAGCAGTAAAAGTGGGGCCGTGAACTCACCTTAAGTAGCGTTCTTCAAATATAAGTAAAGATGTTTAGCCCTTGATAATCCCTCTACCGGAGATCTATCAAAATGTTCACATAAGTGCTCCGACTAATAACCATAAGGTTATCTAGTCCCCGATTGTCCAGATCATAACCAAGTATGTTTTAAAACGTGTTTAAATGTTTAACCGACACACTAGACCGACCCGACATCCCGTTGGTGACCCATTACCCTAACTAATCAAGTACAAACAGATTACACGCAAGGTTCAAGCATAAAACACTTAGTTTGTATCAAAAATCTCATTTTTGTTATCGTAGGGTCGAACGTGGCTTTGAGTGGTCGAAGGTGGCTTTAAACTTCCACCTTCGCCCCCTTTTTCCTCCTTCGCCCCTTTTCTTCCTCCTTCGCCCCTTCAGTTTCCAGGTTCGACCCTTGGAGATCCACCTTCGACCGTTCGACTGGTCGAAGGTACTCCAGGTTCGACCCTGCTGTTTATTTTACTCAAAAACGCGTCAAAAACGTCCGAAAACATCACGAAACATCATGAGTTACAGCAGTCAACCATCATTAACATATCCCTACGAAACCCTACCGATTTTACCCCAAAATCTATCCGTTTTACAAGTTTCCTAAAATGGTAAATTATGGAGATGTCACATCATCATGCATGAAATCGTTACCCAATTAGGAAACTTTCTGGAATTAATCAATAATCAGCTTAACATACTCAAATCGTCATGAACAAGAAACCCCCTATCATAACTCTATCATTTCCATAAAAAACAAGCCCTAATTCTAACTCAAATTCCTTTAAACGACAAAAACACCTTCAACAATCAATTGTAACATGTTTCAATCATAACTCCTCATTAATAACAGTCCTAGGTTGTTGTCATATCATCTATACAACAAGTAATCGTCAAACAATGCATAATACTACATTAACACATGTTAATTTGTATAAAACTCATTGTTTATGAATAGGTTTTATTTAGAAAGATATTAGGAAGGTTTTTACCCATAAAACATGTTGATATCAGATCTGGACCCTTGGGGTTTCAATGAAAACAAGTCAAAATTGTTTAAAAAGGATTTGGAATGAAGAACACACCTTAAGTCTTCACTTGTAATGGTTTAGAGAGTTAGGTTATGAAAAACAAGCTCAAAAACTCCTTCCCCAATGATAATAGTTGATAGAGAGTGTTTAGAGGCGTTTAGAGTTTGTGAAATGATGACAAATGACTAAGTATGGTATTTATACCAGGTCCAGGTTCGACCCCTTCATATGGGCGAATGTGGAGCTTAAATGGTCGAAGGTAACATCTTCAAAACACAAAGCCAGGTTCGACCCTTCATATGGGTCGAAGGTGGCTTTGTCCGGTCGAAGGTGACCTTTTAGAAAACTGGGGGCCAGGTTCGCCCCCTTCGAACGGTCGAACCTGAGATACCATTTCTCCAGATTTCCAGTTTGTCGTGTTTAACGCATTCTAACACATCTTAACACCTAAGCATGCATCCATAGTCTATATTTAGCATATTTAGGCACGTATAATCGTTTGTACATCGTTTAAGCAAGTATAAGTATACAATCCACCACACGACCCATAATCTACACATATACTTAATTAGTTCATGTAATGTCACCAACAACGGAACCCGGTACTAGTGTATTCCCAAAATGACTCCCAATGATCCTCCGGATCATTGAACCCTGGACAATCCTAATCTGACCCGACTTAGCTAACCCAGTTAAGTTTGTTTATAACGTTTCTCGCTAAGGTAGACTTAGATGTTACTATTATGTTTAAGCCGAACATGCCGGGTGTCACATCATCCCCACGTTGAAAGAATTTTCGTCCCGAAAATTGCACGAAGCCCAAAAATGAAAAAGACGAAAAGGAAGAAAACGAAAAGAAAGGTTACCGGTTGTCACATCATCCCCACGTTGAAAGAGAATCTCGCCCCGAGATTCACTCTGCTTCAGCAGTGACATGCCTGGACTCGAACGCGCGCTTCGGAAATAGATGAGGGTACTTAGCCTTCATCTGGTCCTCTCGTTCCCACGTGAACTCCGGTCCACGATCCGAGTTCCAACGAACTTTAACGATGCGGATTTTACTCCGCCGAAGGCTACGAATTTTGTAATCCAGAATCTCCACGGGTTCCTCCACAATGCGAAGACGATCATCTACCTTGATCTCTTCCAGTGGTACAACAAGAGATTCGTCAGCCAAACACTTCCTTAAGTTAGACACATGGAAGACGTTGTGAACATTACCGAGCTCCGTCGGTAAATCAAGTCTGTACGCCACCGGTCCAATCCGTTCCAGTATTGCGAACGGTCCGACGTAACGAGGGTTAAGCTTGCCACGCTTCTCAAAGCGTATGACGCCCTTCCATGGTGAAACTTTCAGAAGCACCTTGTCCCCAACCTGGAACTCTAGTGGTTTGCGACGGCGGTCGGCATAACTCTTCTGACGATCCCGCGCAGCTGCCAAACGGTTACGGATCTGTACGATTTTCTCCGAAGTTTCGTACACCAGTTCCGGGCCAGTGAGCTGACTCTCGCCCACCTCGGCCCAACACAAGGGAGATCGGCATTTCCGTCCATACAGAGCTTCGAACGGAGCTGCCCCGATAATGGAGTGGTAGCTGTTGTTGTAGGAGAACTCCACCAACGGCAGGTGAGTCTCCCAACCCTTGCCAAAATCAATGACGCATGCCCGCAGCATGTCCTCCAGTGTTTGTATCGTCCGCTCACTCTGCCCGTCAGTTTGCGGATGATAAGCCGTACTCATATCCAACTGAGTACCCAAGGCCTTATGAAGAGCCTTCCAGAAACGCGAGGCAAAGCGGGAATCACGATCAGAAATGATAGAAACAGGCACCCCGTGCCGAGAAACCACCTCCTTAAGGTAGAGTCGAGCCAACCGCTCGAGTCCATCCGTTTCCTTAATAGGTATGAAGTGTGCCGATTTCGTCAACCGGTCGACGATCACCCAAATCATGTCACAACCACTTGGTGATCTCGGTAGTTTGGTGACGAAATCCATCGTGATCCGCTCCCACTTCCATTCTGGAATCTCAGGTTGCTGTAGGAGACCAGACGGCTTCTGATACTCCACCTTGACCTTAGCACAGGTCAAGCATTTGCTCACATAGGAGGCTATATCGGTCTTCATGTTCGGCCACCAATAAAGTATCTTCAGATCCTGATACATCTTATCGGAGCCTGGATGAATAGAATAACGGGATTTGTGAGCCTCGTCCAAGACAAGCTCCCGTAATCCCCCGAGTAAAGGAACCCAAACACGCCCAGCGAAGTAGTGTAGGCCATCAGACCTAAGCTCAAGATGTTTGTCGGCGCTGTGCATCGTTTCGGCCTTAAGGTTTTCCTCCTTCAAGGCATCCACCTGAGCCGAACGGATCCGGTCAGGCAAGGAGGAATGAATGGTAAGCTGCAAGGCTCGGACACGCCGAGGCTTCGCCGACTCCTTACTGCTCAAGGCATCCGCCACAACGTTTGCCTTGCCAGGATGGTACTTGATCGCACAGTCGTAATCGTTCAAAAGTTCAATCCAACGACGCTGCCGCATGTTTAACACTTTCTGGTCGAAAATATGCTGGAGACTCTTGTGATCGGTGTATACTTCACACTTGGTACCGTACAAGTAATGTCTCCAGATTTTCAACGCAAATACTACTGCACCCAGCTCCAAGTCGTGAGTAGTATAGTTCTTCTCGTGAACCTTGAGTTGACGAGAAGCATAAGCGATAACCTTCCCACGTTGCATTAACAGGCAACCGAGACCCCAAATCGAAGCATCACAGTACACAACGAAATCATCCGTTCCTTCGGGTAAGGATAAGATAGGAGCAGAACAAAGTTTAAGCTTCAGCATCTGAAATGCCGATTCCTGTGGTTCGTCCCAGTCGAACTTTCGATCCTTCTAGGTGAGAGCGGTGAGGGGTTGAGCGATCTTCGAAAATCCCTCGATAAAACGCCGGTAGTAACCTGCAAGACCTAGGAATTGCCGCACCTCAGATGGCGTCTTTGGTGCTTCCCATTCTTTAATAGCTTCGATCTTAGCCGGATCGACATGAATTCCCAGTTCATTCACCACATGCCCTAGGAATTGAACTTCCCACAACCAAAAATCACACTTTGAGAACTTAGCATACAACTGCTCCCGTCTCAAAAGTTCCAAGACCAACCGCAGATGTTCCTCATGATCTGCCTTGTTCTTGGAATAAATCAGAATGTCATCAATGAACACGATGACGAACTTATCAAGGTACGGTTTACAAACGCGGTTCATCAAATCCATGAACACCGCCGGTGCGTTAGTGAGACCGAAAGGCATGACCAAGAACTCAAAATGGCCATAACGAGTGCGAAAGGCAGTCTTCTGAATGTCAGCCTCCCTGACGCGCAACTGGTGATAACCGGACCGCAAGTCAATCTTCGAGTAGTAACTGGAGCCCTGAAGCTGGTCAAAGAGATCATCAATGCGAGGAAGAGGATAACGATTCTTGATGGTCACCTTGTTCAGCTCACGGTAATCAATACACATACGAAGGCTCCCATCCTTCTTCTTCACAAACAAAATAGGAGCTCCCCACGGGGACGAGCTCGGTCGAATGAAACCCTTTTCCAAGAGTTCCTGTAACTGGCTGGATAACTCTTGCATCTTGGGAGGTGCAAGACGATACGGAGCTCGGGCAATAGGAGCCGCGCCCGGAGCAAGATCAATACCAAACTCAACCTGACGATGGGGAGGAAGACCAGGCAAATCATCAGGAAACACGTCAGAAAAGTCACGAACCACCGGAATATCCTCGATCTTCTTCTCATCGTCAGTAGAAACGTTAACAAGTGCCAGAATGGCCGAACAACCCTTTCGAAGATACTTACGGGCTTTCATGCTGGAAATGATACTCAGCGGAGCACCGCTTTTCTCGCCGTGGACCGAAAGAATCTCTCCATCGGGGAGAGGGATCCGAATAACCTTGTCAAAGCAACCAATCTCTGCGCGATACAACGATAACCAATCCATGCCCACAACGACATCGAAACTACCCAGAGGTACAGGCATAAGGTCAATGGGGAATGACAGACCCGACAGTTCCAAGTGACACTCCCTAAGGATATGAGTCGCCTCGATGTTCTTACCGTTAGCCAATTCTATTAAGTACTTAGCCTCTAAAGGTGTGGGTACTACATCTAGCAATTGACTAACACCCACAGATACGAAACTCTTATCGGCACCAGAATCAAATAAAACAGAAACATAGCGATCGTTGAGAAGGAACGTACCGGTAACTGTGTCTGGATCCTGCCTAGCCTCTGCAGACCCAATGACGAAAGCACGCGCAGTCCTGCCTCCACCGCCATTCCCGTTACCGTTCCCGCCCCTCCCGTTATCGCCCTGCTTCAGTTTGGGACAATCACGCTTGAAGTGTCCCGTGTCACCACAGTTGTAACACCCCTGCCTCCCCTGAGTCCCCTGAGCAGCAGGAGCAGGAGTAGCCGCAGGAGTCTGAGTTGGGGTGAGCGCCACCTTGCAATCCTTAGCATGGTGCCCCAACTGGTGGCACCAATGACAACGAGCTCGATCACAATTCCCAGAATGGTGAAAGCCACACTTGTTACACTTGGGATGCTTCCCAACGTATCCACCTGTCTTCTGCGCTGAAGACGACCCAGATCCATCAAACTTCTTGGCCGGTTGAGACGGCGCCGGCACTACACACTTACCCGCGTTCTCCCATTTCCTTTTGTTGCCTTCAGAACCCTTCACAGTCGAACCCTTGGGAGGTAAAACACCCTCCAAAATCTTCATGTTGGTCATCTTGTGTGCAGAACGGACGACCTCAGCCAGTGTGGGTAGGTTCCCAGCAGCTACTAACCCAGCAATCTCTGGCACCAACCCAGAGATGTAATGCTCAATCCTACGGTACTCAGGTGTGTGCATGTCAGGACACAACACCGCCAACTCATTGCGTCGCACGGTATACTCCTCAATCTCGGACCCCACCATCTTGTAGTTCCAGACTTCATGCTCCAACTTCTGCACTTCCTCCCTGGGACAGTACTCGCTCTTCAGTAGCCGAACAAAATCCGCCCAAAGCATAGCATGAGCTTCCCCAAGCCCATGTTCTGCGTAGTAGCATTCCACCATGAAAAAGCAGGACCCTCAAATGTCGCAGTGGCATACTTGACCCGGTCCTCAACAGGACAGTTACACATCAAGAAAACAGATTCAACCTTCTCCAACCATCGGAGCAGTCCCACTGCCCCTTCAGTCCCTGCGAAGTTATGGGGCTGGCAGTCCCTAAACTTCTTGTAGGAACACTGAGGTGGAGGTGGGTTGACAGCAGCACCTGAAACACGACACAAAGATAAACCACAAAGGAAACATGACACCCAAGAACGAAACAAGGCAGGTAAGAACCAACTTACCACCCAGAGCATTGTGCCCAGCCTGGAAAGCAGCCAAGGCTATGTTCACTTGCTGTTGAAGCAAGTTGTTCAGCTCTGCTTGGGTCATGTTGATGTTACCACGACCGCCACCACGGCCACCGCCGCCACGACCACCACCACGACGTCCACCACCACGTGCGCCCGACATGATCTGACAAGTCAGAAATCGAGAGATTCAGATTCACTGCTAGTGTCAACCACTAATAGCTAGGAAAGTTACGTCTAGACCCAATCCAGGACTATGCATCCAAGTTCAGAGTCCACTTGGATTCTCATGCATTTCAGTTTATGATTTCGTGTGCACCCGAAATGATAAACTGCTCTACATGATCCTCCAAGCTTTCCCTCAGCTTGAACTCAAGTCGCCGAATGTCGGCATCTAGCATCATGCTATCGCAAGCATAAGTGTGCAAGATAATGTGTAAGCAAGTGCGTCTATTGGGGCACGGAAGGGAGATGTCCGAATCCTGGACAGACCTCGAGAGTACGCAAGACTACCCCAATATACGACACTGCCGTGCAATAACCAACGAGTCAACTCCTTCTCCTTCAAACCCCGAAGAAGAACATAAGAGTGTATAAAGCCAAGAGTGAGGACGGATGATGTAACAGGGAAGTGCGATGATGATGTAAAGACACCCCGACAAAGTTAGTACATGTTCCAACCCGACTCAAGTATGTGACCGTCTAGTGTGTGCGACTCGGCTATAGACTAGACTCTAAATGCAGTCCTAGTTCACTATAACCATTGGCTCTGATACCAATCTGTCACACCCTCAAATTACCACTTGCGGGGTTTTACCGCGAGGCGCATGACAAACCAGGATCCAAACCAACGATCACAATAAACAACACTATATGAAGTACGTAAACCCAAAAACATAAATTTCATAAGCGGAAGCATTTAAAGAATTTAATCTCTACAACTCAGTGTTCCCAAGTATCCAAGACACTTATTACAAAACGTGCACTAAAATCTAGACGCCAATGCAGACCCGTGCGCCTAGTCCCGTTCATTGCTACCTTAGCGACCTGAGAAAGACATGCCAAAAAGGTGTCAACATATAATGCTGGTGAGTTCACAGGTTTGTTCAAAAATGTTACCCAAGTGTTACCATGTCCATACTATATCAATGTTACCAAGTACGCTAGCTAGGCGTATGTTTTATTACTACTACGATTGGAAACCATTACTGGACACGTTTAGCAATGTTTAGCATGTTTAGCAGCCCGTAATGTTCAGCACGATAATGTTCCTGTTCGAGACAATATGTACCCGCCCGGCCCTCCAAGCCGACGAGTGGGGCAGGTCACGCCCAATAGATCTATCCACATTTCCCCCGTTGTGCAAACCCGCACATTCATGGTTTCCCCGGG
The DNA here is from genome assembly GCA_030844895.1 of Ambrosia x helenae. Lineage (NCBI taxonomy): Eukaryota > Viridiplantae > Streptophyta > Magnoliopsida > Asterales > Asteraceae > Ambrosia > Ambrosia x helenae. The sequence goes on from CM061225.1 coordinate 32,033,740, forward strand.
ACTTTCCAAAAGATCGTATAGCAATATAAAGTTAAAACCATAGTATGACATATGTTACCAAAACTGTTTAGCGCATGTTTTCTCCCCCAAAAGTTAAAGCAGTAAAAGTGGGGCCGTGAACTCACCTTAAGTAGCGTTCTTCAAATATAAGTAAAGATGTTTAGCCCTTGATAATCCCTCTATCGGAGATCTATCAAAATGTTCACATAAGTGCTCCGACTAATAACCATAAGGTTATCTAGTCCCCGATTATCCAGATCATAACCAAGTATGTTTTAAAACGTGTTTAAATGTTTAACCGACACACTAGACCGACCCGACATCCCGTTGGTGACCCATTACCCTAACTAATCAAGTACAAACAGATTACACGCAAGGTTCAAGCATAAAACACTTAGTTTGTATCAAAAATCTCATTTTTGTTATCGTAGGGTCGAACGTGGCTTTGAGTGGTCGAAGGTGGCTTTAAACTTCCACCTTCGCCCCCTTTTTCCTCCTTCGCCCCTTTTCTTCCTCCTTCGCCCCTTCAGTTTCCAGGTTCGACCCTTGGAGATCCACCTTCGACCGTTCGACTGGTCGAAGGTACTCCAGGTTCGACCCTGCTGTTTATTTTACTCAAAAACGCGTCAAAAACGTCCGAAAACATCACGAAACATCATGAGTTACAGCAGTCAACCATCATTAACATATCCCTACGAAACCCTACCGATTTTACCCCAAAATCTATCCGTTTTACAAGTTTCCTAAAATGGTAAATTATGGAGATGTCACATCATCATGCATGAAATCGTTACCCAATTAGGAAACTTTCTGGAATTAATCAATAATCAGCTTAACATAGTCAAATTGTCATGAACAAGAAACCCCCTATCATAACTCTATCATTTCCATAAAAAACAAGCCCTAATTCTAACTCAAATTCCTTTAAACGACAAAAACACCTTCAACAATCAATTGTAACATGTTTCAATCATAACTCCTCATTAATAACAGTCCTAGGTTGTTGTCATATCATCTATACAACAAGTAATCGTCAAACAATGCATAATACTACATTAACACATGTTAATTTGTATAAAACTCATTGTTTATGAATAGGTTTTATTTAGAAAGATATTAGGAAGGTTTTTACCCATAAAACATGTTGATATCAGATCTGGACCCTTGGGGTTTCAATGAAAACAAGTCAAAATTGTTTAAAAAGGATTTGGAATGAAGAACACACCTTAAGTCTTCACTTGTAATGGTTTAGAGAGTTAGGTTATGAAAAACAAGCTCAAAAACTCCTTCCCCAATGATAATAGTTGATAGAGAGTGTTTAGAGGCGTTTAGGGTTTGTGAAATGATGACAAATGACTAAGTATGGTATTTATACCAGGTCCAGGTTTGACCCCTTCATATGGGCGAATGTGGAGCTTAAATGGTCGAAGGTAACATCTTCAAAACACAAAGCCAGGTTCGACCCTTCATATGGGTCGAAGGTGGCTTTGTCCGGTCGAAGGTGACCTTTTAGAAAACTGGGGGCCAGGTTCGCCCCCTTCGAACGGTCGAACCTGAGATACCATTTCTCCAGATTTCCAGTTTGTCGTGTTTAACGCATTCTAACACATCTTAACACCTAAGCATGCATCCATAGTCTATATTTAGCATATTTAGGCACGTATAATCGTTTGTACATCGTTTAAGCAAGTTTAAGTATACAATCCACCACACGACCCATAATCTACACATATACTTAATTAGTTCATGTAATGTCACCAACAACGGAACCCGTACTAGTGTATTCTCAAAATGACTCCCAATGATCCTCCGGATCATTGAACCCTAGACAATCCTAATCTGACCCGACTTAGCTAACCCAGTTAAGTTTGTTTATAACGTTTCTCGCTAAGGTAGACTTAGATGTTACTATTATGTTTAAGCCGAACATGCCGGGTGTCACAGTCTTCATCTGCTGGTCTAAATAACCAGCAGCTGATTAACAGACTTTGTATTCATTCATAAGATCTCAGTATTTGCTGAGATCATTGGGTTTGGTTGGGTACTTTTCTTGGTTTGGGTAAATAAGAGTTTTGTCACCGTTTTGTCGCTATCTCTTTTGTTCTTGTTTGGATTGTTGATGAATGGTTGTTATTGTTGATTGTTTGTAATATCAGTAGTTAGATCCATATTTTCTGACAAAAACAATCATTATACTTTTACATACTAATTTTTTTATTTAAATTCATAATTGATTTGAAGAACATAAAAAAATGGTAATAATCTCACAACCCCGTTGGTCCACCAACAAGGGTTGCAACCCATTAAAACATCCACCAACTTAATTACTCAAATAACTTGTTATATTTAAACTTAAAGATAAAACTAATTACACAGTATTTCTTAACTTTTTTTTATGAACATCTTGATATAAATTTTATTAAAAACCGAGTTCGTCTAAAGAATATTTTTAAGTTGAGTTGGGTTGTGAATGCGTGTTAAATTTTGAGTAGGGTTGGGTTGGGTTGAGTTGTGTATGTGAAAAAGAGAAAAATTAATTTTTTATTTGAAAGTTGGGTTATATACTTATATGGGTGTGAAGTCTTAACCAATAAAAAAAAAAGGGAAATGAAATTTAATAATCCCAATTTTGGGGGGTTGGAAGGGAGCAGTCCCAACTTGAAAGTTGTAATATAACGGTCCCAACTTGTCAATGTTTTTATTCTAATGGTCCCAAACTAACCCCAGTTAAGTTTTTCTGTTAAGTGCCACGTGGCATCACACGTGGCAGTCCTACGTGGCACAGTATGTCCAGCTGGTAAAAAACGTGGGCCCTACTTGTTTTTTCAATTAAAAAAAGTTATTAATTATTTAAAAAAATCTTTAAAAACGTGGGCCCTACACCACCCCACCTACACCACCACCAACACCACCACCAACCACCACCCACCACCACCACCAACCACCAACCACCTGCGACCACCACTAACCACCTGCCACCACCACCAACCACCTGTTACGAAGAACCTAATTCTATACTCGATCAATTGACCAACGATTCGAACCTGTTAATCAAATTAATGTTAGGGCTATTATAGAAAAATGAATTCCGAACAAAACCATACTAAATAATCACACTAACCTGTTCGTTTTCGATGTGTAATCGATTAAAAAGGGTGTTCGGCCACTGAGCATAAAACCAACGAATTGGAGCTTGATTTGGATGTTTTTGATGGGGGGTTTTTGCACAGAATGGATCGATTTGAAGCTGGCAACATGTGGGTATGACCAGATTTGTGATTGGGTTCGATTTGAAGGTGGTGGTGAAGATGACGGTGGTGGCAAGTGGTTGTGGTGGTGAACATGATGAAGATGATGGAGGAAGAAGGAAGGTGGTGGTGGGTGTTATTATTATTATTTGATTGTGGGTCCCACATTTTTTTAAAACATTAAATTAAGTTTATTTTACACATGTGCAATCCGGCCCCACCTTTTTGTTTGACATATATAACACTTTATGCCACGTAGGACTGACACGTGTGATGCCACGTGGTACTTAACAGAAAAACTTAACTGGAGTTAGTTTGGGACCATTAGAATAAAAACATTGACATGTTGGAACTGTTATATTACAACTTTCAAGTTGGGACTGCTCCATTCTAACCTCCCAAATTTGAGATTATTAAATTTCATTTCCCCTTAAAAAAAAAAAAAAAGAAAAAGAAAAAGAAAAAAAGATAACTTGAAAAAGTCAAAAGGCAGTAGCTGAAGTAGTGTGGGCCGGTACGCAAGAGCTGCCGTAATAATAACAATAATAATATCATCTCATCTCCCGCCATCATCCAAACCTTCATCACACAACCCCATTTCAAGATCTCTTTACTTTTTCTCTTTCTCCGCAATAATGGAGCTACCAGTGATCGATCTAGAACCATACCTGAACAGGAACACAGAAGCTCTAACTCTAACTCCACAATTAATAACAATCTGTTCAGAGGTCAGTAGAACCCTGAAAGAAACAGGAGCATTGCTTGTTAAAGATCCCAGATGCCCAGCTCAAGATAATGATCGCTTTATTGATATGATGGAAAGGTATTTTGAAAAGCCTGATGACTTTAAACGCCTTCAAGAACGTCCTAATCTTCATTATCAGGTGCCCTTTCGCTTTATTCTTTCTGGGTTTTGGTTGTTTGTGGTTCTTATTTGATTAGTTTGAAAAAAAAATGTTTTTTTTTTATTTTTTTTTATTTTTGTTGTTTGATTGTGTTTTTGGGGATTAGGGGTTGTTGATCTAGATTGATTAATTTGAGGATAATGTAAGTTGTTATGGGTTTAATGGAATCAAAAGCATGTAATTTGTGAATATTGAATTGGATTACATGATTATTGGTTTATAAATTAAAAGGGTTATTTTATCTTATTTGTTACATTCAATGTCACATTTAATTATTTGGCCAAGCTGAATTTTTAGGGGTTACTAACCTAATTTCACAATAAAGGTAAACGGGCAACAAGCTGCCCTACAACCCCTTAAAATGTAGATCGTTGAGTGTGTAACGGAAACAAAAGCATGTTATTTGTAAAATTAAATCAAATTACATGATTAATTGTTCATAGATTGAGAGGATTGTTATATTCAATTGGTTTTGTTATTGGCTGAATTGAAATGCACTTGAGCAAATTTTGGATTTGGAATGTTAATTAGGGGAATTTGATTTTAATAATCCAAACTTTGCTTCATTGGCCGACAATAATCTATACCTAAGAAATTCCCACAACAGTCCCAACCTTCAAAGTATTGGCCGACAATGAACTTTTGTTAACTGAAAACTAATCCATTTTCAAAACTGAAAGAGACTGAAAGTTAAAAAGTTCATTGTCGCCAATACTTTGAAAGTGATTTTCATGATTGTTGTGGCTGATAAAATAACAGGTTGGTGTGACACCTGAAGGAGTTGAGGTGCCTCGTAGTTTGGTTGACGAGGAAATGCAAAAGAAGCTGAAATCGTTGCCAGAAGACTGCCAGCCGTTGACTCCAACAGGTCCGGATCCGAAGTGGCGGTACATGTGGAGAATCGGTTCTCGGCCATCAACCACCAAGTTTCAGGTTTTGCATAGTTTTTCATTACTTAAACCTGATTATTGATGTCTTTGGTTAACGATGTTGATATGCATTTTTTATCGTTTAGGAGCTGAACTCTGAGCCCGTTATACCGAAGGTTTTCCTGAATGGAAGGAGACGATGGATTCATGGGGTTCTAAAATGGTGTCTGCTATTGAGGTATGTCATTGGCACTGACTCTCTACGTTCTTTTATGATCATTTTGTTGCGTTTTTTATTATTTAAACCTCGTTTTCGTCAGGTTGTTGCTGAAATGGCAGCAATTGGGTTCGGGCTGCCAAATGATGCATTCACTAGTCTAATGAAACAAGTGAGTGTTTTTATTTTATAGATCATTTAACTTCAAAACTTTTGCATACTTGAGCTACAAGTTTCTGAATTGCAGGGCCCACATCTTCTTGCTCCAACTGGAGCGACCTTAAACGTCATGGCAAAGAGGGGACCGTTTTTGCAGGATACCATTATGACCTTAACTTTCTAACAATTCATGGTAGAAGTAGATTCCCCGGTCTAAGTATATGGTTAAGGAATGGGAAGAAAGTAGAAGTGAAAGTTCCCGTCGGGTGTCTACTTATTCAGACCGGCAAACAGTAAAAGATGCTGAAATCTAGTTCTACATTATGTCAACTTTATAATGGTTGTACTGTGAACTTGCTTTCGGGTCACTTTCATATGCACCGAACTGAGATCTTAAAGCTAGGCGTTCGTTAGTTTTTCTTCTTCGGTTATGAAATGATGCTTATAACTGATATAACTGAGTTTGCAGATAGAATGGTTGACTGCTGGGGAGTGTATAGCTGGTATGCATGAAGTCGTGGTAAATAAGAGAACACTTGATGCGATTAAATCCGCATCACAAGAAAATCGAAGCCTTTGGAGAGTATCTTCAACGGTGAGGGCATTAATCTTTTAGCCCACTATATACTTTTCAACATATTAAATAAAATTTAGTTTTAGTTAATAATTCTCTGTTAACAATTTTATCTTTTTTTTTGCTAGTTATTTTCTCATATCGCATCGGATGCTGTCCTGAAACCACTAGGCCATTTCGCACAATCGCCTCTTGCTGACAACTACCCACCGATTTGTGCCGGAGAATTTGTAGAAAAAGAGCTTTCTGTCATTAATCTTAAAGGAAACAAAGGAGCGCTTTAACAAGTCTTTTAAGGTACATGAAAAAAAGTAATATGTTTGTTTCAATGAAAAAGTTATCACATACATCAAGCCATGAATCATGACATATGGGTTTAGCAACTGTTTTCTTAAGCAGGCCAACAATGCCGAGTTATTTTTAGGCTTAGGAATGACATGTATTATGCGTGATACACATGGCTTCCGTCTATAAATGCGCACAAACAATTTTTGCAAAAAAAGTAACTAATAAATAAGATTTAAACAATGGGAAAGGAACAAAATAGATTGATGGTAGCTATGGTGGTGGTGATGGGAGTGATGATGCAGGGAAGCATGGGGTATCCCTGTGGGAGCACATTCTTCTCGGCATTGGTTCAACTGATTCCATGTAGGGCGTCGGTTGCACCTTTCAGCCCAATTCCTCCAAGTGATTCTTGTTGTACAGCTATCAGGGTCTTGGGCCAACCCTGTATGTGTTTGCTGGTCAACGGCCCGTCCATCTCTGGTGTTGATCGTAGCTTGGCCATGCAACTTCCCGAGAAATGCAATGTCAATTTTGGACCATGTATTTTTATTTTCCTCCCCCTTTCTTAAATTCGCTAAATTGGTGGCTTGGGTTGAAACTTGAAATGGGTTTGGGTCAAAAGGGTGATTTTTTTTAATGCCTGCTACTAACATAGAAACTATATGACGATGCTAATCGAGTTAAATAATTTTTTTTCTTTTTTTTTTGTTTGAATTTTTTTAATATCAAATTAATAATTTATTAACACATAATCGCGAAAAATTACACCAAGATAGCGGGCAGGTGGCAACAAGCTGCGCCGCCACCCCTTTCTGGACGGCAAAACCCTAACCTGCTAAACACGAACCCATGCCCCTTGTTTGGGAAAACTCACGTGCCCTACCCTTTTATTGGGTGGCGTTTAAAGCCCGTCACTACTCTGCTAAAGAGATTTAAGAGGTTGTAAACCTATAAGTGCACATTGGGTCACTTTTGATCGTAATTTAAAGTGATATTAACGCATTGTAAAGTTAACGGGTAAATATTGACCATATTTGCTCAGAACGAGTTGTTTGTGTGTAGGTGAGATGATGGAGGAAACTCGGACGTAGAGAGCTGCTGGTTCTACGCGTATACAGGAATTGGAAAGAATAAAGTGTGGTTTGTGGGTCTAAATAAATCAATTGTTATGCATCTATTTTAAGGTTTAGTATCTAGTATTAGTTTGTTATTTAGTATTAACATTTGGTCTGTTTCTGCTACCCTAATTGTATTAAAATCTTTCAATGCAACTCTTTTAGTGCTACAAACGAGTTATCATTCTTGTGTTCTTGCATTATCATTTGTTTATGTGGTGATAGCTCTCTTATTCTTAACTTACTCTTACGTGTTTTGATTGTTTGATCTATAAGAAATATTTTTCTTAAATCAACAAAGTTACCTAAAATTGATTGAAAATTCCGAAAACAACTTATTACCTCTTTTAATTTCTTACCTTTTCTTTTAAATGACAAAATAAAAAATGGACATCATGTGAGGTGCAATATCTACCCTACCTAATAAAAGAGTAACTCGGGCGCCACATGGCGTTCTACTAGAGTGTCCACCTATACGCCACATAAGCTCTAACTAGGATTCCACGTGTCGATCACACAAATCACCGTATGAAAAACACGCGCCCGACCCATACTAAATTATAACCCGCCCCAATCAACCCCACCTTATTTTCCCCATTCACTGTAACAATCGACTCTTCTCCGTATGATTGATTACATTTGCTGCATCTCCTACCCATCAGAAATCACTGCACCTCCTTCTTCAAGGTATCTCCTTCATACGCTTCGTCAGATTATCACTTTTTTCTTTTTCGGTTATGCCTTCAATTATATGGGTTTATGTATTCGCCTTCAAATAACAAATCTTTAAACGACGATTTGTTTTCCTTTCTATTTACTTTAAATTACGGATGGTTTATTGATTTCATTTCAGTTAATTTTTTTTTTCGTTTTTCGTTTTTGAGTTAGACTGGAGAAAATTATAGAAGGGTTTATGTATTTGATTTCAATTGGAAACGCCGGTGGATTTAGTTTCAATTCACTGCTTTTTTCAATTTGATATGGGTTATCTTTAACACTTTGTATTATAAACGAGATGTAATAAAAGGATTCTACTTGAGATAAACGGGATTTAGTTTCAATTCACTGCTTTTTTCCATGTTGATGTTTTACGTTTGCTGTTTATTATACGGATCTTGAGATAAATTTTCTTTACTCAATTTTCTATATGCATACTGCTTTTTCTAATGGGAACCTTGTATAAGTGTTGATGATGAAAAAGAATCATGTTTACTAAAGGGTTTAACATTGATATTCATACTAAAAGCAACAAGAATTACAAGTGAGGCGCGGGTAGACGGGCAACAAGCTGCGCCGCAACCCCTTTTTGAATAGCAAAGCCTACTCTATTAAATATAAAGCTTGTGTCCTTGGCCGCAGGAGAGTTACTCTGCACCACCTTCTGCACTCGATCTAAAAAAACGGATTGCATCGGGAGCAAGCCCCCCAAATGTGTCAAAAGCGAAGGGCACAAAGACGTGTTGGTTTTCAAGACAGGCAGCTTCATGTTTGTCAACTTTCTTGGATTCAGCCTTTAAGACTGCTTGCCCTACCACAAACCCGAATCCCGAAGTCCCACCAAAGGAGACACCCCTGTGAGATCAACACACGCGTGTTTTCCCTGCGCCCACCCGAACACAAGGACATCCGCTGGTCTTAGGGTGGACCGCCCCTCAAGTGGATCCGTCAAAAAATTAACCGGGGCTTCTTTCCTAGCTGAAATCCCTGCTCTTCGTAAGACGTCCCATAAGACATCCCTGACCAGGTCATGCCTGTATTTAAATCCTGGCAGCTCCTTACAGTGAAGGGCAATGCTCCCCAAATTTGTCTAAACATGCCTTTTTGCAAACTGGACACGACTCATCAACTGAGAACATGGGAATCATGAGTCTATACTTAAGGATAGCCCGATATTCAACAGCCGACATGTGTTGTCCAAGCCCATCGATGGGAAGGGCAGTCAAAAAATCTTGGGCATGCGCTCCTTTAAGGCATTCAAGCACAGCTTTCTGGCGCGGGGACATGGAAAACTTTTCTCCCATGGTTTGAAGGGTTTTAACCGGTAAAAGCACTCGCCAAAATATTTTGAGGTTTTTTGGGGGCGGTGTCCTTATCCATAAACCCGCCCAAATCGAAGTCCGGGAGAGAGCTGCGAATGTTGTCCAAGGCAAGCTCATAATCCAAGTCTTAGGTTTTCAATTTGGTTTAAAATTATAGTCGATTAACTGCAGTTGATTACAGCTATCTATACCATTGATGATCTCAACTAGCCTGAGAACGATCACCTACTTATAAGTTTTAAATTTGGTTTTGTTCATTTTTCTAACCAAAGCTTGAGATGTGTGTGTTTTGATTGAAATTTGGTAGCATGTGTAGCCAAATTAACACCCATAATTGCAGCAGGATTCTAACATATGCATACAACAAATGTAGGGAATGCTTGAGTAGGGAATGCATACAACCGTCACTGATTTCCCAACCCTTGGTTAATGTAAAACTATTTACAATGTTGTCTGCATTTAACCTACTTCGGGGAACTATATGTCATTTACCCTTTGTAATTCAAAGTAACCAAATCAACCATTTCATAAGTTAAAGGGTTGAATTTGCCACCTCTATGCGGTTTGTGCTTTCATAACATTGATTAAAGGATTCTGATTATTTGGATGATGCAATTAGGTCAAAACCGAACCATTATTCATACAAATCACTGATTCAAATCGAAGAAGGAGGTAGCATGGTAGCAGGGGAAACACATGACCCACATCTACAAAGTTAATGTGAAGAACGGTAACGCTTGTGTTGTTTGTGTTAAGTTCAAGCTCATCCCTCCTCCTAATACTATGGTAATTATGAAGTTACAAATATGAATTGAAGCTTTTTTGTTTGATGAATTGTTAAATTATATTGTCTTGCTTGCACCTATCCTATATTCACTTCGATTGGGACAATTTTAGACCATTGGTAGCTGCTATCCTTGTGCTAAAACATGTTGTATTCACTTCGATTTGAAATTGCATCTAGGAGTTCTTGATGTAGGTTTTTTTTTAATCAGTTTCTCCTAAATTGATTTTGTTTTGCTCAACTGCATTTTTTAAGCATATAGATGGTTACCCGTCCAATTCAATGTATATGAACGTCAATGTTTCCGCTCCAAAGACTCCTACTAACTTATTTAGTATAGCCATTGTGGGGTTCAATTTTTCTTTTGCTGTGAGTATTTGAGCACTTCATAGGTTGTTGATAATTTGGAAATTCTGTGTAAATCAAGTTTATAACTTTATATAATCTGGAATGATATTTAGCAATCACTACTATGTTTTATCTGTTTTATAGATAAATAAGAACACTGCCCATTTTGACTTACTCATAGATAAATACGCCTTTTGTTTCCCTTTTTGGTTTTTCGGATTCACCTTTGAAACTTTTTGTGCTTCAGTTTTTATTTTATATAATTGTTTATGGGCCTTTTAAAAACCCGTTGAAGTTTGGGAAAAAAAGAATATTGAAAGTAACCAACTTTGAAGTGGCCAAACTGGTAATACCAAAATAAACAAATTTTTAGTGGTAATACCAAAAGCTTTCGAGTGAAGTTGATGCATATATATATAGTGTTAGTATCTATAGGAAACCATAGTTATGTAGTAAACCATGAAAACCCAAGGTGTGGCTAGAATCAAGCCACATCATCACAATCCACAACCAATTTAATAATAACATAAGGTAGTGAAGTAATTTTACCTCTAGCATCTTTTGACAATCTCTAGGATATCTCCATTAAGTACAAGAGAAGGTTTGTACCCCTCCATATTCAAGATATCACTCACTCTCTCTCTACACCTTCTACAAACCCACTTTTCTTTCTCTCTCTCTATACAAAACTTCTGAAAAACTTTAAAACCACACGAAACTTCAAACACCTATAGATCTGAAAACAGATCCGGGTTCAAGCGGGTGGTTCAACAGGGGGAGCATCATCACAGATCTGAACAGATCCGGGTTCAAGCCGGTGATAACTCTCACTTTGGAGTGTAGCAGGTTCGACCCGGAAAAGGGTCAGGGTCGGGTCGGGTGATGAAGGTGGAGCTTGGTGGCAAGAGGAAAGAGGTAGTGGTGGAGGAGACGGTTACCACAGTGGTGGCCGGTGGTTCAGGTGATCAAGAAATAGATGAAGTAAATAAAGCAATAATGCAAATGATTGAAGAGTTGCTTAACTGGAATTCAACTCCACCTTCACTTTGTATAGTCAATGCTTAGCCACCGGTTTGTATAATATTATCTCTCACAAACAAGCATTCTTAGGGATTTTTAAAGAAATTTTCTTTTCTTTATCTTATTATCTTGATAAAATAAATATTATGTTTATTTCAAGTCCAAATAAAATGTAAATAGAAAAGAAGAAACAATGTGTCATGTAATGTCGTTTGTCATGGTGAGCTCATTAATTTTTCTTGTTTATTTTGTTGTTTTTGTGTTTTTAGATATAGAAATAATATAGAATGTTGTACCATATAATGTCTTTTGTGTATTGTATATATGCACTCCAAGTGTTTGATGAAATGCCTGACTGGGTTAACATGTGTTACTTCTGTTAAAAGGTAATTATAATGTCTTTTGTGTATTGTATATATGCACTCCAAGTGTTTGATGAAATGTCTGACTGGGTTAACATGTGTTACTTCTGTTAGTATGTTAGAAGTTAAGTTTTTTTTGTATTCTTTACGTTTGAGTAGTGTTTTTTGTTTGACACGCATCTTTTCTATTCTTGTAACTGAATTTTTTTTACATTAAAGAGTTTGTTTGGGGGATGTTTTTGTTTGACTTACGTTTGAGTAGTGTTTTTTTGTTTGACACGCAACGCGCTGGGGGTTTTACTAGTTATAATAATATCGTATAATTTAAATGGTTCGGTTTTCAGTTTCGCACATTATCGACTCAATTAATATTTATTTTAGTTAACTATTTATTATAAAATGGTACTAAAACGCGAAAGAATTTTAGGGGTCTGTGCCGGGTTGTTACATTTTTGTTAATGTAAACTTTGTAAAGTTTTATCCCTTTTTCATCTTGACTTTGCTTCTAGGCATGTTGACTTAGGCAGACAACACATGTTACCTTCTTATGCAAAGGGTAACAAGTGTTACACATTTATCCCCAGTTAACACATGTTCACATTTGGCCCCGACTAACATGTGTTACTCCTGTTTAGTATGTTAGATGATGAGTTGGTCACACCGGTTAATATCTCATCTATTGTTTTACAGTTGATAATGAAGACCCCCCCCACTGGTTAACATATGTTAACATACGAAGTCGAAGGAAGCCGAGAAAATATGTAGAGAAACTTTTTAATAACGTTTTCTTTTTTGTACTCAATGTATAGAGTTACAAGATTTATTTTGTTAAAGTGGTCAATAGTTTGTAATGATACTTTGTAATAACGTGTGTTAATAGTTTGTGTGCTTTTATTTCTCAGTAAATTTATGAAGTGAAAACTATAAGGGTAAGCAAGATAAAAAAAAAAGGCTGACAAAATAAACATAAGTTTAACATATGTTACCAAATAACACATGTTAACCTCTTATGCAACATTCACACATGTTAACCTTCCATGCAGTTCATTTGAATGTCATGGGTAGGTTTTTGTGTGGTTCAATAGTTTGTAATGATACTTTGTAATAACGTGTATTAATAGTTTGTATATTTTATTTCTCAGTAAACTTATGAAGTAAAAACTATAGTGGTAACCAAGACAAAAAAAGGGCTGACATAAAATACAAGTTTAATAAATGTTACCAAATAACACATGTTAACCTCTCATGCAACATTAACACATGTTACCCTTTACATGCAGTTCATATGAATGTCTTGGGTAGGTTTATCTCTTGTTCAATAGTTTGTAATGATACTTTGTAATAACACGTGTTACCAAATAACATGTGTTAACCTATTATGACAAGTCTTAATAATGTGTGTTAATAGTTTTGTATGCTATGTTTACTTATTTCTTTTGTAAACTTATGAATTGAAAACAGGAGTGGTAAAAAAGCCAAAAGGTTGACAAATGATACAGGTTTAACATATGTTACCACACCACTCATACTAACAAATGTTAGATCTTCTGATGGGTATATGGGGGCAACAGGTTTAACTTTATCATATTAGATAACACATGTTAGCCCTTTATGACCAACTAACACATGTTACCCTCGTATGCAACATTAACACATTATTTGTACTTGCCCCATTATATTACTATTTTCTTAAACAAAAAGTAGGAGAGAGGGTGTGACATGACCCATTATAATAATATTTTTTAAACAAAAAGTAAGAGAGAGGAGAGAGATGGTGTGACATGACTCATTATAATAATATTTTCTTAAACAAAAAGTAGGAGAGAGTAGAGAGATGGTGATGTTGACTTTAAAAAGGTAGGAGAGAGGGTGTGACATGACTTTGAAAAAGTAGGAGAGAGGTCGTGACATGACCCTAAAGTAACTTTACCAAACTACCCTTATTTGTACTTGCCCCATTATAATATTATTTTCTTACACAAAAAGTCTCCATATTTAATCCTAACCCTTGATCAAATACAATGGTTGGCTAGGATAGGGTTTCCAAGGTTTACCATCTAACAATGGGTTTCCACATTATCCACACCCTATATATATATATATATATATATATATATATATTTATTCTAAATTTTGTAAGTAATATCAAAAGCTTTTACATACAAAATTTATATAACAATATCTCTAACAAAGTTTGACATATCTATATAAAATTTTGTGAATGAGACAACATGTGAATATGCCATTTCTTATGCCTGTTCAATTTAATGCATTATCTTGCATAGGTACACTTTCTTGGATGCCATGGGGCTCTTCAAAAGTAATTTGCCAATATGCCCTTCAAATTCAACCGTGTCACGAAATCAAGTCAATAGGTAAGGTTTCTTCTAAGGCTTTAAAGTATAATTTTTTTGCACGTCTTTTTTGTTATCTTTACATTCTGGAAATGAAAGAATTATTGTTTTGTGTAAGCATACTTGTAGTAATGTATATAAGTGATATATGTATTTTGATATAATTCAACACATGTGATGTATAAAAAATTAGAAGAGTCGAGACAAAATGTATTTTGGGTCAAACCAACCCAGCCCAACCCATTACAGCCCATAATCCTATCCAACCTTCCATTTGGTCATATATACTTGTGATTGAATTTCTTTGTGTGGCATGTGCACAGAAACATAACTATCATTTATCAAATGATAAATAACATTAATGCACTCATGAAGGACCAAGTCATGGCGCGTGAAGGCTATCATTTCTGGTTATAAGATGGATTGCTCACAGTGGAACTTAATTTTTCTAACACTCGAACTTTGACAAGCTTACTTAAATGCTAAGTTTTAATTACAAACATTTACAAATCTTAACTACATGATGAATGTCACACCCTCAAAATCCACTTGCGGAGTTTTACCGCGCGGCGCATGACAAACCAGGATCCAAACCAACGATCACAATAAACAAGTCTAACATGAACATAATGCAATTTCAAAACAATGTTTAAAATCCCCGTTTACAGCGGAAGCTTATTCAAAATAATTATTCAATAATAAACCAATGTTCAACGTTTGTAAAATCATGCAACTCTAGCTAGACGCCGTGCAGACGCGTGCGCCCTAGTTCCATTGTGCTACCTTAGCGACCTGAGAAAACATGTAAAAGTTTACGTCAGCACAAAAATGCTGGTGAGTTTACAGGTTTTGTATCCAAGTACCAAGTCAACCTGTCCATACTATAACAAATCGAAAACCAGTGTACGCTAGCTAGGCGTATGTTTTGTTACTACCACGATTGGAAAACCATTACTAACACGCATACCAGATGTTGTGCCCGAAAAGTAAACCAGTTGTTCCTGTTGTTCCTGTTTGAGACAATATGCACTCGCCCGGCCCTCCAAGCCGACGAGCGGGGTTGGTCATTCCCAATAGCGCTATTCACATTTCCCCGTTGTGCAAACCCGCACATTCATGGTTCCCCCCGGACTTCCAAAGATCGTGTAGTACACAATAGATCCCATAGTATGACAGTAGTTACCAAATAATCGTTTTAACACATGTTTTCTCCCCCGAAAGTATGAAACCAGTTTAAAAGAGGGGCCGTAAACTCACCTTAAGTTGCGTTACTCCTTAACCCGAGTAAACTCAGCTGCTATGCTAGTCCCGTAAAGCGGCGACCTAACATATGACAGTTACAAGTACTTAGACTAATAACCCGCAGGTTAATTAGTCCCTAGATGTCCAGACCATAACCAAGTTCGTTTGAAAACACCGTGACTGTTTAACTGACCCAAAGTACAAGACTCGACATCCCATTGGTGACCCGAGACTCCCCGTGTTATGTTTACGCTCTCAAACAGACAATCATGCAATCACACTTAACATACGTTAACGCACAACAAGTTATAGCACATAGTTCACGTATCACCGAATTACATCCAAACATATGTTACCAAGTTATTAGACATGTTACGGGGTTCCTAGCATGTTCCTACATGTCAAATCGGGTCTCGGAATGCTAATTTATACTTACAGCAGCAGTACACGCGATTAGGAAAAGTCAACTAGCATTTAGGTTGGTCAACTAGCATTTAGGAACCCTAATCGCATGAACTACTAGCATTTAGGGCTATACCACATGTAACTACTAGCATTTAGGGCTATACCACATATAACTACTAGCATTTAGGGCTATACCACATGTAACTACTAGCATTTAGGCTATACCACATGTAACTACTAGCATTTAGGCCCTACTCGCATGTATCTAATAGCATTTAGGCCCTACTCGCCTATAACATAGGCATTTAGCCTCCTAATCGCCTCTAACATAGGCGATTAGGATGCTACTCGCCTGTAAGCATGCTGTTCCGGTTTTTCGCGCGTTTAACGCTCCAAATCAGATCCAGAACGTGTGTAACTACCCAATATCATCCCAAACACTATCCTAAACATGTTTCAACTAAAACCCTTCGTTTTGCCTCGTATTATCAGCCCTGCATGCAATCACGTAATCCAAACACCATTCACATAGCATGCAACATCATACTAACATGCGTAACTATAACCCTAATAATCAATTCTCAGATTTTTATCATCATAATATCATTATCATTCTGATCTAACATAATAACATGTCATTCATTCATCTTGAATCATAAAAACCCTAGCTTTCTAATCATAAACACACATAACACATGCATACTAGTTAAAATCCGATTAACAACACTTATTAACGATTTTCAGAAAGCCTTTCCGTTTTAGAACAGGTCTGGACCATTAGGGGTTGATTAAAAACGTTTATAAAGATTCATGGATGGAAACCAAACCTTAGAATTGTGAAAGAATGAAGGATTAAGCTTGAAACCTTGTGTTTTGATCAAAAATCGCGTTCCAGAGGTTGTGTGTGTGTTGGGAAGGTTATGGGACGACTAGGGTTTGTATAATGAAGTTTATGAGGTCAAGTATGGTATTTATAGTCGTTTTTAGTCGTCCAGCACGTAACTAGCGATTATGCAGCCCTTATACGCGATTAGGAATCCTAATCGGATGATTGTTCAGGCATTTGGGGCTACTACGCCCCCTAGGGCACACGAGTAGCCCCTACTCGCCCCTAATATTGCCTACTCGCCTCCCTTATAGGCGATTAGGCCTTCCTAATCGCCTATAGGGCTGGTTTCGTGTGTTTTTGCGCGTTAAACCCCGTTTTAACATATGTTAACACATATTCACATACCGACAAGTCACATAATGATTGTAAACACATAACACTTGTAAATACACATATTCACACTCGTTCACCAATTCCCGGGACTCGAGACTTGTATGTTCCGTATGCCCTGACGATCCTACAAATCGTCACCGTTTGTACACTTGGTTAAGGACTGACATCTAATGAACCTCTAGACCAACATCCAATGATCTTCTAGACTAACCGATAGTTCCCGAACCATAACCCGACTTAACTAACCCAGTTAAGTACAATATACGCGTGACTCGCTAAGGTAGACTTTCATCTAGACAACGTTGTTAACCAGAATTTGCCGGGTGTCACATCATCCCCACGTTAAAAGAATTTTCGTCCCGAAAATTGCACAAGTACCAAAAGAACAAAAGAAATAACGAAGGGAACAAACAAAAGATAGAAACCAAAAGAGAGATTTACCCGAGTTGTCACATCATCCCCACGTTAAAAGGAATCTCGCCCCGAGATTCATTCAGCTGCAGAAGAGACATGTCTCGACTCGAACGCTTCCTTAGGAAAGAGATGAGGATACTTAGACTTCATCTGATCCTCCCGTTCCCACGTGTACTCCGGTCCCCGGTTCGAGTTCCACCGAACCTTAACGATACGAATCTTGCTGTGACGTAGGCTGCGAATCTTGTAATCAAGGATCTCCACAGGTTCTTCCACAATCCGAAGACGATCATCAACCTTGATCTCTTCCAGTGGAACAATGAGAGACTCGTCAGCCAGACACTTCTTCAAGTTTGACACGTGGAAGACGTTATGTACGTTACCGAGCTCCGTCGGTAAATCAAGACGATATGCCACCGGTCCAATCCGTTCCAGGATCGTAAATGGACCGACATACCGCGGATTGAGTTTGCCACGTTTCCCAAAGCGTATGACGCCCTTCCACTGTCACACCCTCAAATTACCACTGCGGAGTTTTACCGCGAGGCGCGTGACACACCAGGATCCAAGTCAACGGTCACAATAAACAACACTATATGATACGTAAAACTGACATAAGTAAACCATTAAGGTTCAAAACTGTTCCAACACAGCGGAAGCATAATATGTATTACAACTCAAAATGAAATATAAAGTCTGAAATCTTTAACAAAACGTGCATATGATTCCTAGACGCCGTGAGACTCCGTGCGCCTATCGACAGCTGCTACCTTAGCAACCTGAGACAAACATGCTAAAAACGTCAGCAAATAATGCCGGTGAGTTCACAGGTTTTTAAGTAAAACGTTTTACGAACTTTTGAAAGACCATCATGATACTACCGACCGATGAAAACACTCGTTAAATGTTTGAACTTCATAACGAACCTCCCAAACGAACTATCGCCCACCGAAGTTAACGAACTACCATCCCATGGTCAACGAACTGCTTTACCATAGCTAACGAACTACCATCCCATGGCCAACGAACTACTATAACATAGCTAACGAACTACCACATAGAGGCTAACGAACTACCGCACCACGGCTAACGAACTGCCACAACATAGGCCATATAATACGGAACATAAATGAATACCTTGAACCCAAATGAACACTCCCAAAACGTAGTGAATACATGAGTACCCAAAAACATAGTTGTCACGCCTTTTAGGAAAAACACATTTGACACACATTTAAAGAACACAGCATGTTTTCTCCCCCGAAATTGTAAAACCAGTAAAAGAGTGGGGCCGTGAAACTCACCTTAAAGTGCGTCCTCTGGTAACTAGAATTCCAACACGTGAATGATAATCCCAACTACTGACAACCTATCAATGAGTTTACATAAGTGTAATGACTATTAACCCGAAGGCTAACTAGTCCCCGATTGTCCAGATCTTGACTACGTATGTTAAAAAGTGTGTTTAAACGTTAACTGGACATTCCAGACCGTTCCGACATCCCGTTGGTGACCCATTACCCTAACTAATCAAGTACACATAGATTATACACAAAGTTCAAGCATAAAACACTTAGTTCGCATCAAAAATCTCATTTTTGTTATCGTAGGGCCGAACGTGGCTTTGAGTGGTCGAAGGTGGCTTTAAACTTCCACCTTCGCCCCCTTTTTCCACCTTCGCCCCTTTTTGTGGTTCATTCGCCCCTTAGTTTCCAGGTTCGACCCCTGGAATCCACCTTCGCCCGTTCGACTGGCCGAAGGTGTTCCAGGTTCGACCCTGCTGTGTTGTTTACTCAAAAACGCGTCCAAAAACATCCGAAAACATCACGAAACATCATGAGTTACAGCAGTCAAGCATCATTAACATATTCCTACGAAACACTACCGATTTTACCCCAAAATCTATCCGTTTTTACAAGTTTCCTAAAATAGTAAATTATGGAGATGTCACATCATCATGCATGAAATCATTACCCAATTAAGAAACTTTCTAAATTTAATCAATCATCAGCTCATCATACTTAAATCATCATGAACAAGAAACCCCTATCATAACTCTATCATTATCATCCAAAAACAAGCCCTAAATCTAACTAAAAATTCCTTTAATCGACAAAACACCATCAACCATCAATTGTAACATGTTTCAATCGTAACTCTCCATTAATAACAGTCCTAGGTTGTTGTCATGTCATCTACATAGCAAGTAATCATCAAACAATGCTTAATACCACATTAACACATGTTAAATTGTATGAAAACTCATTGTTTATGAATAGGTTTTATTTAGAAAGATATTAGGAAGGTTTTTACCCATAAAACATGTTGATATCAGATCTGGACCCTTGGGGTTTAGATGAAAACAAGTTAAAATTGTTTAAAAAGGATTTGTAATGAAGAACACACCTTAGATCTTCACTTGTAATGATTTAGAGAGTTAGGTTATGAAAAACAAGCTCAAAAACTCCTTCCCCAATGATAATAGCTGATAGAGAGTGTTTGGAGGCGTTTAGGGTTTGTGAAATGGTGAAAAATGGCTAAGGATGGTATTTATACCAGGTCCAGGTTCGCCCCCTTCATATGGTCGAATGTGGAACTTTTCCACATTCGCCCCTTTGTAATGGTCGAATGTGGAATCTTTCCACATTCGCCCACTTTGTTTCTACATTCGCCCATTTCTCAAGTTCCATTTCCACATTCGCCCACTATTTCCACATTCAGGTCATCAACACTTTTTAACACATGTTAACAGCACTTTTTAACACATGTTAACCTTTTCCAGTTTGTCGTGTTTAACGCATTCTAACACATCTTAACACATAAGCATGCCTCCATAGTCCATACTTAGCATATTTAGGCACGTATAATCATTTGTACATCGTTTAAGCAAGTATAAGTATACAATCCACCACACGACCCATAATCTACACATATACTTAATTAGTTCATGTAATGTCACCAACAACGGAACCCGGTACTAGTGTATTCCCCAAAATGACTCCCAATGATCCTCCAGATCATTGAACCCTGGACAATCCTAATCTGACCCGACTCAACTAACCCAGTTAAGTTTGTTTATAAACGTTTCTCGCTAAGGTAGACTTATGTGTTCATAAAGTGTTGACTCAAACATGCCGGGTGTCACATCCACGGTGAGACTTTTAGAAGTACTTTGTCATTGACTTGGAATTCCAATGGTTTGCGACGCTGATCGGCATAACTCTTTTGTCGATCCCGTGCCGCCGCCAACCGGTTACGAATCTGTACGATCTTTTCCGAAGTTTCGTACACTAGTTCAGGCCCAGTGAGTTGACTCTCACCCACTTCAGCCCAACAAAGAGGAGAACGGCATTTCCGTCCGTACAGTGCTTCGAACGGAGCTGCCTTGATGCTCGTGTGATAACTGTTGTTGTACGAGAATTCTACTAACGGTAGATGAGCTTCCCAACCCTTACCAAAATCGATTACACACGCCCGCAGCATGTCTTCCAAAGTTTGAATCGTACGCTCACTCTGACCGTCAGTCTGTGGGTGATAAGCTGTACTCATGTCTAGTTGGGTACCCAAAGCCTTGTGTAAAGACTTCCAGAAGTTAGAAGTAAAATGGGAGTCACGATCCGAGATAATAGAAACTGGCACCCCGTGTTTAGAAACAACCTCCTTCAAATAAAGACGAGCCAAACGATCCATGGTGTCGGTCTCCTTAATAGCAAGAAAATGAGCTGATTTCGTCAACCGATCGACAATCACCCATATCTTGTCATTCCCGCTTGGTGATTTAGGAAGTTGCGTGACAAAATCCATGGTAATCCATTCCCATTTCCATTCCGGAATTTCAGGTTGTTGCAAGAGACCTGACGGTTTCTGGTATTCCACCTTGACCTTAGCACAGGTCAAGCATTTGCTCACGTATGAGGCTATATCCGACCTCATGTTTGGCCACCAGTAAAGCACCTTCAGATCTTGGTACATCTTATCCGAACCAGGATGAATAGAATACCGGGACTTATGAGCCTCATCTAGGACAAGCTCCCGTAGTCCCCCGAATAAAGGAACCCATATGCGTTCTGCAAAATAGTGCAGGCCATCAGGCCTTCGCTCGAGGTGCTTGTCGGCACCGTGCATAGTCTCAGCTTTAAGGTTTTCCTCCTTCAAAGCTTCTAACTGGGCAGAACGGAGTTGATCAGGTAGGGATGAATGAATAGTGAGCTGCAATGCCCGAACGCGACGAGGTTTAGTTGATTCTTCCTGCTCAAGGCGTCTGCTACCACATTCGCCTTGCCAGGATGGTACTTAATAGCACAATCATAGTCGTTCAGAAGTTCAATCCAACGACGCTGTCGTATGTTCAAATGTTGTTGGTCAAAAATATGTTGGAGACTCTTGTGATCGGTGTAGATAGTGCATTTGGTACCGTACAAGTAATGTCTCCAAATTTTCAACGCGAATACCACGACACCCAACTCCAAGTCATGGGTGGTGTAGTTCTTCTCGTGCACCTTGAGTTGACGAGAAGCATACGCAATCACTTTCTCGCGTTGCATCAACACGCAACCGAGACCATGAATAGAAGCATCACAGTAAACAACGAAATCATCAGGGCCTTCAGGTAAAGACAAAATAGGAGCAGAACACAGTTTGGACTTTAGTTCTTCAAACGCTGACTCTTGTGGTTCACCCCAGTCGAATTTCCTATCCTTCTGAGTAAGAGTGGTGAGGGGTTGAGCGATCTTCGAGAACCCCTGAATGAAACGACGATAGTAGCCCGCAAGGCCTAGGAATTGCCGCACCTCAGTTGGCGTCTTTGGTGCTCCCCAGTCCTTGATCGCTTCGATCTTAGCTGGATCGACATGAATTCCTAGTTCATTTACCACATGTCCTAGGAACTGAACTTCGCGTAACCAAAAGTCACACTTTGAGAACTTAGCGTAAAGTTGTTCCCATCGCAAGAGTTCCAAAACTAACCGCAGATGTTCCTCGTGTTCGGTCTCGTTCTTGGAGTAGATCAGAATGTCATCAATAAACACAATGACGAATTTGTCAAGATATGGTTTGCAAACGCGGTTCATCAAGTCCATGAAAACCGCCGGTGCGTTCGTAAGACCGAAAGGCATGACCAAGAATTCGAAATGGCCATAACGTGTTCGAAAGGCAGTCTTTGCAACGTCAGCCTCTCTGACGCGCAGCTGGTGATAACCGGACCTCAAGTCGATCTTGGAATAATAACTAGAACCCTGAAGCTGGTCGAATAGATCATCAATACGTGGAAGAGGATAACGGTTCTTGACGGTCAATTTGTTCAGTTCTCTGTAGTCTACACACAATCGGAAACTTCCATCCTTCTTCTTGACGAATAGAATCGGGGCTCCCCAAGGAGAAGAACTCGGTCTGATGAAACCCTTCTCCAAGAGTTCCTGTAACTGACTAGACAACTCTTGCATCTCAGGAGGTGCAAGACGATAGGGGGCCCGAGCAATAGGAGCAGCCCCTGGTACAAGATCAATACCGAACTCGACTTGACGATGAGGAGGAAGACCAGATAAATCATCGGGAAAAACATCAGGAAACTCGCGTACAACCGGAATATCGTCGATCTTCTTCTCATCACTAGAGGAAACAGATAAAAGCGCCAAAACGGCTGGATAACCCTTTCGTAGACACTTAAGGGCTTTCATGCTAGAGATGATGTTTAGCGGAACACCACCCTTGATACCGTACACAGAAAGGAATTCCCCATCAGGGAGAGGAATCCGAATAACCTTATCGTAACAGACAATCTCTGCGCGATACAAAGATAACCAATCCATGCCTACCACTACGTCAAAACTACCCAAAGGTACCGGCATAAGGTCGATGGGGAACGATAAACCCGACAACTCTAATTGACACTCCCGAAGGATACTAGTAGCTTCAATCATTTTCCCGTCAGCCAACTCAATAATATACTTAGTCTCTAATGGTACGGGTACTACATCTAGCAGTCGACTAACTTCCATGGATACAAAACTCTTGTCGGCACCAGAATCAAATAACACACTAACAGAACGATTATTGAGAAGGAACGTACCGGTGACTGTGTCAGGGTCCTGTCTAGCCTCAGCGGCTCCAATGACGAAGGCACGTGCATTTCTGCCGCCGCCCCCGTTGTTCCCATTACCGTTGTTTCCACCCTGCTTCAGTTTTGGGCAATCCTTCTTGTAATGCCCAGTGTCACCACAGTTGTAGCATCCTTGTCTTCCTGTAGTCCCTTGAGTAGTCGGAGCTGAGTTAGTAGTCGGGGCCTGGTCGATGGAAGTGTAACCCGACAATCTTTAGCATAATGCCCTGTTCGCTGGCAGCGATGACAACGGTTACTGTCGCAGTTCCCTTGATGGTGACGTCCACACTTGTTACATTTGGGCAGTTTCCCCGCATAACCACCCTGCTTGTTACCCGAAGAAGAAGAGCCCCCATTATCAAACCTTTTACCCTGCTGTGTTGGTCCAGATCCTTTCCCGTCATTTTCCCACTTGCGCTTGTTATTCTCTGGGGCCTTAACAGTCGAACCCTTCGCAGGCAAAATACCCTCATTCACCTTTAAGTTGGTCATCCTATGAGCCGATCGGACCACC
The DNA here is from genome assembly GCA_030844895.1 of Ambrosia x helenae. NCBI lineage: Eukaryota > Viridiplantae > Streptophyta > Magnoliopsida > Asterales > Asteraceae > Ambrosia > Ambrosia x helenae. The sequence goes on from CM061225.1 coordinate 32,057,916, forward strand.
TCTGCGTATGTAGGATGATTTCCCGCAGCCACTAACCCTGCGATTTCCGGTACCAATCCCGAGACATAATGCTCAATCCTCCTGTACTCTGGCACATGCAGATCAGGACACAGTACGGCCAACTCGTTACGCCTCACAGTATACTTCTCAATTTCAGACCCAGTCATCTTGAGGTTCCACACCTCGTGCTCTAGTTTCTGCACCTCCTCCCTCGGACAGTATTCACGCTTCAGCAACTGCACAAAATTCTCCCATGGCATAGCATATGCCTCCCCAATACCCATATTCTGGGTGATGCCATTCCACCAAGTCAATGCCACATCCTGGAATAACGCAACAGCATACTTAACCCGATCTTCTGGGAGACAGTTACACATCAGAAATACTGACTCCACTTTCTCCAGCCACCTAAGCAAGCTCACCGCACCCTCAGTGCCAGAGAATTCCTGGGGCTTACAGTCCCGGAACATCTTGTAGGTACACATGGGTGGGGGTGGGTCAACAGGACCACCTGGAATGAAACGTATGAGAAACCACAAAGAATGTAAACAAGGTTCACCAATGAGGCAAAGAAAATGGATAAATCAACTTACCACCACCGTTGTGCCCTAACTGAAAGGCAGCTTGGAGCAAGTTGTTCAGATCAGCCTGCGATAGGTTAATACCTCCACGACCACCAGCACCACCGCGACCACCACCACGTCCACCATTGCGACCACCTCCACGTCCTCCTCGTACTCCAGACATGATTCTGGCAGAAAGAACGAGAAAATTTAGTTTCGCAGATAAAGATAACCACTAATGTTCACAAGATCAAAGCTAGATCCAATCCAGGACTATCCCTTCAAACCTAGAGCTCACCCGGGCTTCCATGCATTTCGGTTTATGATTTTGTGTGCACCCAAAATGATAAACCGCTCTACATGGTCCTCCAAGTGTTCTCCTAATTCAAAGTTCAAATCACCGAACATAGACTCTTAGCTATACACCGTAATACTACGGTAGTTTATGGCAAGTGTTTCTATTAGAGTAGGAAAGGGAGATGTCCGAGCTTTGGACAAATCTCAAGAGTACACGATTCACTCCAATATATTACACCGCCTAGAAAGTAAGTAACCCGACCTAAGGTAGAACGGATGATGTAACGTAGAAAGACCAACGATTTAGAGACACCCCGACAAGACCATACGTAAACCACCATAATGTTTAGTACCATGTGATCGTCTAGTGTGTGCGACTCGGCTATAGACTAGACTCTACATGCAATCCTAGTTCACTATAACCTGGCTCTGATACCAATCTGTCGCACCCTCAAAATCCACTTGCGGAGTTTTACCGCGAGGCGCATGACAAACCAGGATCCAAACCAACGATCACAATAAACAAGTCTAACATGAACATAATGCAATTTCAAAACAATGTTTAAAATCCCTGTTTACAGTGGAAGCTTATTCAAAATAATTATTCAATAATAAACCAATGTTCAACGTTTGTAAAATCATGCAACTCTAGCTAGACGCCGTGCAGACGCGTGCGCCCTAGTTCCATTGTGCTACCTTAGCGACCTGAGAAAACATGTAAAAGTTTACGTCAGCACAAAATGCTGGTGAGTTTACAGGTTTTGTATCCAAGTACCAAGTCAACCTGTCCATACTATAACAAATCGAAAACCAGTGTACGCTAGCTAGGCGTATGTTTTGTTACTACCACGATTGGAAAACCATTACTAACACGCATACCAGATGTTGTGCCCGAAAAGTAAACCAGTTGTTCCTGTTGTTCCTGTTTGAGACAATATGCACTCGCCCGGCCCTCCAAGCCGACGAGCGGGGTTGGTCATTCCCAATAGCGCTATTCACATTTCCCCGTTGTGCAAACCCGCACATTCATGGTTCCCCCCGGGACTTCCAAAGATCGTGTAGTACACAATAGAAACCCATAGTATGACAGTAGTTACCAAATAATCGTTTTAACACATGTTTTCTCCCCCGAAAGTATGAAACCAGTTTAAAAGAGGGGCCGTAAACTCACCTTAAGTTGCGTTACTCCTTAACCCGAGTAAACTCAGCTGCTATGCTAGTCCCGTAAAGCGGCGACCTAACATATGACAGTTACAAGTACTTAGACTAATAACCCGCAGGTTAATTAGTCCCTAGATGTCCAGACCATAACCAAGTTCGTTTGAAAACACCGTGACTGTTTAACTGACCCAAAGTACAAGACTCGACATCCCATTGGTGACCCGAGACTCCCCGTGTTATGTTTACGCTCTCAAACAGACAATCATGCAATCACACTTAACATACGTTAACGCACAACAAGTTATAGCACATAGTTCACGTATCACCGAATTACATCCAAACATATGTTACCAAGTTATTAGACATGTTACGGGGTTCCTAGCATGTTCCTACATGTCAAATCGGGTCTCGGAATGCTAATTTATACTTACAGCAGCAGTACACGCGATTAGGAAAAGTCAACTAGCATTTAGGTTGGTCAACTAGCATTTAGGAACCCTAATCGCATGAACTACTAGCATTTAGGGCTATACCACATGTAACTACTAGCATTTAGGGCTATACCACATATAACTACTAGCATTTAGGGCTATACCACATGTAACTACTAGCATTTAGGCTATACCACATGTAACTACTAGCATTTAGGCCCTACTCGCATGTATCTAATAGCATTTAGGCCCTACTCGCCTATAACATAGGCATTTAGCCTCCTAATCGCCTCTAACATAGGCGATTAGGATGCTACTCGCCTGTAAGCATGCTGTTCCGGTTTTTCGCGCGTTTAACGCTCCAAATCAGATCCAGAACGTGTGTAACTACCCAATATCATCCCAAACACTATCCTAAACATGTTTCAACTAAAACCCTTCGTTTTGCCTCGTATTATCAGCCCTGCATGCAATCACGTAATCCAAACACCATTCACATAGCATGCAACATCATACTAACATGCGTAACTATAACCCTAATAATCAATTCTCAGATTTTATCATCATAATATCATTATCATTCTGATCTAACATAATAACATGTCATTCATTCATCTTGAATCATAAAAACCCTAGCTTTCTAATCATAAACACACATAACACATGCATACTAGTTAAAATCCGATTAACAACACTTATTAACGATTTTCAGAAAGCCTTTCCGTTTTAGAACAGGTCTGGACCATTAGGGGTTGATTAAAAACGTTTATAAAGATTCATGGATGGAAACCAAACCTTAGAATTGTGAAAGAATGAAGGATTAAGCTTGAAACCTTGTGTTTTGATCAAAAATCGCGTTCCAGAGGTTGTGTGTGTGTTGGGGCAGGTTATGGGACGACTAGGGTTTGTATAATGAAGTTTATGAGGTCAAGTATGGTATTTATAGTCGTTTTTAGTCGTCCAGCACGTAACTAGCGATTATGCAGCCCTTATACGCGATTAGGAATCCTAATCGGATGATTGTTCAGGCATTTGGGGCCTACTCGCCCCCTAGGGCACACGAGTAGCCCCTACTCGCCCCTAATATTGCCTACTCGCCTCCCTTATAGGCGATTAGGCCTTCCTAATCGCCTATAGGGGCTGGTTTCGTGTGTTTTGCGCGTTAAACCCCGTTTTAACATATGTTAACACATATTCACATACCGACAAGTCACATAATGATTGTAAACACATAACACTTGTAAATACACATATTCACACTCGTTCACCAATTCCCGGGACTCGAGACTTGTATGTTCCGTATGCCCTGACGATCCTACAAATCGTCACCGTTTGTACACTTGGTTAAGGACTGACATCTAATGAACCTCTAGACCAACATCCAATGATCTTCTAGACTAACCGATAGTTCCCGAACCATAACCCGACTTAACTAACCCAGTTAAGTACAATATACGCGTGACTCGCTAAGGTAGACTTTCATCTAGACAACGTTGTTAACCAGAATTTGCCGGGTGTCACAATGAATTACTCGCAGCAGAACTAAGTTGTTCAACACTCAACTTTGACAATCTTTCTCAAATTCTCAGTTGTATTTACATATAGTAACTATAGTTGACTCATTATTCTTTTATAAGTAGTTGACTTTCGTACGAATTCTTTTATGATCAATTGAAAGTTTCAAATCAATCTTAGCTTATTTTTTGTAAATGTTTACAGGTGATAATGCTATGCTGCTATGGTAAGTTAAGTTTTAAATCAAGTTGGACCGTTGGGGAATTTACATACAGAGTTGTTTCGCCAAAAAAAACACATCTTGCTTTTGTATTTTTTGTATTAAAATCTATTTAAGCTGATTTAGTGATATAGATATCACACGGTTAGAGGTGACGAAAGGATGGAACTTACGAGCATAACTTTCAACACTTCAATATGCAAGTAAAATCTTTAGATTTGAGGTGGCAAAATGGGCAGTCATGCCAGGTTGGTCAGACCATCAAAGCCTTTTGAAGATGTGAATTTTTAGTATTTATAAAAATGATGTGAAAGATGATTACTGAAACCATATATATTATATAGTTATTTCATTTTATTTACGTCCTCTATCACTTTCATTTAACTTTTATTGAACCGTAAAGTTTACGGGTCTCTAACCTAGTTAGGTTATATATGCCAAGAGCAACACTAAAGTGAAGGATCAAACACATAAAGAAAACAAGACTACATACATTTTAGGCTATTACGTTACATGACGATAACGACTACCAGATGTAAAAAAATGGTATTTACTTCGTGTTTATAGTATTTACATTCTTTAATTAGTACTTAGTCTTGTTTTCTTTATGTGTTTGATCCTTCACTTTAGTGTTGCTCTTGGCATATATAACCTAATATTGCACCTCACATGATGTCCATTTTTTATTTTGTCATTTAAAAGAAAAGGTAAGAAATTAAAAGAGGTAATAAGTTGTTTTCGGAATTTTCAATCAATTTTAGGCAACTTTGTTGATTTAAGAAAAACTAGGATTTTATTACCCCGCGCTTCGCGACGGGTGCTCCTGTTACATTAAGGGTTTGGTAGACGTTAAAGATCGCTCGTCGCTGTGGAAGCTCCTGTTGCATGGAGGGTTTGGTGGACATAAAAGATAATGGGCTTCAAAAAAATACTTGCGGCTAAAAGCTAAAAGTTTGGTGGCCAAAGTTTGAAATCCTAAAAGCTAAAAGTTTGGTGGTCAAAGTTTGATGATCAAATTAGAAGAAATTAAAGTACGTAAGTTAGTAAGAAAGTTAGTGGTTAAAGTTTGGTGGTCAAATTGAAAAGACACGTGAGCTTCAAAAAAAAAAAAAAAAACCCGCGACTAAAAGATAAAAGTTTGGTGGTCAAATTTTAAAATCTTATAAATTAAAAGTTTGGTGACCAATTTGCAGTTGCAATATTTTCTTTTAAATTCTCATTTGTATCTTAGAGGTCCCACTATTAGAGATAATCCCTTGACTCTTTTCATTAAATCTCTTGAATATATATACAATGTTTCCTTATAGAGATAAGGAAGGTATTAACTACCTTGCCACTAATTATGCAATCATAATAATTTACAATTAATACAATAATAATGTGCTAGCTATTACACCCCCGCAGTCGAAGCCGGAGGAGACCGAAGGCTGAGGCTGGATCTGAAATCTTCAAACAATACACGTGGCAAACCTTTGGTGAAAATGTCAGCGATCTGGTATCGTGAAGGAAGATGTAAAACACCGACCTCCCCTTTTTGGACTTTTTCACGAACAAAATGGATGTCTAACTCGATATGTTTGGTCCGCTGGTGTTGAACCGGATTGCTGGACATGTAGATAGCACTGATGTTGTCGCAGTAGACGAGAGTGGCATGAGAGATAGGTCGCTTTAGTTCTAAGAGAAGATTGCGAAGCCAACAAATTTCCGCCACAACATTTGCAACCCCCCGATATTCCGCCTCTGCACTGGAACGAGAAATGGTCGGTTGACGTTTTGACGACCAAGAAATGAGATTATCACCATGGTAAATGCAAAAACCGCTCGTGGAACGGCGAGTGTCGGGGCAACCAGCCCAATCTGCATCAGTGTATGCAATGAGACGTGGGTCCGGTGAGGGACCGAGAGTGAGGCCGAGAGACGTGGTCCCTTTGATGTAGCGGATGATACGTTTCAAAGCATTCCAATGATCAACTTTAGGAGCATGCATGTGAATACAGATTTGTTGAACTGCATAACTGATGTCTGGTCTGGTAAAGGTGAGGTATTGAAGAGCCCCGGCTAAGCTTCGGTATAGTGTGGGGTCATGGAAATCTGGACCTGCTTCGGCACTGAGCTTGGCGTGCGTGTCTACCGGTGTATTCACCGGATTGCAAGAATCCATACCTGCACGGTCAATTATTTCCTGGGCATAAGCTTTTTGAGAGAGAAACATGGTGTTATTATTGCGTGTCACTGATAAGCCGAGGAAAAAACTTAGTGGGCCGAGGTCCTTCATAGCAAATTCAGAGGAGAGATGAGACATCAGAGTGGCCCGAAGCTTGGCATTAGATGTGACCAAAATAATATCATCCACATATAGAAGTAGGTAAGCGACCTGAGAATCCTGATGATAGGTGAAAAGAGATGCATCACATTTACTCTGGTGAAAACCCAAGGTGAGTACAAAGTCTGTGAAGCGTTGATACCACGCACGGGGTGCCTGCTTCAAACCATAGAGTGACCTTTTTAGACGACAAACGTAATCTGGAAAATCTTTGTTGCGAAACCCCATTGGTTGGTACATGTAAACGGTCTCATTTAGGTGACCGTGTAAGAAAGCATTCTTGACATCCAACTGGTGTACCTGCCATGATTGAGACAAAGCAATAGATAATACAGTACGTATGGTTGCCGGTTTAACAACCGGGCTAAAAGTCTCGCCACAATCGACGCCCACTTGCTGAAGGCGACCATCACAAACTAAACGCGCCTTATATCGTTCCAAGGATCCATCCGATTTGAATTTATGCTTAAATAGCCACATGCTCCGAATTACATTCATGTTTGGCAACCTCGGTGTTAATTCCCAAGTCTCGTTCTTTATAAGAGCATGGTATTCGTCAGTCATGGATTTATACCAAACCGGAATGGACAAGGCATCAGTGGGAGTTTTGGGAATGGGTACGATGGAGGAGACGTTTAGGTTTAGGCGGTGTTTAGGTTTGTGGATACCGTCCATGGCACGTGTGCGCATGGTACGGTTGGTCTGTGGTGCGGGCGGTGGGTTTGGGCTATGAGGCGGGCTGGTGGGAGGAGATGGAGGTGTGTGGGACGGGCCAGTAGTGGGCTGATTGTGGGCCGAGGTGGGAGAAGGAGGGGCAGTGGGCTGGGCGGGTGATTGTAGAGGTGAGGAGTGGGCTGAAGGTGAGCCATGAGGAGTGGATAAGGGAGACGGGTATGAGGGTGGGCTGTGAGGAGGGGATATGGGCTGGGATTGGGCCGGATGGGCTGGTGCGGCGGTTGGGGAGTGAAGGGTGGGGTCAACATGTGGCCAAAGTAGTGGAGGGTAGACAGAGAGAAAGTCGTAGGAGGGTGGTGGAGTGATGGTGTTGGCGAAGGGGAAGGTTGTCTCGTCAAACGCCACATGTCAGGAAATGATGAGTTGTTTAGTGTGGAGGTTGAAACATTTGTAGCCTCTATGGTCATGAGGGTACCCCAAGAAGACGCAAGGGGTAGATCTTGGGTCAAGTTTGTTAATGGATGTGTGAGGAAAAAGTGGATAGCATAGGCACCCGAACACACGAAGGTGATCATAAGAGGGGGTGCGGTGGTAAAGGCTTTCGGTAGGTGTATAGTTTTGGAGGTGTTTTGTGGGGAGGATGTTAAGAAGGTATGTGGCGGTTTCAAGGGCGTGATGCCAAAAGGTGTTGGTAGCGAGGCATGGGCGAGAATGGTGCGTATCATATTATTTATGGTACGTATCATACGTTCCGCTTTGCCATTTTGTGACGATGTGTGGGGGCACGATCGTCGAAAGCGGATGCCGTGGGTGGCAAAAAAATTGTTAAATGATGTGTTAATATATTCGGTGCCATTATCACATTGGAAAGTTTTAATGTGGCGTTCGAATTGGGTGTTAATTTGTTTGTGGAATTGACAAAATATGGAGTAAACTTGAGACTTATTTGATAATGGGTAAGTCCACAAAAAATTAGTAACATCATCAAGAAACAAAATATAATAACGATGGCCATTAGAACTTAAAATGGGAGACGTCCACAAATCACTATGAATCAAATCAAAAGGAAAATAAATGCGAGTATTAGAACTAGCAAACGGTAGTCTAATACTTTTGCCAAGTACACATGATTGGCAAAATTTATTCTTTGAACTAGGAAAAGTAACAGAACAAGTTTTATTAAGGAAATGTAAAGGTGCACGCCCAGGGTGGCCAAGGCGTTGGTGCCACAAAGTGGAAGTAACAGCAGCAAAAGTGGTAGGGAAAGTGGTGGTTCCTGGCCCGAGCACGAGTGGGTACAGATCACCGCTGCTGTTGCACCGGAGGATAGGGATCCGGCTCTTGTAGTCCTTCACAAGAAAACCAAAAGGGTCAAATTCAACAGAGACAGAATTGTCGGTTGTGAACCGACGTACAGAAATTAAATTTTTAAGTAGTTTGGGTGCATATAGGACATTTTTGAGGACAAGGGGTGGGTATGGTGGGGGGAGGGTTTGGTTGCCATGTCCAAGGACCGGGATGGTTGAGCCATCACCGACGATAATTTGTTGTCCCATGCTATTATTAGAAAAAGACTCAAAATTAACAGAGGTCTTAGACATGTTACCTGTGGCGCCGGTATCCATATAGCCGGTGGGCTCTTGATTGAGAGACATAGCGTGGAGCGCTTGATCAATATCAGTTGGCGTGTATGCCGCTTGGTGGGCCTGGTTGGGCCGAGATCCTAGGACTCCTTGGCTGCCGGATTGGTTATTGGTGGTGGGCCGTGAATGTGTTGTTGGGTAGGGACAAGGCGGAGTGGGCCAAGAAGGGTGGGCCGGTTGTTGAGGGCTATAGGGCATGGACCATGGGCCGTAGGGGGAAGGCCAGAAAGGCGGGTATGTTGGCCAGCCACTGTAGGATCCGCGACCCCAGGATTGGCGGCCTCGTCCCCTACCACGGCCACGAGACCGGGCAGAGGAGCCGCGGCCACGGGAGCGGTCCGAGTGGGGTTCGGATGAAGTGGAGGAGGTTGGCCTAGTGGAGGTGTGGAGGGCGGTGTTGGCAGATTTGGCGGCGTGGGCTTGTTGCTCGGCTTTGCTAGACTCGGTCATGCAAAGCTTGGAGCGAGCTTTGTAAAAGGTGGGGAGAGGATCTTGGCCAGCGAGGATGGTACCCATGCTTTCATATTGTTCGGTCAGACCGGCAATTAATTGAAGGACGAGGCCGTCATTATCAACCGGGTGACCGACACTAGCTAATTGATCCGCAAGGGTACCGACACTAGCTAATTGATCCGCAAGGGTTTTGAGTTCTTGGCTATAGGCGGACATGTTTGGGAAGTTTTCAAGGCGGGTGTTGGTGAAGCGGTGGCGAAGAAATAAGGCACGGGCACTCTTGTTATCTTGAAAGAGTTCTTCAAGAGATGTCCATACCTCATGGGCGGTTTTGTTTTGGCCGGGTTCAACAATTGTGTGGACAAGGTTTTTGGAGATGGTGCCAAATATCCACTGGAGGACAATAGCATCGAGTCGTTCCCACACTTCATCCGAAGATGAAGAGGAGGCGGGTGCTTTGTCCTTGTCAGTGGATGGTGGCGGCGTAGCGGGTGGTGGTGGGCGGGGTAGAAGGTGGTCATACACTTGATACGCTTTGCAATGGATTTTGAATAATTCCGACCATGTGGGCCAGTGGCCGGTATCCATCTCAAGCGTAATAGGGATAAAATTGGAGATGTTGGACACGGTGACCGCGGGGTGCAGTTTTGTATCCATGAGATAGTGGTGGTGGGATAGCGATATAGATGAAGGATATATGGGAGGAGATATGGCAGACGGGTTGGATATATATGGCAGAGGGTAGGCTAGTGGGTAGAAGGAAGGTAGTATATGGGCAGAAAGTAGAGGAGGTTGTGTGAGGGAGAGTATAGAGGTGATTTAGGAGTGATCGGAACAGGGAAAAAGAAGGCGGCGAAGGGCAGAAAGTAGCGGCCAAGGGGAGCCAGGATCAAGACCTAGTCTTTGATACCATATTAGAGATAATCCCTTGACTCTTTTCATTAAATCTCTTGAATATATATACAATGTTTCCTTATAGAGATAAGGAAGGTATTAACTACCTTGCCACTAATTATGCAATCATAATAATTTACAATTAATACAATAATAATGTGCTAGCTATTACCCACCATATGGTTTTTAAGTTGTGCAACATTGGCCAATGACAAATGGTAACTGTTCATCTGTTCTTTAATTAATATATAAGAGAACAAGACTACATACATTTTAGGCTATTACGTTACATGACGACTACCAGATGTAAAAAAATGGTATTTACTTCGTGTTTATAGTATTTACATTCTTTAATTAGTACTTTCATTGGATTTTAATGTTAATTGTTTGAGGACAACACTATGAATAGGCAGTGGCGAAACTTGAACAAATTATGTAGGTGTTTTAAAGAGCTAAGTTGAGCCCAGACTTAAGAGTTAAGTACAAGCTCAGTTTGGACTTGATATTTATTAATTATTTTTTTCGTTTTTATTGTTTTTATAGATAGTCAAAATTATGTGTATGAAACGAGTATTAGTTATTTTTAATCACTTAATCACATTTATATATATAATAGTAGTTACTATTTTTACATTCATAAAGTTCTGTGTATGAAGTCACAAACCTCTCAATTGGTTTACACCTTGACATGGGCTTCAGTAGAAGCATACGCACACTCGATATAGTACTACCAAAATAAAGCTCAGAACAAGTCCTAGCTTTATTTTGGCGCGGATCGAAGACATTATAGGGGAAGTTAAATCAGTGGGTTTCTTTGGGTGAAAAAATAGGACTAAGCTTAAGTCGTTGTCTTGGTCTAACTGGTATACATTTGATTTGATGTAGTGTATAGTGTTGTTTTGGCAGCCCCGGTTTGATGTTTGGCCGGTTTTATTGAAGTTCATTTAAAAAAAAAAAAAAACTAGGGGTTTCCTTTTTTCTTTTGGCTGGTTTTATTGAAGTTCATTAAAAAAAAAAAAAAAAAAAAAACTAGGGGTGTCCTTTTTTCTTTAAATCACCACCTTTTGGAAAGTTAGCACATTTATATGTTCTATCGACTTTCTTAATAATTAACTAACGGGAAAGGGTAAAATGAGAACATGCTTTTCGTAAAAGAACTAAAGAACACACTTTTCCACCACAAACATATTTTAATCCAAAAAGAATTTGTGAACCATAATTAAAGTAGAATAAAATATAAAAAGGAATATTCTCTTTCCTAATAAGACAAAACAAGGTGGGCCCAGGTCTTTACACCACTGTAAACCCATCGTAATTTTTTTTTTTTTTTTTTTTACGTCGAGGTTACCCGTTTTTTCACCGGTGGATTTTTTTTTTTTTTAAAATTCACATTTTACATCGGTGTTCTCGTGGTTCTTTTACGAAAAGTGTGTTTTCATTGGAACCTAATCCATTAACTATATATATTATCTATATATACAAAAATCAACCATCCTAGTTTAGGTCACCCCCACATGGTACATTCTTAACCCCATTTACCCACGCCAGTGAGTTCCCTTTTAAAATATATATTGATAATATTTAATATACATTTACTTTTAACACCATTTAATATTGATAGCTTGGACGTGTTTGGTTTTGTGTTAAATTGACGTTCAATCATGTGAAAAAGTTTGTAAAGGTTTTGTAAACATTAGATTTGTTTATCAATGGAAAGATCCACATTTAACACAAATGATGCTAAACAAAAAAACCAAAAATATCGGTGAACATCAAAGGATAAAATAGGCGTACGCCCCAAAACTTTACAATATAAAATATCCAACTAAAATTTAATTGGGGTCGGTATTGAAGATGCTGAGGTGGATAACATGATGGCGATTTTGGGATGCAAAAAAGCTTATTTCCCGTTTGTGTACTTAGGTATTAAGGTGGGAGCTAACATGTCTCGGATTCACAATTGGACCTCGATTATTGATGTGGTTAAAGCGAGGCTTGCTTCTTGGAAAGCAAAGATTTTATCGATAGGAGGGAGATTAATTCTTATCAAAGCGGTGCTCGAAAATCTTCCTATTTATTACTTCTCGATTTACAAGGCCTCTATGGCGGTTACGGATCGTATTGAAGCCATCATGAGACATTTTCTATGGGCGGGATCCTCGGAGGAGAAAAAAATTCCTTGGGTGGCTTGGGAGACTATTACAAAGTCTAAGAAAGAGGGAGGCTTAGGAGTGAATCGCTTGCAAGATACTAACGATTCGCTTCTTCTTAAGTGGTCATGGCGATTTAAAAACGAAGAGGAGAGTTTATGGAAACGAGTCATTATTGGATGTTACGGCTCGAGTAGAACATGGACAACGCTCCCGTGTAGTTCGTCGGCGAGTAGTTGTTGGAAACGGATTGTTAAAATTGGTGATAAGAAATTGCATAATGGTAGAGATGTTAATAGTTACTTTACGGGCATCGTGGGTGATGGGTCTCTTATCAAATTCTGGATGGATAAATGGATTGGTAACGAAGCCTTAAGATCTAAATATTCGAATTTATTTTGGCTTGAAAGCTCCAAATGGGTTATAATCGCTGACAGAATTAAGGTTAGAGATGGTGTTAAAGTTCTATGGTGGGAATGGAGAACAAACCCAACCACTTATGACGAAGTGCAGGAGCTGTTCTCGCTGTTGTCTGAGCTGCATGAGGTATCTCTGCAGCAACAGGTAGGTGATCGCTGGGTTTGGGAGGCTGATAACCAGGGCCGATTCTCTGTTCACTCGGCTAGAATATTATTATCTTCAAGCTCCACTCCGGCGGTTAGTACGCAGATGAAGTGGGTTGGATGGACGCCGCATAAATGCAAGATTATGGTTTGGCGTGCGTCTTTAAATAGGCTACCCACAAAGATGGAGTTGTCCAAGTGTGGGATACATTTGCATAATTGTCTTTGTGTTTTCTGCGAAGAAGTGGCAGAAACGGCTATTCATATTTTTACGGGCTGTTCGTTTGCTATCGAGGTGTGGTCCCGGATCAGCAGCTGGTGCAAGATAGCCCTTATCTATGCTCTTGAGTTAACGGATCTATTGTCATTAGAGGAGGCCTTTGCGAAGTCTAAACAAGAGAAATTGATTCTGAGGGGAATCATATATTCGACTATGTGGTCTGTTTGGTTAGAAAGGAACGCCCGTATTTTCAACAACAAGGCGCAAAGACTGGTTGAGCTGGTGCAGAATATTAAGTTGTTATCGTTTTTTTTGGATTAGACATAAATCTAGATTGAACGGTATTAATTGGCATGATTGGTGTAATGATCCATTGAACATCGTGTAGTTTGTTTGCGCCGGTCCTTGCTTTGAGGACTGTGTGCGTTGTTTATAATGAAATTTGCCTTTCAAAAAAAAAAAAAAAAAGAAGAGTGAAATATTAACTCCACCAAAGCCATCATTATTACTGATTATTCTCTATTACTTATTTCATTTAATTAGTCAATAAGACTTGTAAATATTGCTTAATTATTGTATTTACTCTTGTACCTTATATAATGATGTGTAAGTAATGAGACTATTATCCTTGATTCAATTAAACTCTATCGGGTATCAAGTGCATAAAGCTCCTCTGAGCAAACCACTTTTCGATCCTGCTTTTGTCCATTTTTTTTTGTGATCAGCCATGGTAGCAGCCCAGCCATTTTTTCACATAACAGCCGCAACCCACTTTCCGATCAAACTAACCTCCCAAAACTTCCCCTCGTGGCGCACCCAAGTCACCGCCACCCTCATTAGCCTTGAACTTGACCACCACATCATCGGTCCTGAAACCATCCCTGCCGAAACCCTTGTCAACGGCCAAAACACCAAACCAAACCTGGAATACATTCATTGGTTTTGTCAAGATCAAGTGACCATAAGTGCCCTCCTTGGTAGTTGCTCCGACCAAATTCAACCCATTGTTTCCTCCGCCAAAATAGCCCGCAAAGCTTGGGCACTTCTAAACTCAAGCTATGCGAGTCGCTCACGTTCCCGCATTATTTCCCTCAAATCCCGGTTAGCCAAAAACCCAAGAGGAAATCGTTCCATTTCAGACTACTTACATGAAGTGAAATCTCTATTTGATGAGCTTGCTCTTGCTCAAAGTCCCATGTCCGAAGAAGACCTTCTTGTCCATATCATGAACCAACTAGGGATGACTACTCTAATCTAGTCGCCTCCTTTCGAACCCATGACACAACAATCTCTTTTGCCGACCTCTTTGAAAAACTCCTTGACCATGAACGTACCCTAAAAGAAACTCTCACTGAACTTCTCCTCACCACCGTGAACTACCCTCACCGAAATTCACCTCACAACAACCAAAATCATCAACCACCTACCTATGATAATCGCCCAACCCGAAACCCAAACCCACCTACAAACCGTAACCCATGGCTATCTCGCAACACTAATAACAACACTCGACCCACACGTAACAACAACACTGTAATGTCCCGTTACTTTCTAAAATATTAAAAAGATATTAATAATAATAAAAAATAAAATATATAATTCGCACAACGATCTTAATCTATTAACAATAATATCTCATCAACAAGAGATATGTTTCTATTCGTTAATGAGCTAAATCATTTAAATACGCTAATATAGTGTCGAAAATAATAATAACGCGTTTCAAGTAATGACGTGGTAAATGACCGACGCTTAGCAAACCTTTATAGTAGACGCGATTATAAATACATATATAACGAATATATAGTCCAAATACTCGATTTTAGTTGGTTCATATAAATAAAATACGTGATTCTAATACTCAATCGACTAGACGAGTGAAGTTGTAGCGAGAGACGTGACTTAACGTGTTCGTATACGCGAAGCTCAACCACCTAACCCACACCAAAACCCTATCTATTTAAACAAACCATACTACTATAAATAATATTAATAATAATAGCATACTAATAAACAAGTCAATAATGACTAAACACAAGAATATGTGTTCAGTATGTTATCCTCGATGATAAAAAAAAAAAAAGGAAACCAACTTTTGACCATTCTTTGCTTTGTTTACTTGTTTAGTTACTTATCTATTTTTTTCTATTTTATAAATCTATTAATCTATTAATAATATATATAAAAGAATTGAACATTGCTGACGTGGCGTGCAATGGTGCCTTCAACCTCTCCATGAAACTGCCATGTGGCATCATAATTGAAAGACTTTAGTGTTTTTGAATTATTTCATTTTTTAATTAAATTGAGTTATTTTAGGAAAAAATAATTTAAAAATAAATTTAAAATTTTCTCTCTCATATTTCCTCCCATAATTTTTAAACGTTTATATCTTTTATATACGAGATTTTTTAAAGAAAAAAATCACACCAAATTAACGAGCGTTTTATTATCTTTCCAACGAGTACCATAGTGCTATATAAAAAACGGAGAAAAAATCGACTATTTTTTTGTGGGGTTTCGTTCATACAGGAAAAAAACACAAACTGTTCATGTTATTCATTAATCATGTTTTTTCTTTTAAACCAGATTCTTATCTACGATATTGAAAATCAGCCCAATCGCCATGTTATCATTGGAATTTTACTAGGTATACTTCATCAAGAGAAGCTAGAACAAAGAATCGCGCAACACTGCAACACATGGTGTCAGCTTATAACAAGGTTATTTTTTTATTTATTTAATTATTAATTACAAGAGTAATAATTATTACTATTAGTATTAGTATTATTAGAATGGTTATATTTTTCAACCCCGGGACGCTACCGGGAAGAATTGATAGTTGCTGACATGGCGTTCAATGGTGGCTTCAACCATCTCTTGATTATGTCACGTGGCATAATGAGATGCAATGGTTACAACTTTCAACTTAAGTGTTTGTTTAGTTGATTAGGTTAGGAATTATAAGAGCCATTAGAATGTGAGAAATTAGAGAGATGTGATAAGTTTTTGAATAGTTGCAGCTTACATAAGTGATTCTTTAGATGATTACTGATTAGGTTTTAGATTAGGGAATATGAGTTATTACTGATTAGAATACTATGAACATGTTATGATTGAGAGATTTTGTGGTTAGTTAACTTGAGCAATTTGCAATAGCTTATCACGTAAAATTAGATTTTTCAACCCCGGGACCCTCCCGGGGTATTCAGCTAGTAAGAAATAAATAAATTATCCTTGACAACTTCAAAATGGAACCCACAACCGAGACGCATGCTCCTTTTCATCTTCCACGCATTAAAAGCTGGATTCAGATACCAATTAAACCATTAAAATCGCTTTGTTTATACCCACTTGAAACCAAATCTGATCGTTCCTAAAACTCTTAACCATATTATAAATTGAATCATTCCACAACACTCTTCTCCCTCACTACTTCTACCTTACATCCTGATCATGTGGCCTAGTGGTAAAAAGGGCTGGTTCTCTCTTTGGGAGAGCCGGGTTCAATTCCCACAGGAGGCATGTGATGGATACCCCCACCCTTGTGGTGGGGTAGGTGGTTGGGAAGTGATGGAGAGACCCTTGACCCTTGTGGTCATGGGTTCGACTCCTGATCCCTCCAGGTTTTACCGGTTCACTACCGTCGTGCCTTCGGGCGGGTTTGTGGGCCGGGTTTTCCCTGGAACTGGAGACGGGTGGGCCGAAGGGCTCTGTCCGTACGGACTAGAGGCCGTCTGGGGCCCCTTTCGGCCATTGGGGGCCGCGTACAGAGTACCCGGCAATACTTTAGTTGATCGTTCAAAAAAAAAACTACTTCTACCTTACACGCACACACACAACAACATACTCACTACCTTGTTCCAACCGCCAACCGAACCACCATAACCTCCTCACGCAGAGCCGTCACCGACAGCAGCGACGGTGGTGGTGTTCAGTTCGCTGCGGATCAATGGGCCACCCTTATGCGGCGCCAACTTCGGTGGACCGAGTTCCAGATCTGTGGTTGTGTTCTGCTTCGGGTTTTCCGCCTCTTGTCGTGTCTTCATCTCACCTGTGTGCGACCTATTCTTTATTCGCTTCATTCAGGTAACCGACTACGCATACCCTTTGTTATCTGAACAACTCTCGAAACTTAGAATGAAAATATATTTAACTCTGAAATTTGGGTCAATCGAGCAAGAATGTGGTTTTGGGGATAAGTCTTTAGCTGGGGAATGTCAAATAAAGCATTATGCTTGTTGTTGTGGGGTTGTATTTCTAAAAACAAGAGAAACAAATGGCGACACTTAACAGCCACCATGAAAGGAAACTATATTAGTTGTATATATATTTTATTCATATAAATCATTATATAAGTAAGTGGCTATATTACAAGTGATGGTATATACATATAGTGTCACACTTTGACCAATTCCTACTGTCAAACATACGAATTTGTCAAAGTAGTTTTTCAATTACTATAAACATTATGTAAGTTAAATTATATAGTTTAAATCAATTATACAAATATTTAGTAATAATAATGATAATGAAATAAATTGAAGGTTACATGTTTTGCGCGAAAACTTGAGATATAAAGTAACAATAATATACTAAAAAGACTTCAATTCTAATTAGGTGCAAGCAAAATTCGTTGATTCCTTACCCGTCCATCGTTACATTCAAGGTGAGTTCATACTTGTCCCCCTTTTTATTCTTTATTCTTTAGGGCTCAACATGTATCACTATTAAAACTTAAACGATTTCATACTCTTAAACTATCATGCTCAATCTATTAAACATACTTATATGCTATTTGCCATGCTTACGATTCTTGATACTTAAACATAATTCATTAACTATTATTAGCCCACTTAACATGTATAGCGCTATAGGAGTAGCACCCCGCCCCCTTTATGGGTCATTGTTAAGAATCAAACGGACCTAGCATGAATATGCTAGGTATATGCAGTGGACTCGCGGGTTTGAGTTATGTTCTTTGTATGGTATGTATGTGCAATGCTATAGTATGAGATTCGAGTAAATCATTCTAAATATTATGTATGTAAACTAAAACTAGTATGCTCACCAATACTTTATGTGTTGACGGATATTTTATACATGTTGCAGGAAAAGCTTGATGAGACGATACAAGAAACATCACTTAGGATTCGGCCTTAGAAACAAACGAAACAATCTTTATTTTACTTCATGTTTTAGTTAATGTATTTTTCTCATGAACAATTTGTATACTTGTTGAATCTTAGATACAAATGAAATTTATTTTAATCTATTATCACAATTTAGTGTTATGAAGTCTTTGAACAATCTATCACAAGTCTCACCTCGATGTTTCCGCCATCGGTTAGGGTGTGACAAGCACCCATTGTTACTACTGCAACATTTCCGGACATGACACCAAAGATTGTCGCAAACTTAGTCGCTTCTTACGCGAACACAATGTCTCTCCTCAAAACAACAATGCTCCGGTGGTTAGCTACACAACTCCTCACCCTACGGCCCCAACCCCATCTTGGATATGGGACACCGACGCCTCCAACAACACCGCCAACAACCAACAACCGTTTTTCGTTCTTTCCGAATATGGAGGACCTGATGAGATCGTGCCAGGTGATGGTAAAACTTTTCCTATAACCCATATTGCTCATACAACTATTCCTACAAACTCACGTCCCATTCATTTAAATAACATTTTAATAGTTCCTTATCTTTGAAATAATCTTATAACTCTTGCTAAAATTTGTCGTACTAATCGTATTTCGCTTGAATTTTTTCCATATCATTTTTTTGTCAAGGATCTATGCATGGGGGCGCGTCTCATGCGGGGAGTGAACATAAATGATGTCTACTATGGACCAATTGTGACAACAGTCAACAATCCAGGTCAACATCCATACACATTTCATTCATTACTATCATTATATGTGCATAATTGAACATTTTGCACACATAATACCCCCTAGTCTAGTGAAACATGAGTTATTCAGAAAACTCAACATAGAACACCTTTTTAGTCATACAACACCCTGACAAATCATCAGAAAGCATTTCATGAGGTTACCACACCCTAACATACGGTAACTTGTTATTAACAGATGTAAGGAAATAATGTAAGGCCCATAAATTGTGTAGGTTTACGCTTGTCTTTATCAAGCTAGTTTATTATTGTTGGGCTTAGTTTAGTTATTGGGCTTGGGTTAGGCCATGTGGGCCAGGCTTTAGTAGACCGTATATAATGTTTTGTTCTAGTTCATTTTAGGGTTAGACTGTGACAACCGGCAAATTTCGTACAACGATTAACGTGATTCTAATCATGTTTTAGAAATAATTAACATGGTTTAAGGTTAATTATGGTTAGTTGAGCTGATATGAGTCCTACGATGTCCTTTTGAAAGTTCGTTGAAGCCTTAATGCCTTTAAAGAAAGACTTCGCGTGTTTAACGTAACGAACTGACATCAGCAAAAATTTGTCAAACTGGAATAACATAAGCTTATTCTATGAAAATACGACACGTATTTACTATCGATGCGATCGAATGTGAAATCGGCGCGGTAAACGGTCAAAAACGCAGCGTTTTGGAGAAACGCGGAGAGAAACTGACGTGGGATTCGAACGTCAAAACGCGTGGCTTTAACCGTTACCGAACTTTCGGAATAATTATTTATTATAAATAATGTTATCGGTTGAATTTCGAAAGTTATCGGATCATTTAAATGAAGGATAACACAACCGAACCGATTAACGCAATTTTAACGCGTGTGCCGTTTTCACGCGTCGGGTGAAGAAAATAATTATTGAATTGCTCGGTCTGGTATTATTTATGACTACGAACAAAAACCGAGTCCAGGAGCGATAACGGGCTAAAACGGAGCAGTTGGTACGCGACGTCGGGCTTGAAGTCCAATCCAAAAACCCACCTATATAAGCCCATAAAACCCAAATCCTCTTCATTTTTCCACATTACTTTCTCTCTCTAACACCCAAACTCTCTCAACCCTCTCTCTCTCTAGAAGTTTCCGGCGACCGGAGGCCGGCCGGCGGCGGAGCAGCGGCTGTCCGGCCGTCCGGCGGCTTCCGGCGGCCATCCGGCGACCTTCCGGCGGCCCTCCGGCGGCTTTTTCCGGCGCGTGACACCCCCACCCCACTAATTTCGACGCCCCGAACGCGATGGTGAAGGCCGTTTTCCCTAAAACGAAGCGGTTTGAACGTTGGTACCATTCCAGCGACTTTTCCGGTAAGCTCGTTTTTGAGTTTTCTTTGTACAAACGTTTAGATCGGGTCTTTGGGGGACTCCTCACAAGTTTTCACGGAATTTCGTTCTCCGGCCATATTCCGGCGAGCTGTTTCCGGTTGTTTGCGAGTTCAGGAGGGGCCGGAGTGGGTTTTGGTCGGGTTCCGGTGGCACGCAGGTGAAGGACGGCTGGGGTAGTGGTGGTCCGGCCACGGCGCAGGTGGTCCGGCCACGGTGGTGGGGTCCGGCGGTGGTGGGTCTCGGCCAGAAATGGGCTCGGTGTTGGTTGATATCCTCGCTTGATGTCCGGGTCAGGTCAGATCTGGCTCGGTTTGCGTGCCGTCTTCAAGTTCTAGTCGTGGGTCAAGCATGGTGCTCTCGGGTAGATCCGGTCAGATTCGGGTTGGTCAACCCGGTCAACTGATGGTCAACGGGTCAGATTCGGTTCGGTCAAGACCCGGTCAACTCAGTGAACTTCGGTCAAGCGTTTCGGTATAACTAATTAGTGATTATTTCATTATTATTTGCACATATATTTCTAAAATATATAAATATAAACGACTAACTCGCTAACGAACCGATAAAAATATTAACGAAAAGCATTATGAGCTAATATTTGTGTATTAGTCGTGACTTGCGTTGTTGTTGGACTAAATTGATGGACTACACGTATATATATATATTTATATAAACAGTATGATTTATATAATAGTCACAACGTATAAAGTCTCGTGGATTAGAAATGCGGATAAATATAATGTCGTCTTTGTTTAGGTGTTGATTTTGGGAAATTGTAGACAACTTGTGTTGTCTGGTTTATACCAAAAACAGAGGAAACTCTGCCGAAATTTTTATAAATCCGAAGCGCGACAAGTGTGACATTATTGTTCGTTCTTATAAATAACTTTCCGAACGTTTGACAAGTGTAGTCATATACAAAATCACGACGTTTTGACAAATATTATTTGTAACAATAATAGTCTATTCCGAGAAATATTTCAAACAAATATATAGTCTTTTGTTACCAAGCGTCAAGTATGACGAGTTTTTAAAGGTTACTTGGTAACTAAAATATGTTTGTTGTCGGATTAAAAGATGTATAAACGTTCGGTTTTAATTGGAAAACCTGTTCATAAGAAGCAAAGTCTTGAGGTTTGTAAGATACTCGGATTCGGGAAAAGAAATAACAAATGTTATTAAAAAGGATTTTAATAACTATATTATATTTCAGCAAGGTATATTTTCCGAAAATAACTATACAAGACGATTACATTATCTGGTTTACGAGACAAACTATGGCTCGGGATGAGTTATACGTTTCGTGATATTAGTCCAACATGGTTTACACACGCAGAGTAACAGGTGCGCGACTTGGGTACTATGCCGTATGTGAACACATGAATTATGGTAAGTCACGATCGGTTCGTCGAGTTAAAACACTTAAAGACTCGGGTTAGTACACACGAGTCAAGATAGTTGAGTAAACTATCTTTTAACCGGAAAAATAAGCTAGATTTATATATGATAGACTTTAAGGTGTCCTTTATTGGTAATTAGGGCACGAGGAAGTCGGTCAAAGCTTTGGGTTTTATTTGCTAGCTAAGCATGGAATTTAAGGTGAGTTTCACGGCCCCATTTTACTGTTTTAACTAGGGGAAAGATATGTTTGTCAAAAGTTATCACATATTGAAATGTTTTCAAAGGTTAAAATGTGGTAAGTGGCATGATGAGTACTTGAGTTTTTGGTCGCCACTCGGGGTTGGGTCCTCGCTACTGTAACCATTAATTCAGGTAAATGAAACCAAAGGAATATTTGGATAGTACTATTGGTGCCTGACGAGGCCCACCTCTGGTTGATAGCGTCAACCCGGTAAAGACAAGAGGTGCACGTATTCTGAACTTAAGTCGTTGGGTTCCGAGAAACGACTTGGAGCGGGGCATATTTATTAGTCTTGGTTTGGTTATGGGACTCAGGGGATTGCTTATCATCATAGTTTGCAGGAGCTAGCTACTCCATACAAAGGCCACAAAATGTGCTGGATTTGCACAGGATGTAAAATGTCGTATTTACGAAACTAAAACCTGTGAACTCACCAATATTTTATATATTGACGTCTTTTTAAACATATCTTTCAGGTAACTAAGTGCTGAACAGGTATGCGGCTAGTACGGTGGAATTTGGGATGTCGGACACTGGTTGGGGGTTTCATCTATTGTTACCATCGGGTTGGGACATATACGGAAACGCCCCACTTTAAACTTAATGTTTGTGATATTAAGTAATGTTTGAAACCAGGTATCCCTTCCCGACATCTTAATATAATGATCTTTTCTAATTAAATATAGTTTGTGTTAATCTTGACTTTGATATGCTTTCGAGCGTCGCGCCACGTGTTTCCGCCATTGGCGTGGTGTGACATAGACATTCATTAGACATATTAGATAATCTTCTCTTTTGTAACTCTAGAGCCACCACCTTGTACCAGACAATCCTTGAGACTGTGTGCAAGGTGAAGCAGCAATACAAGGGATTTCATCGTGTTTTAATCTTTTGTTCTTCACATTCAATCTTGTTTTTCCGCACACGATTGTTTATTTGATACCCGGGAAGGATCTTCGACTTACAATTGGTATCAGAGCCTAAGAAGTCTTTCGAAGGCTCGGTTTCGGTATCATTTGAAGATCAAAAAGAGTAGATTTGCTGCTGCGTTTATTTGGTTTTACAGGTTTATGCTTTATCTTGTTAAATAATTTTATATTACTAATCAGTTTTGTGTTTTAAAGTTTGTTGGCAGATTTGTTCTTGTTAAAATCCTGAAGAACACGAAGAACAATAGAAGAAAAAGCTGTTTGATTTTGTTTTGGTGGTTACCAATTGTGTTTGCAAAATTATAGGAGTTATAGTTGGAAAGGCCATCAAGAGATTAAATTTAAATATTGAGGGTCAATCTATTTCCAAAATAAAGAAATTCTCTCATGTGCTCTTTTACAAAAGAAACAGTTACAATCAATTTTGTGGAAAAAGAAAAGTCAAACTTTGAAAGCTATATCTGGTAACACCTTCACAGCTGGATTCCACCTCGAACACCTTCAAGGAACATCGAACACAGCTCTAGCATCGAACACCCTCCACAACATCGAACACCTTCACCACCTCGAACACCCGCCACGTCACCTCGAACACTCCACCATCACTCGAACACAGATCTGTTACTCGAACACCATCACCTCGAACACCCATCATCAACTCGAACACTTCCACGTCACTCGAACACAGGCCAGACTCGAACACTCCTCACCACTCGAACACACATCACCATCCACTCGAACACGTGACCTTCACCTCGAACACAACCCGACATCAACAGACCATCTCCATCACTGGCGACCCAACCATAAACCTGGCAACCCTTTTGTTTCCAATAGACAACCAATACCTGACCACCTCCGGTCATCTTTCACCTCCGTTAACCAGACCCGATCATCTACGACTAACCACCCTCAAGCCCGAACCACTCTCCGGTAACTAAACAACCCCTTGAACCCGGACCCAACCTTACAACTCGGACACCGGATACTTCCTGAACCATACACCTCCTTCACCAGGCTAGTCATGCAAGTGGGAAGACTGGGAGCTTCCTTGTTACGTCACCAACTTCTTACCCATCCTTCATCCAGACCCAAACCAAAAACCACCCGTCATCAACCATATCTAATCAACCCTCCACCCACATCCACCATTAACGTACCTGCAACCAAACCCAACAACACCCAACCCAACCGGTCACCCACCCAGAAACCACAACCACCCTGCCTCCACCCGTCACCAACCCGACCCCAGACCCAACCCATCACCATCATCACTCAAACACTCACCTTGTACCCGGAAAAACCACACCTTGAAAAAAAAAACCACCACACCCGAAACCAAAATCAAAACCCGTCAAAAACTCTTCATCATTACAACTCGGACACCTCACCGACCCCCTGCTCCATCAACCCCCCACCCGATCCACCACCTTCAACCCAAACCTCGACCCGTCACCATCTTCCCAATAACCATCACTTCTGGATCTAGGAGTTTCTTGAAGCCGGTTGTCTATTTGGATTTTGTTTTGAGCTGATAATTGCTGTTTTGTGTTTGTTGGTTCACGAGAAATAGAGGACACAGAGAGAGAGAGAGAGAGAGAGAGAGAGAGAGAGAGAGAGAGAGAGAGGAGAGAGAGAAAGTTGTTGTGTTTTAGAAAGAGGAGAAGTGAAAGATTGGGGTGTTGCAGAGAAATTTTTTGTTGTGTTTAAGGAGAGAGAGAGCTAAGAAAGAAGTAGAAGTAGTTGGTTGTTGTCTTCAAGATCGTTTTCTTGAAATTGAGATATAAGTGTATGTGTAGTGGTGGGGGTTATAGGGGTTATGGGTATTAAAATATTAAAAAGTAATAGAAGAGGGGTTATGGAAAAAGAGGGTGTAGTGGGAAGGGGGGTTATGGGGGGTTATAAATGATTGGGTAATCATTGGTTAATTATTCTTTTCCTTTTTAAATAATAATATTAAATAGTTTAAATAATAATATTAATAATAGTGAAAATAATAATAAAAATAAAAACAAAAAACGACACTTGAAAATACTTGATAAAAAAACCTAAATATTTCACTAGAATTTAATAAAAAAACATTCATCCATTGGTTCTCCATCCACACAATACATGGACCCACCTATTATTTTTATTTTATATTCACACACACTATCATCTATACATACAAATCACTATTTCTATCTCCATCTCCATTTATCTTTACAAAAACCTGCAACAAAATTTTCATACAAAAACTTGCATCTTTCAGCCAAATTAACAGATAACAACAAAAATTATTTGGGATAGAGTGTGCATTATATAGAGATTGAATTTTTTTTTTAAATATTCCAACTTGACCATTCAACGGTCTGCACATTCACCAACACCCACAACGCTCGTTATGTATAAAACGTCAAGCATCGAAAACGCCCTATAACGCCCCGGGGGCGGTGTGCCCGGGCGTTATAGGCTGCAAAACGCCGTATAAACGAGTCCACTACACAAGCACTAAGTCTATAGATCATGTCATTATCAGATTTTGCTTTATTGCAGCAATCTTTGCAATCTTAAGAGAGTTAATTGAAAGAGAGAGAGGTAGACAAAAGCAAGAGGAAGTGTATAATAATCGGTGGAAACATTCAAGAGAATATGAGAGATAAGTGATGATTGTGATGGTCCATGTGCTTATAGAGATGTGTAATGAGTGTAGCAGTGAATAAAATTAAAATCAAGAAAATGTGTTGGGAAGAGACAAAGTCACGTGGACTCAATTTTCAAATAATAATAATAATAATAATAATAATAATAATAATAATAATAATAATAATAATAATAATAATAAGAATAATGATAATAGTGGTATTAGTATTATTTTGGAGTGCACTGGCTTAATTTGGGGGGATCGACCTTACGGTATACGATCTAATTGGACTGACTACGGTGGACTAGATTGTGTACTATTTTTTGACGGTGACTACGGTTGGACATCTAGTGTTTAGTCTAAAATTTTTGTGGAACGTCTAGATTTTTGGGGGATCACGGTTCATAAAAAAATGTCTTCTCAAAGTGAGGTGTTTGAGCAGAGACTTAATAGTTTCAGTTACATTGTTGGTGAAACTGTGGTTGCACTAATTGACCGATTTACCGAACTGCTGTCAGAAATGAAGAATGCAGAGATTGTGATGGCAAATCGTTGGGTCAACAAAATTCTCTTGGACGCATTAAAAGAATTCCAAATCAGCCAACATGCAGCTGGTTTATGAACATCAATCGGATCATTTCGGAAACAAACTGGTCCAAAATGACGCCGGATGAGTTAATATCACTTATCAAAGCATCGGATAACATCACCTCTGCTGCAACATGCTCATCAAATTCTGCTGCTTCATCTTCAAATTCAGACTCTGACTGCTCACCGGTTATTACTGCTCCTGCCGTTTCTGCTGCTCCTACCGCTCAAGCTTTCATGGCACAACTGAATGACCACGTGCCATCTGCATCTAAGGTACGGGCTGAAATTTTGGCTGAATCTTGTTGCACTAATAGGTGTAGACTAAAAATTAAGGGCTTTAGAGAAGAAACTCTCTCTGTATACAAGCAGC
This sequence comes from Ambrosia x helenae, assembly GCA_030844895.1. Classification (NCBI taxonomy): domain Eukaryota; kingdom Viridiplantae; phylum Streptophyta; class Magnoliopsida; order Asterales; family Asteraceae; genus Ambrosia; species Ambrosia x helenae. Next base: position 32,084,432 of record CM061225.1, read on the forward strand.
TTGAATACGAGAAAAATGGCCACTTGGGACATTAAAAAGAAATTAATTCTTATTAAGAAATGGTCGAACAACAAAAACTCGATATCAAGCGCTTGCATCAGGAGGTGAGTGATCACAAGTGTCAATATTTACACTTCCAACGATTGTCTGATACTTTAACCGCGGAATTGATTGACTTAAAATCTAAATTTGAAAATGCCGATTTTCATTTTAAAAAGTTCGATTGTTCTAGTCCCAAAGTTGAAAAAATGATCAATACCCAGTTAAAGTTTAGACTAAAGGAAGTGAGAAATAAAGGTCTGGGGTTTGTGGAAATTCCGCCACCCTTTAATGAAAACTATTCCTCAATTCCCATGTCGGATGAAGAGTTGTTGGCTCTTCCTGTTAAAGGATACGGTCCTCCAATAGAAGAGCTGACCAGTCGACCGTCGAGAGATCAGATTAAGATCACTAAACCTGAATATGTTCCAATAAAAATCTCTAAACATAAATATGAAAAATCTAAGCAAGAGCAGGCTCCATCAAAGAATTTTGTCAAGTGTCAAGATGCTTCAAAACAGACTGAGACGTTGAATTTTGAGAAAAATAAAGAAGTTGATAGAGTTTTGATGTGAAAAGAGATGAAGTCCCAGTTCCCAATGACACAGCTGAATCAAATAAATTGTTGAGGGAAACTGTTTTAAAACCTGAACCGACCGTCCAATCAGACTCAAATGTGCCCTTTGAGTTTGATTTCATGAAAACATTCAAAAGATCTATGAAGAGTATAGGGCACCACAGACCGTTGAACCAACTGTCCCACAAACTTCTGAACAGGACTCCACATGTGACTCACCTGACGCGACTAAATCTGAGAAATCAGTATTAGTTGAATCGAGTGAACCCAGTTGTGAGTCCTCAAGGGCAGCTGAGTCAACGGGGGATTCAGTAGAGCCACCACAAGTCTCTGAATCAAGTGGCTCAACTGAATCAAATATCACACCCTCGACTGAGCCAGAATATGAAGAATCTGTGAGCTCAAGGCCAGTCAAGACTAAACAAGAATGTGAGGATCCCTCATCCAATACTGTTGGCACAGGTGTGATAAAGCCAATAGTCCTTGAATTTAAATGTGTGAATGTTACTGATGCTTCTACTTCATGTGCAGATAAAGTTAAGGTAGAAGTTAAGGTTGAGGGGGATGATCTTGTTTGCACCAACAATGCAGGTGTTTGTGTGCAACAGTCTAATTTGTCTACAGATGCTATACCATATGAGAAAAAGACTGTTTCTGAGCTATCTGTTAATGGCACGACCGATAAATATGTGCCACCACATAGAAAAACTACCTGTGCTAACTCTTCTGAACAGGTTCCTGAAGTTAAACAGAAAGCTCAAGGACAGTCATCATCACAAGCACAATCTTGTTCACACGGGTGTTCAAGATGTTCTAAGCAAAGCATAAACTTTAAGAAGCTTGCAAACAAATCATCCAACAGATCCCATCACTCACATTCATCAGTAGGATCAAACAGACCGGGATATGATTTTTATGCAAAGAAGCAGACATGCTACACATGTGGAAGACCCAGTCACATTGCAAGGAACTGCACAAGTCGTCCTTATGTGCCCTATTATTGACAACATCAGAAGGTTATGGCTAGGGATAACTACTACTCCAAGCCAATGAAGGTTGATAAACCTAAGGCTAGGAAGAACATGAATCCCAAAGTTAAACCGTCTTATGGAGACTGGAATGCTGCCAAGAACAAACGGAAGGTTGTTCAACCACAAAAATCGAAACAGCTTGAGAAAGCAAAAGCTGCTACTCCGAAGGTAGCAAAACCGTGTGCTATGCCTAAACAAATCCAACACCATGTCCAAATGAGAAAAAGGACATGTGCTTGAGGGAAGTGTCTTTCATAGATGCTTCAGGAGTGTCCAGGACCGCGATGGCCTGGGTACCGATGTTTAACTAATCTCCTTTCTTAGTGCAGGGACATCCAAGGAGGATTGTCGACGACCACTGGTATGTTGATAACGGTTGTTCCACGCACATGACATGTGATATCTCTCTGTTATACGTTTATTTTAAATTCTTAAACACTGAGTATGTTTCCTTTGAAGGAGAAAATGGAGGTAAAATCAGCTAGAGAGGTACAATCAAAACCTGATGCATTGAATTTTGAGTGTAATTGGTCTTTAATTCGAGAATGGTTTTAGAAAAACCCAAAAGATTTTTCTTAGTTTTAGGTTGTAAATTTTTTTTTTAATTTTTCAATTTTAAGCACAAATTTAGGGGGATATATACCCTCAGAAAAAAATACAAAAACATTGAAAAATTCAGAAAATGAGATTTCATGGTGCGAAAAAGAAGAAATGATAGTACATGAGCTGTTAAAACTGTCACACTTTAAAATCAAAAAGAAAAGTAAATCAAGTGTGATTGCAGCTCCATTATATGATGTACTGGCAGGCAAACTACACAACGAACTCAGTCCAAAACATGGTAAAGATTAAGGACTGTGTAGCTTGTGGGGAACACATAATTGGCATATGATTTTATGGTCTTAAATCTTGCGTTGATAGATTGCCAAAATCTGAGATTTCAGGTCTTTAAATTGTTGATACATCTGGGGATGTCCTGGCTGCCATTCTGCTGCATCCAGATATATGCTGACCTAGGCACAGTCAGGACATCTTAAAAGAGCAATAAGGAAATGCGAAAACCCAAAATTCTCAAACAGAATTCAAGCTAAAGGCACAAATCAAAAGCCTAAAGCAATGATCATACCGAAAAATTTGGTATTTGCCCTCACCATGGTCGAGAATTCATCGGTCTCTCTGTTGCATCCAGATATATGCAGACCCGATCACCGATGATCTTGACTTTGTAAAAATTATAGATGTCAGCAATTTACTCACCTGTTATGAAGAAGCTTTGTGCATACCTTGATCACGGGGTATGCCATGATGTGGGACACACAGTTATTTCGGTCTAACACACGTTAAGAAAATAAGAAAACATCGGACTTGAAGACGTGTGTGTATGTTTGTTTAGGTGGATAAACGATGTTGGTAATCGTCTTGGACTGCTTTCTGGCACTTTAATAAGTTTATCGGAACGAATATACTAACGGTGTGTTATAGTTTGACGAAGCTGATATCATCTTCTTGCACATGGGCATTTACGCAATGTCTGTCCCAAGGCCAAGGATCAAGCCCGCGGTAGAGCGTTCGTGCTGGGAGCTAACGAAGCACGTGATGATCCGAATGTGGTTACGAGTACGTTTCTCCTTAACAACCATTTTGCATCGGCACTATTTGATTCAGGCGTTGATTTTAGCTTTGTGTCCACCAACTTTAAGAAATCCCTTGGATTAGAATCTAGTAAGTTGGAAACATGTTATACCATAGAGTTGGCCAATGGTAAGTTAATTTCGTCTGAAGAAGTTGTTAGGGATTGTGTTTTTGGTACTTGGCGACCATGATTTCCGTATCGATTTATTGCCTATTCGATTAGGTAGTTTCGACGTTGTCATTGGCATGGATTGGCTATCCTAGCATCGTGCAGAGATTGTCTGTCACGAGAAATTGGTTCGTATCCCCTTGTCCATTGTTTTGATCCTCTCGATTCAAGAAGACCGTGGTGAACCTACTCTTCGAATCATATCCTGCATCAAGGCCCAAAAATGTTTAAGGAAAGGTTGTGTCACATTTTTGGCACATGTCGTTGAACAGAAAGCTAAAGATCGGAAACTCGAGGACATACCAATGGTGCGAGACTATCCCGATGTCTTTCCAGAAGATTTGCCAGGGCTTCCACCACCACGGAAAGTTGAGTTTCGCATTGACCTTGTCCCAGGAACTGCTCCAGTAGCCCGCACTCCGTATCGTTTGGCTCCATCCGAGATGCAGGAATTGTCTAACCAACTTCAGGAGTTGTTGGACAAAGGTTTTATTCGTCCAAGCTTTTCACCGTGGGGAGTGCCTGTGCTGTTTGTGAATAAGAAGGACGGAAGTTTTCGCATATGCGTCGATTACTGCGAACTGAACAAGCTGACGATCAAGAACAAGTATCCACTACCGAGGATCGACGATCTGTTTGACTAATTGCAGGGTTTCAGCTACTACTCGAAGATCGATCTACGCTCGGGATATCACCAGTTGCGGATTCAGGAGGATGACATACTGAAGACGGCGTTTTGAACTTGTTATGGGTACTATGACTTTTTCGTTATGCCTTTTTGCTTGACGAATGCTCCTCTGTCTTTATGGATCTCATGAATCGAGTCTGCAAACCCTATTTAGACAAGTTCGTAATTGTCTTCATAGATGACATCTTGATCTACTCGCAAACCAAAGAAGAGAACGAATATCATCTTCGCTTGATTTTGGAGTTTCTCAAAAACAAGAAATTGTTCGCCAAATTCTCGAAATGCGAGTTCTGGACCCAAGAGATTCATTTTCTCGGACACGTTGTGAATGAGAAGGTATACAAGTTGATCCCACAGAGATTGAAGCCATCAAGGATTGGGACGCACCCGAAACTCCTACTGAAGTGCGACAATTTCTGGGTTTAGCTGGTTATTTCCGACGGTTCATTGAAAATTTCTCTAAGATTTCCCAGCCACTGACTTTCTTGATGCTGAAAGACAAGAAGTTCGATTGGGGGATCAGGCAAGAGGAAGCGTTTCAAACCTTGAAGAACCGTTTGTGCAGTGCTCCGATTCTTTCACTTCCTAAAGGTACCGATGATTTTGTGGTTTATTGCGATGCTTCTCATAAAGGTCTTGGATGTGTACTCATGCAAAGGAACAAGGTCATTGCCTACGCATCTCAACAACTCAAAGTCCATGAGAAGAACTACACCACTCATGACCTAGAGTTAGGCGTGGTGATCTTTGCCCTCAAGATTTGGAGGCACTACCTTTATGTTACTATGTGCAAGATTTTCACCGATCACAAGAGCTTGCAACACATCTTCAATCAGAAGGATCGGAACATTCGATAACGTAGATGGGTTGAGTTGCTGAACGATTATGATTGCGAGATTAAATACCATCCAAGAAAAGCCAATGTTGTGACTGATGCCTTAAACCGGAAGGAACGAGTCAAGACCCTGCGTGTGCGTGCACTAGGTTTTACCATTCATACAAATCTCACTACCTGTATTCGTGATTCAACAAGAAGCTATGAAAGGTGAGAACCTGAAGGATGAGTCGTTAGTCAAGATAGTTAATCTGTTGGAACCAAGATCTAACAGCACGGTTTACTTTGCCAACCGGATCTTGGAACCACGTTTCGGTGGCTTACGCGATTTAATCCTTGAGGAGGCCCATAAGTCTAAGTATTCGGTTCACCCTGGAGCCGACAAAATATGCAAGCACGTGAAGGAATTATACTGGTGGCCCAACCTTAAAGGTGAGATTGCAACATACGTCACCCGATGCCTTACCTGCTCCAAGGTCAAAGCTGAGTTTCAGAAGCTGTCGGTCTGCTACAGCAACCAGAGATTCCTGTTTGGAAATGGGAACAAATCTCCATGGACTTCATCACCAAACTACCTAAAACGTCCAGTGGTCATGACACGATTTAGGTAATTGTTGACAGTTTGACTAAGTCCGCGCATTTCTTGTCGATCAAGGAAACCGACAAGCTAGAGAAACTCGCCAAGCTGTACATCAAAGAGATTGTAACTAGGCATGGTAGCCTGTTTCAATCATTTTTGACCGAGACAGTCGATTTACTTCTTGGTTCTGGCAGACACTAATGGATGCATTAGGTTCTCGCTTAGGCATGAGCACAACCTATCACCCACAGACCGATGGCCAGAGCGAACGTACGATCCAGAAATTGGAAGACATGCTTTAGGCATGTGTAAACGATTTCGGTGGAAACTGGGATTCTCATTTACCGTTGGTTGAGTTCTCTTACAATAACAGTTACCATACCAGCATCAAGGCTGCCCCATTTGAAGCCTTATATGGACATAAGTGTAGATCCCCTTTGTGTTGGGCGGAAGTTGGAGACAAATATTTGACTGGCCCCGAGCTTACTCAAGAAACAACCGATAAGATCTTTCAGATCCGTGATCGCTTGAAAGTCGCCCGAGATCGTCAAAAGAGCTATGCTGATCGCCGTCGCAAACCACTTGAATTTCAGGTTGGCGATAAGGTACTCTTGAAAGTCTTGCCCTAGAAGGGTGTACCACGGTTTGGCAAACGTGGGAAACTTAACCCCCGATACATAGGTCTGTTCGAAATGCTTTCTATGGTTGGTCCCGCGACATACAAACTCAAGCTACCAGAAGAGCTCAGTGGTGTTCATGACACTTTCAACGTGTCAAATCTGAAGAAGTGTTTGTCCGACGAATCTTTGATCATTCATCCCGAAGAGATTCACATCGATGATCAACTCCATTTTGTTGGGGAGCCAATCGAGGTGACTGATTGGAAGGTCCAGAAATTGAGAAGGAGCCGCACTAAACTTGTCAAAGTCAGATGGAATGCAAAGTGTGGTCCCGAATTTACATGGGAACGCATAGACCAAATGAGACGCAAGTACCCAACTCTTTTTCCTAAGACTACTGAAACTAGTAGGAAAAATCGATTTCGTAGATGAAATTCCAAAACCAAGGGGAGAATGTGTCAACAGTCAATGATCCAGGTCAACATCCGTACGCATTTCATTCATTACTATCATTATATATGCATATTTAAACATTTTGCACACACAATACCCCCTAGTCTAGTGAAGCATGAGTTATTCAGAAAACTCAACACAGAACATATATTTAGTCATACAACACCCTGACAAATCATCAGAAAACATTTCATGAGGTTACCACACCCTAACATACGATATCTCATCACTAACACATGTAAGGAAATCACAAGGCTACCATGTGTTATTATCTAGTAAAAATGTGTTCATGAATCTGATAACTATGAAACTAATACATGTTGATATCGTCATCTAACCTCTTAACATGATTGGTAGGTCTTGGTCGACTATGTCCCATGATAACTTCAATTATGATCCAATAAACCTAACTCTTAAGTACTAAAGGACGATCACACTTCATTTGATCACCTAAGTCCATAAACACTCGACCATTATGCTCACGAGTTCTATCAAAATCCATCACAATGGTATATTGAACAATCCACAACAACACCATCAATACATACACATATATACACACACACGATTACATATATATGGATAGAGATTGTTTTGTCACACCTTACACCAACATAGAGTCTTACATCTTATACCTTACACTAACTCATGGGAAACCTTACTTCTTTTGTCTAACCAATCACTAGAAACCTTGCTCTATGCTTGGACTACTATTTCCCATTGATTATACTTACGACCGAAAACCAAATGCACAAGAAAGCATGAGTTGCTTTTACCAAGTTTCACCAAAATGGATATAACCACACACCTATAACACAAGTCAACTCACCTATGCACTAGAAACCAACATTCTCTTCCTCTTTTCCCACAAATTTCCGGCCAATAGTAACCCTACAAGCCTATATACCTAGCTAACATGACAACTAGTGGTTCTTGGAACTATCAACTTCTAAACACAAGACAAGGAATGTTCCAAGGATAAGTCACAATCAAAAACTACACCCTCATGCTAGGAGGCGGCCGAAAACATCCCCAAGGAAGTCAAGATGTTGATGGATCATTAGTCAATATCAGACTAAGTTTACAAGCACACTTCTTGGAACTTGGAGAACCAATCGACATCATGGAAGAACAAGGTATGATCCATAACTTTCAAACCATGCTATGCTTCTACTCCCTTATCCTTAATCGGCCAAAGCCCCCAAAGAAATACTTGATCGATATCTTAGTTGCAAACTAACACTAAAGAGGGAAAAAAGACAAACATAGCATGAACTATCCCAAGTTAACCACTTTCTACATATATCTAGCCTAGGAAATCGGCTCACATAAAGGAAGGAGATAAGAATATGTTGATTTATCATACCTTTACACCAAAATGGATACCCTCCAAAACCTTAACACCTTCCTAATCAAGTCAACACTACCTCTCTTTGTCTTGTCTTACCATCAGCCTAACCCCTAAGAAACATGAGCATGCCTTTCACCAAAAGATGAGTAATACACTTAAAAACCACACAAACCTATGCAAGATTATTACCCATTCTTGTGTTTTGTCACCACCTCAATCGGCCTATATAAATGCTTGAAAATCAACCACAAACCTTGCACCACCACTTCACAATTACACTCCCTCTTCTCTTAAACACTCCTCTTGGCCGATCCACATCAAGAACAAGACCTCAAGAGCTTGGGAAGCCACTACCCTCTGCTACTAACCTGTCATCCGATTAGGTAAGATAGTTAACTCTCTTATTGCTTCTAATTCATCTTTAACCTTCGACTATAATGTTAACCGACTACCGGCCCTTTAGACACCATAAATCGACCTCACACATATGTTGATCATACATTTTAGCACACTTATATGAATACAATTATCATGTGATCGCATTGTTTCTCTAACACAATTTGATGAACATTCATGCGGCCTTTATGCCAACTAGATCAATTGTGTAATGTTGATTGGATCACAACTTGTTATAATCAAGTAAGAACCGGCTTTTATGATTAAAAACTTGCGTTGTTTGTACCAAAACTAACGATCAAAGAAGATGGTGTTTATACTCGACTTTATCACAAAGACACACGAACACCTCTTGTAGTGACACGATGAGTCCTTGATAAGCATGAATTGACCGAGTTTAGTCTACTAAACGATCAGCTTCAGGGCCCTTGATGTGTGTTAATTCGGCTACCACATATTAACACATGTTAAGAAAAGCTAAAACATATGTTAACATTAGCTTGCATATTATAAAGATATAAAAGTATGTAAAAACACGTGTTTTGTCATAAATCAACCACATTTGTTGGAGTAGGAACCATTTGGGACCCATGACGACATGTTGAGGTCCACTTTGTTACAATAAATGCCATTTTACAAGAACAACCAAGGTTTCCAGAACCGTGCACTTTACAAATACACTAAAGGTCATCACATGTACATGGCCCACATACACAAATACTCGGATCCACAAATGTCGGGTGAACAACTTGTATGATAAACAACAAAACCAGACAACTTACCATGTCCATAATGATCATAGGGTATCATTTGTTAGGACAACGACTATCTACAGCTTCACTCGACCACACGTGACACTATCAGGTGAGTTTCACGGCCCCATTTTACTGTTTTACATTCCGGGGATAAACATGCTCAAACTCTAGTATAATTTACAAGTGTGTGTGTACATTCTATCGTGACTGCCATGTGGAACATGAGACATTTGGTTCATAAGCTCATTAGTCCTCGTATAATGTTTAATGTAACCATTAGCTATCAAAAGACATGGAAGACTTTAATAGATCTATTGGGTTGACACCCACACTCTTGGTTAGTCGCTCTAACCAGTTACATACAAAAGAGTGTTAGTATTCTACTATACATACACTGTCTTTAGTGTATAATGCGCAAGGCACCACAGTCAAGAGGTTTGGTTACGGGACTCATGGTTTGCACAGTAATCATTCGCTTAACTAGCTTATGATTGGTCATACACGAATTACACAATTGTTTTACTAGTTACACAAACCTGTGAACTCACCAACATTATTGTTGACAAATCTTTCATGCATGTTTTTTTAGGTAACTGATGGAGAGCAGCGGAGGTTTGAGAGAGGGGTCCAAGCATGCACTGGGTGGTATCATCATGGGTTGGATTTTATTAATTAAGTAGTATTGTGGCTTCATGGTTATTCAGACAATTCACTTGTTTCCAAACAATGTTTCTCTACTTTAATTAAGTTTTATGACAATAACCATCCTATGATGGTATCTTTTGATTAAATTTATGTGTATTGCTTGTACCTTGTGCTTGAAAACCTTTCGAGGTCGCATTCCCGTGTTTCTGCTTTGGCGGGGTGTGACACCAATCTCCATAGCTCCTCAAGTCAATAACACCCAAACAAACTCTCTTCTCATGTGGCGCCACATACTTGGACATCCATTGCTTCAAGTATTTAAGTCATTAATTTCTAGATTAGGACTTCATTGTAATAAGGTGACCCATGAGTCTTTTCATTGTATTTCGTGTTCCTTGAAAAAAGCCGTAAACTCCCTTTTGGCAAAAATTCCTTTATTGCAAATCAATCTTTACAACTTATCTACTCGGACGTATGGGGACCCATCAAAACAACAAGCGATGGTTTTAAATACTATGTCATTTTTGTTGACTACTATAGCAAATATTTTTTTGTTATTCCCAATCAAACGAAAATCCGATATCAAAATTCTTTTTCCACAATTAAAATCTTTTGTTGAAATTTTTTTCAAAACCAACATCGTTGCGCTATTTACTGATAATGGGGGCGAATATGTGGGTCTTTCACCATATCTCACCTCTCAAGGCATTTCCCATTACACGACACCGCTACACACACCAGAACAAAATAGTATTGTCGAACGACGTCATCGACACGTTGTTGAAACCGGTCTTGCATTGCTTCACCATTCACACTTACCACAACATTTTGGTCCCATGCTTTTCAAACCGTTACTCACCTTATAAACCGTTTGCCTACACCCATTCTTCACAACAAATCACCCTATGATATGTTATTCAAAACTGCTCCTACTTATTCCAAACTCAAACCGTTTGCTTGCCTTTGTTACCCATGGCTACGCCCGTATGCCACTTCCAAATTAGAGTCACGCTCTATAGCATGTATTTTTCTTGGGTACCCATCCTCTAAATCAGCATTCAAATGTTATGACCCTCTAACCAACAAACTATATCACTCTCACCATGGCCAATTTATTCCTTACATCTTTCCTGCTCAAGCCTCAAATTCCAACCACAAATGTATCCTTCAACACATTTTTAACCCCCACAACATCAGTTCCCACTTCCTTACCCACATATAATTTGGTCAACAACCTTACCAATTCCCAACCACCTAACTGCCAAACTACACCCCAATCTCATACTCCATAGCCTCCAACCACTCAACCCACCACCTCACATCCTAACTCTACCCAATCCACTAGTTCTTCTGAAGCCCAATCTATGCCTTCTCCATCCGACCCACTGCCCACTCCATAGCCTCCAACCACTCAAACCACTACCTCACATCCTAACTCTACCCAATCCACTAGTTCTTCTGAAGCCCAATCTATGCCTTCTCCATCCGACCCACTGCCTGATCCCCTCCAACCAAAAAGCCTAACAAACTTCTCCACCACCCTTTCTCCTCACGGACCAACAGAACATCCCATAACCTCTCCTTCACTCGTCTCCCCTTACGATCCATCATCTCCCACAATCAATCCCAACCCAATGCCCAGTCGACTAACCTGACCACTCCATCAAATGCCACCAACTCCTCTAATACTCCCACCTCTATTAATTATCAAACAAACCAATCCGCTCTCGTCCCGGTACCTACTGCCAACATTCCTCCCTCAACACGTAGGCAACCAAAACCCAAAACCCAATCCCAAATACTGCAACCCAAACTTTGTCAACTCTACCACTATCCATCCATTACCCGTATCCCTTGAACCATCCACCTATATTCAAGCCATGAAAGATCCGGATTGGCGTCACGCCATTATAGGGATGAGCACATAGCGCCGAATACCGATTCCGTCCCGTCCCGTCCCAATCCCGATCCCGTACCAAACCGACACCAAACCGAGGGTGTTCGGTATCGATATCAGTACCCACATTTAGAGGTTTTCGGCATCGGTATCGGTATTGAGATTTGAGAGTTTTCGGGATCGGTATCGGTTGTTACCGATACCGTCCCGAGCTCATCCCTACGCCATGGACCTTGAGTATAACGCTCTCATCCAAAATAGCAAATGGGAACTTGTACCTCACACCACGCAAACTCCATTGGATGCAAATGGGTGTTCCGCATTAAACGAAAACCCGATGGCACTGTTGACAAATACAAAGCACGTCTCGTTGGCAAAGGGTTTCACCAACAACATGGTAAAGACTACCATGACACATTCAGCCCTGTTACCAAACCTGTCACCATTCGCACCGTCCTCTCCTTTGCGCCAAGTTGACGTAAACAATGTGTTTCTTCACGGTACGTTACATGAAGATGTCTTCATGATACAACCACCCGGTTTCACAAACTCGGAATTCCCAAGTCACATTTGCAAACTCAAGAAATCTCTATACGGTCTCAAACAAGCACCGCTTGCTTGGTACATTGAACTAACCATTTTTCTTATTAACTTTGGTTTCAAGAAATGTCTTTCTGATACCTCCTTCTTTGTATACAACTTAAATGGTATCACTTGCTATCTTCTTGTCTACGTTGATGACATTTTTCTTACAGGAAACACAATCCCTTCATGGATTCCTTTGTTCAAGCCCTATGCAAAAAATTCTCTATCAAAGACTTAGGCCCTCTCCGCCACTTCCTAGGAATTGAGTCATTCCAACGCCCCATGGTTTCTTCCTTTCTCAACATCGTCACATTCAAGATATTCTCACCACCTTGAAAATGGATGGAGCTAAAGAGGTTCTAACTCCTTTAAGCATTTCTGATCCACTTTCCTCTAATGATTCATCTCCTCCTGTCGACCCCACTCTTTACCGAAAACTGTTAGGGACTCTGCAGAACCTTGCCTTCATTCATCCTGACATATCTTTTCCCATCAATAAATTATCTCAATTCATGCATTCACCAAGACAATCACACTGACAAGCTTTCAAATGGGTACTCAGATATTTGAAAGGAACGGTACATCATGGGTTGTTCTTGAAGCGTAACACTAATCTTACCTTACAAGCCTTCTCGGACTCAGACTAGGGGTATTAATGATGGAGGACTGTCAACCATAACATATCTCTTATAACTTCGGTCAAATATTATTGCTTGGAAATCTGCAAAACAAAAGCCAGTCTCGAGATCATCCACCGAAGCTGAGTACAAAGCTCTTGCAAATGTCGCCGCAGAAATCTTATGGGTATAAAATTTACTCACTGAACTTCGTTTACCACCCGTGAGCACTCCCTCACTCTACTACGACAACACCGGGGCCACCTATGTCTGTGCCAATCCCGTTTATCACTCTCCTATGAAACACATTGCCTTCGATTACTACTTTGTATGGGAACAAGTCAACTCAAGGCAACTAAAAGTTCTTCATGTCAGCTCAAAGGATCAACTGGCAGATGTCCTCACCAAACCACTCTCGCGGGCACCTTTCTTATCTTTTCGGTCCAAGATTGGAGTCTCCAACAGATCCTCCATCTTGCGGGGACGTATTAACTCCACCAATTAAGCCATCATTATTACTGATTATTCTCCATTACTTATTCCATTTAATTAGCCAATAAGACTTGTAAATATTGCTCAATTATCTCCCTAGAATCAATTTTTTGTAATTATTGTATTTACTTTTGTACCTCTATATAATGATTTGTAAGTAATGAGATAATTATCCTTGATTCAATTAAACTCTATATGAAATTCAAAGAAAACATTGTTGTTTGAATAAAATTTTTCGATAGATAGAAGATTATTTTTAATGTCATGAACATGAAGAATATTGCGTATATTAAATGATTTGTTTAGGGAATGAATCTTTGAACCAATACGAAGGATCGAAAGACTGTTAGACCATGTGTAATGATGACGGGAATTGGGCTTGGTTGGGGCCAAAAACCCCCTATGGCATTTGCACAACACTCCCCCCCATTAGGATTTGGGGCGTTTTTTGGGGCAAGGGGAAATTTTTAACGGCGTGGAAAATTTGTGTGGCCCAATCATATTAAACTAGCCGTTGCTAGTAACGGTCATTTTTTTTACAAATTCCTATTTAAACCCACATTCCTTTACCCATTTTTTCATCTCCTTCCTTTATTATTTTTTTTAAAAACTCTCCCTTTTATAAAATTTCATTCAACCTTTACACACCCACAATGAATCCATTTCGCGCCCGTTCGGTGTTCCATCTCGCACAACTAACCCAAACGCCGTTCGACCAAACACAACGTAACCTTTACCAACCTTCATCCCAAACGACCTCGACCCGAACACGATGGGTTTCTCTCAACTTCTCAACATGCCTTATAATTTTTATGGAGGTCCAATGGGTTACGCGAGTAACATGACATTTAATGTTGGTGCCATATCGGGATCTCAAGCCCACCAAGAACCGGACGTTGAAATCGTGTGGGACACACAACAAGAACCCGAACCCGAGCCGGAGCCGAACCAAAAAAAAACGGCCCTACAAAAAAAGGTGAGGCGTCGTCGACGAGTGATGACTTATTGAAGTAAAGTTTCGATGACATGAATCAATGACTTAAAGACATTCATGACCTTGGGGCTAGGTGTTTGGAAACAATGCAAAGAAAGGTCGTAGCAAACGAAAAGTTCGTTGACATCCAAGATTCGAGGCAAATGGAAAAAGACATAGAATTTTTGTCTAGGTCGATCGACCACCTCACGGGAGACGCACTACGCTTGGCGCAAATGAAAAGGGTACAAATCCGCAAAAAATACAAACTTTAGATTGTCTCGTATTTTATTCAAGTTTCGTGTTTTTTCTAACTATGTTTTTTTGGTATGGTATTGTAATCTTTTTTATTTTAGTTTATGAAAAAACTTTTATGAAATATTATTTGTTTTTATTTTCAAAGTTTTATTAAATAAAAAAATAATTAATATTAAATGATGTCATGCTCCATGAAAATTTTCACCTTCCAATCAAAACATTAATTCCTTAGTGGGGCCCAAGGAGAATCATAATAATAATATTAATGATAACATTACTAATAATAATAATAACCATAATGATAATAATAATGTCACTACAAAACAAAATACTTTGGAAAGTAACATAGTTGTTGGGTCTGCTGAACTGGATAAGAACAGATGATTGAAAAGCCAAAATATACTAACAGTTGATCCATATTTATAAACATCATTTACAACATGCTCCTCCTAAAAGACTATTGACCCTAACAACTGTTCCACCCAAACAACTGTTGCTACAAAGGACTGCTGGATAACAACTGATAGAGAACAATTGCTGACTAAAGGTCTGATAGAGAACAACTGCTGATCAAGTGCTGAAGACTAAAGGTCTGTTGGAGCCAACATCACTTAGGCTCCAACAGATGATACAAGACCATCAGAGTTTTCCTCAACAGTAGTTTACCTTATAGTGTTTTGCAATGTAACAGTAGTTTGTATAGGGCAGATGTTTTATGTTGTTATTCTGTTAGAGGTCACTGTCTTAGGTGACGTCAGCTTAGATCATCAGTGGTTTAGATTTGTCTATAAATAGAACAGTGCCTGTGCTGTTCTATTCAGTCACTCACAACATTCTTTCAAACAAACAATCACTGAGTGATCAGGCTGAGGGGGAGTACTTGTAATTGATTGTAATCTTTTAATATAATGAAAGCATTCGATTAGAAAACATTTACTCTTTTTTTTATTATAGTTTATTATTCCGTTGCACTTTCCATTTATATTCACTTCATTCTTCTCATCTCTATTCAAACAAATCAAAACAATCAAACTCAGATCCCAACAATTGGTATCAGAGCTTGGTCAATTAAATTCGATCTAATCAATCAATTTAATATAAACAGATCAACTCACAATTCTTGATATTGTTTGTTTGTCGGATTGAAAACAGAGTAATAGTTTATTTTCGATTCAACCGTTTGTAAACAAACTTTGTTTTCGAAATATCAGAGAATGGCTTCAATCAATCACGATCCACACAACACTGTCAAGAACAACAAGCCACCGATGCTTGTCAGATCTGAATACAATATCTGGCTACGTCGGATGAGCCATGTTCTAGCTCAACAAAACACTGGGTGTTGGGATTCGGTTATCTTCGGACCACATGTTCCGATGGTGCCGAGTACCGAAGATCCCAAGGTTCAGGAGCCTAAGAAACTTGAAAACTACTCCGACCAGGATTTTCAGAAAATTGAGTTAGATGCTAAGGCCTTCAGTATTGTGGCCATGGCTCTACCCAATGATATATATGCTGGGCTGTTACACTGTAACAGTGCAAAGGAGTTGTGGGATGCACTAAAAGAACAATTTGGTGGGACTGAAGAGGTTATTGAAAACAACCGTGAAATACTTAACCAACAATATGAAACATTCAGTCACGTTAAGGGAGAGTCATTAACTCAACAATTTGAGAGGTTTAACTGTCTCATTAGTGAACTAAAACTGGTTGGTCTAACTTACCCTCATTCAACTTTGAACCATAGGTTTTTAAGATCATTGCCAGATAAATGGGACACTATTGCTATAGTTATGAGAAACTCAATTGGATTCAAGGATCTATCACTGACCCAACTTCATGGAAAGCTCTTGACTTATGAGAGAGAGCTTAACCAAAAAAAGAAGCTCCAGGACTCTAGAAAAGTGTCTGATGACTATGTATTTGGTAATACAGCACTTCTGGGTCATGATGAGGTGCCTGGTAATAGTAAGGATCAGAGTTATGATCATTTCATTGACATAACTTCAGGTTTTAACTCAGGTTTTAACTCTGATTCTTATTCACCAAACTATGCTTTTACAGCAAGTGGTGGTGATATCCAGGCATCTGATAACATATCCTTTGAGTATGATGACCTAAAATACTTTGACCCTGATGATTTGGAAGAAATGGACATTATGCACCAATTGGCCCTTCTCAGTGTAAGAACTAACAATTTTTACAAGAAAACCGGGAGAAGGTTTTCCAGGGTTAACTGACAGGACAAAGGTGGGGTTGGATAAATCAAAGATAAAGTGTTATAAATGTCATAGACTAGGTCATTTTGCTAGGGAATGTAGGAGTTAACATGGTACACCTATGATTACCTATCCAAATCAAAGGCCACAGACCAACACTTATCAAAATTCCTATAATACCCCTGGACCAAATGTGCAAAACACTGCTCATTTTGCACAGTCCTCAAACACTGTCCCTGTCTAGTTTGTCCAAACCACTGTTCCTCAGATCCATTATGTGCAAACCCCTGTTGCTCAGGCACCTGTGCCAATGACTGCTGCTTCACCCTCTGCTCCTGCAGAGACCAGTCAACAGAGTTTCTTCACACAAGGCTTTGTTGATTGGAGCAGTCTACCAGATGAGTTGGGAGATGAAAATTTTGCACTTGTTGCCAAAGCTGAAAATGAACCAGAAAATTTCTGTTTCATGGCTTTGGTAGAAGAGGTTGATTATGAGGAAGTGGTAACTGAATCTGTTGTTAAGACTGATGATATTGTTGATGGGGTAGTTGCAGATGAAAAGTCTGAAGAAGAGGTTGTGAATCTCTCAGATTCCTGGGGTGCATCTGATGATTGTGAGTGCAAGTGTGATTGTGCATTGATGGCTGCTGCTAAGGTATCTCCTCAAATCCTTAAATATTTGTGTTCTGACAAATGTGTAATAGCATTTGCTAACATCAAAGAGGTGAATGAAAACCTTAGAAAGAAAATTTTAGATAATGAAGTTAAATTTGAGAAACTTTCAAAAGAGTTAAAAACAAATTTAACTGAAAAAGAATCTAAAATAAGTAGCTTAAAACATGAAGAAACTATAACCAAAGACCAGCTCCAAACTATGATAACTAAATATCAGAGTTGCAAAAGTGAGCTTGAGTCCACCCAAGTTGAATGTCAGAAATGGGTGGAATCATGTAGAGGTTTTGAGATGCTACTCAACAAACAAACCAAAAGTCATGTGAAGTTTGGTTTTGGTTTTGAAACCACTGCTCCAGCTTTTGAAAACACTGACAAAAGGGATCAAAAGTTAGTTGAGGTAGTACCAACTAATTTGAAAGGTCAAGAGATTATAATCACTGAACCTAATGGCAATAAAATTGTTCTTGAAAAACCAGAAGGTTCCTCATCATTCACTGAACTTGAAAATTATGAATTTAAACCTACTTGGTCTGATGAGTGTGGTACTCTTGAGAATTTTAAACCAGTTGATTTCAAAACTCCTGAGGGGAAGACAACACCACAGGAAAAGGTCATTCCCTTGAAAAACCTTCCAGCAGATGCTCAAACATCTGTTGAAAAGAAGGTTGAAAAAGAAAAAAAAGAAAGAAAAGTCTGTCCACTTGTTCAGTGATTTCTGTGAAAAGAAGAATCATGTTACTAAAAACTGTTTTCTTCTAAAAGCATATGATATAAACAAAGGAACAAGTGCATGTGATTCCAAGGCTACATACTCAATATGTGGTAAAAAGAATCACGAAACCAAAGAGTGTCAGTATCTCAAAAATTTTGGCGTCAAAATACAAGAATACAAGGCTAAAACTCTTGCAAGTCAAGTGGTGAGTACTTCAAAAGGAAAGCCCAAACAGACTTTTACACCAGTCTAAACATCTATTACCAAAAGTCTTGAAATATCTGCTCCCAGGGATGTCCAAGTAACAGATGCTCCACCCACAAGTAAGTACCCAAGAGGATATGGACAACCACCATGTCATAGTCTGTCACATGTTTATGAGGAACCAAAAAGACCTTCTAAACCAAGAGTGAACAGAAATCCCTATGGGTATTATCATCTGTCAGGAAGTGATCAAACAACTGTTGCTCCAAGTGTTGACATTCAAGCACTGGCAAATGGTCAGCAACAGTTGTTGAACTTGATTCAAAAACTATTTCAAACCACTGATCACCTTCCCAAGCTTGAGACTGAAAAGTCTGTGGACCCATCCAAAGCCAACTTGGCTTTGGACACTCACCAAAACTAATTCAATACTGCTGTGCAGGGCGCTTCTGCTTGTTTAGATAGTCTTTGGTATGTAGATAGTGGAGGCTCCAGGCACATGACAGGATGTAGAGCCCTTCTTCTGGACTTCTTAGCTCATGGAGGGGGTGATATATCCTTTGGTAATGATTCAAAAGGTAAGGTGTTGGTTTCAGGGACTGTTCAGGCTGGGAAACTCAAGTTTGAAAATGTTAATCTTATTGATAATCTTAAATTTAATCTTCTTAGTGTTTCACAAATGAGTGACAAAGGTTATGGCTCATTCTTCACTAAGAAAACTTGTAAGATTATTGGGCCAGAAGTGGTGAAAAAGATTGACACCATCATTTCTGAGAGCAAAGCACAACTTGTTGCTCATAGGAGTGGCAATGTGTATGTAGTTTTCTGCTGCCTCCACAAAGGAGACATAATTGTGGCATAGGAGACTGGGTCATACCAACCTTCAAACTATCAACTCACTCTCCAAACAAAGCCTTGTCAGAGGTTTACCATCAAAAGAATTCAAATGTGATGAGCATTGTGTTTCCTGCTTAAAAGGAAAACAACATAAAAGCTCTTACAAATCCATTGATGAGTCCAAAACAAGTCAATGTCTACAATTGTTGCACATGGACTTGTTTGGCCCAGTTAAAATCATGAGTCTAAGAAGAAAAAGATTTTGTCTTGTCATAGTTGATGATTTTTCTAGGTTTACATGGACTTACTTTTTACACTCTAAGGATGAGACTGCAGGTATTTTGAAGGACTTTGTCACCAAAGTTGAAAAACAATACGACTTGCCAGTAAAAGTCTTTAGAAGTGACAATGGAACAGAGTTCAAAAATAAGGAGTTGGATGACTTCTGTGTGTCAAAAGGGATTGTGAGGCAATACAACATCCCAAGAACACCAGAGCAAAATGGGGTGGTTGAGAGGAAAAATAGAACTCTTATTGAAGCTGCAAGAACCATGCTAGCAGATTCTGGTTTGCCACTGTCCTTCTGGGCAGAAGCTATAAACACTGCTTGCTATGTTCAAAACAGAGTTTTGATCAATCCAAGACATCACAAGACTGCTTATGAAATTTTGTTCAAAATCAAACCATTAATCTCATTTTTCAAAATCTTTGGCTGCCCATGCTTCATTCTAAATCTTAAAGATTCCATTTCAAAATTTGCAGCCAAAATAGATTGTGGATATTTTCTGGGATATTCTTCTACTGCCAAGGCCTATAAAGTGTTTAACACAAGGACCAGGACAATAGAAGAAACTCTGAATGTAAAGTCCAATGAACTTTCATCCCTAAAAATCCCAGCAAATCCTGCTGAGTTGTTTGATCTAGATAAATTCAAATTTGAAGATATTACTGTCAAAACTAACAATGCAGGTACTCCACAATCTCCACAACAAGATTACAGAACAGATGTTGTGATTCCAAGTCACTATAAAGTCTATTCTGCATCAGAGGAAGCACCTGTTCAAAACAACTTTCAAAACTCTGTCACAACTGAGTCAGCCACCGTTGGCCAGTCTTACCCTCAAACCACTGCTTCACCCTTTACATCCACTGCTTAATCATATGTTGACAAAAGTCAAACATCTGTTGACAAAAGTCAGTCCAGTTTTACACCACTTGGACCCATTCCCCCACCTCCATTTCAAACATCTGTTGGCACTACAGAAGTGAAAACAGATGTTACATCAACAGAGTCACCAAACCTCTGTCCTTCACCTCAAAACGCCATCATACCATATCAGGGAGATCTAATCTACCTAATAGCTCATCCACCAGATCAAATCATTGGCAACATCATAGAGGGTGTGCTAACAAGAAGCCAATCCTCAAATATCTGTCTTTTTGCAGGTTTTCTATCTCTCACACAACCTGTCAAGTACCAAGAGGCACTAAAAGACAACAGTTGGGTAGAAGCTATGCAGGAAGAGCTCCTTCAGTTTAAAAGACAACAAGTATGGGAACTTGTACCACTGCCTAAGGATGTTTGTCCAATAGGCACAAAGTGGGTCTTCAAAAACAAAACTGATGAAAGGGGTATAGTTGTCAAGAATAAAGCCAGGCTTGTGGTTCAAGGCTTCAGACAAGAAGAAGGGATATACTATTATGAAACCTTTGCTCCTGTAGAAAGGTTAGAAACTATCAGACTCTTTCTAGCCTTTGCTGTCAACCACAACATCAAGGTGTATCAGATGGACATCAAATGTGCATTCCTATATGGCAAAATTCAGGAGGAGGTATATGTATGTCAACCACCTGGGTTTGAAGACACATTTCATCCTGATCATGTCTACAAGCTTAATAAAGCTTTGTATGGACTCAAGCAAGCACCTAGGGCCTGGTATGAAACTCTTTCCACCTTTCTCTTATCCATAGGCTTCACAAGAGGTAAAATTGATAAAACCTTATGTCTGAAATGGAGAGGGAAAAATTTAATGATTGTTCAAATATATGTGGATGGCATCATCTTTGGATCCACATGTAACAAAATGTGTGAAGAGTTTAGGGAACTCATGACAGCAGAGTTTGAAATGAGTGCTATGAGTGAACTTCAGTGTTTCCTTGGTCTCCAAGTGAAGCAGCTGCAAAATGGCACATTCATTCATCAAAACAAATATGTGAAAAATTTGTTAACTAGATTTGAGATGAATGACTGTAAGCCATGTAGTACACCCATGAGTACAGTCAAGCTACTCACTATTGATGACAAGTGAAGCAGCTGCAAAATGGCACATTCATTCATCAAAACAAATATGTGAAAAATTTGTTAACTAGATTTGAGATGAATGACTGTAAGCCATGTAGTACACCCATGAGTACAGTCAAGCTACTCACTATTGATGACAAGGATGAACTGGTTGACCAAACACATTACAGATGCATGATTGGGTCTTTATTGTACTTAACTGCATCTAGGCCAGACATTATGTTTGCCACTTGTGTTTGTGCAAGATCCCAGGCTTCACCCAGAAAGTCAAACCTTATTGCTGTGAAAAGGATATTCAGATACCTAAAAGGTGCTCCCACACTTGGTATCTGGTATCCTGCTAATGGTAACATTGAGCTTTCAGGTTATTCAGATAGTGATTTTGCTGGCTGCCACACCACAAGGAAGTCTACATCAGGAGGGTGCCAGTTTCTAGGGAATGCCTTAGTCTCTTGGCAAAGCAAAAAACAAGCAGCTATTTCAACTTCAACAGCTGAGACTGAATACATTGCTGCAGCAAGCTGTACAGCCCAACTCATGTGGCTTCAAAATCAACTGCTGGATTTTGGGATAACTGCACTAAAGACTCCACTCATGTTGGACAGTCAAGCTGCTGAAAATATCATCAAGAATCCAGTTTCTCACTAAACCACAAAGCACATAGACATCATTTTGTCAGAGATAGCTATGAAAAAGGTTTGATTTCTCTACACCATGTTCCAACAGAGGATCAGTTGGCAGATGTGTTGACAAAAGCTTTAGACACATCTACCTTTACAAATCTGATTTCTAGAATTGGTATGCTAAACATGGATTAAACAACAAAAATGTTTTCAATAAAAACATTATTTTTTTTTTTAAAGATTGCATATCTTCTTTTATTCCCAGACAAAGAAAATTACATCAAGATAACGGGCAGACGGGCAACAAGCTGCGCCGCCACCCCTTTCTGAATAGCAAATCCTAATCTACTAAAAACGTAACCCTTTCTGAATAACATTAAAATGTTTCAGAAAATCAAAATCCATCCTTAAAAGTAGCTTTTTGGTTGAAAAATCCGTTAAGGATAAAACAACCACTGTTTCATCCATTCTATCCACTGATAAGTTGAAAAATCTGTTTCAAACATCTGATCAGATAAAACAACCACTGTTTGGTTGAAAAATCTGTTTCAAACCTCTGATTAGATAAAACAACTGTTTCATTATCTATATATATATATATACATATATACATATATCTATCTATATTAAAAAAAAAAGTTTTACCCCTGAACTAATATCCACAACCTTCTCACTCAATGACCTATCAGGTAAGGACTTTTTCCCTAAGGCAGAGCTTCACACAGAGTTTCAGGAAAGAGGTTATGATGCACAAATGACTGGGTCAACCCTTTTCAAAAAGTTTTTCCCACCAGTCATGAAATTTTTCTTTCATACCCTCCTTCTCTGCTAAGTCCACTTCCTTTAATGAAATCCCATTGAGGATTCAGTACTTGGGCTATGCTATGTTGTCAGATTCTGACTTCAATCTATCCCAGGGACTGTTTATGGACTTAGTATCAAATGTGAAAGCCATAAAGTGTGGGTCTAATAATGCTTTTCTGGTTTACCCAAGAATTTTGAGTGTAATCCTTCAAAAGGTTTTACCTGAAAAAGATTTCAAAAAGGGTGAGTCTATTCAAATGAAGAGTCTAACTGATGAAACTTTCACAAGAATGCTGGGTTCAACTACCCAAGAAAAAGTATTAAAAGTGTCAAAAGTTTCCAAAATACAAACAAAGAGGGCTAAGACAACAACTGTTGTCCAAACCTCTGTTGTTGAGCCCACTGCTCCTGGTGATCATGGCACTACATCCAGTGCTGTGAAACCCACACCAGCCACCTCCAAAAAAAAACGTCCATCCATAAAAACCACCACTAAACCAAAAGTGGGACTTCTGGAAGATGAGATACCAGAAGAAAACCCTGTTGCAACACAAAAGCAACAAGAAACCACTGTTACTTCCTCACAATAGTTGGATATATCTCAACCTGACCAAACTCCTCATGCATCCTCACAAAAGGATCATGTTGTAAGCCAAGGGGAAACACATCATGATACATTTGAGTCACTTGGCCATATGTTCACAAGCCCCTCTCCCAGGGCGAATTCTCTTTTCACTCTTCCACCTTCACCAAAACATGTTCCTCAAACCATGCAACCTCTGTTTGAGGCTATTGATAAAACTCAGGAAAATCCTAGTTCCTCTCCTTCACCTATTAATGAGAGTATACCTCCACAAGTGACTGGGACTGAGGAAGATCAATCAGCCATCCCACAAACAGAAGAGGAGGCTACACCCCTAGAGTTCAATGAAACTCTAGTTGAGTTTTCAAGTGATGTAGCCACTACTGATGTAAAGACCATTGTCTCACAACAGGATAGTGGTTACATAGCTAAGACTTCCTTGAAGGCAACAACTGATGAGGCCACTATAGTGTCCCCAAAATCAGTTGGAAGTCCCCAGAACCAAGAAAAAGGGGCATCTGGTTCTCATCCTTTGGACTCACCTCCTAGGACTGAACCAGTTACAACTACCACTGGTAGGAATTCAGATGATCCTATTAACTTAGGTGATGGGTTAAAATACCAAGAATTGACGGCCAGAGTAGAGTCCATTGAAACCTCTGTTGCTGATATCAAATCAGATATCAAGACAATATTGGGATCATTGGCTACTCTCACCAAGAGTCAACCATCCACTGAAGATATTGCTAGTGAGCTATGGAAGTCTGTTTCCTCCATCATCATAGCTCACAGAAAACTAGCAGATCAGACTCATGAAACCTACATGGCTGAAATCAGAAATATGGTAGATGCTAGGTACAAAGATACCCATGCTGACATTCAAGCCATTAAAGACCATCTGCTGAAGACCACTGGCTCTGCCCCTACCACAATTCTCAGAGATGAAGATGATGATGCCAAAAAGGGGGAGAGTGGCAGAGATAGATTGCCAAAGCTGGATCCTTTTGGTTGTCCACCCTCACAAAAGGGAAAATCAAAGTCTGCCAACAAACCAGGGTCCACCCACACAGCACCACAACAACAACAACACCCAAATGTTCAAACCTTTGCTGCTACTGAAACTGCCAAAATCAGCAAAGCAAAGGAAGTTGATACCTCTGCAAATGAAGAAGCTGAAAAAGATGCTGAAGAAAAGCAAAAGAGGGCTGATACTTTGGAAGTCAAGACAGAGGCTTTGGTACAAAAGAAAAGGGAACAACAACAAGAAGTTGAAGATGTGGGGTCCTCTAAAAGGAAGAAAATGCCTGCTAAACATGTCAGAAAACCACCATCCAAACTTGCTGCTAAAACCACAGCTACCAAAACCACTGCTGCCACCAAAACCACTGATACCACCATGATGTGCTCAAAATGGTTTAGTAAAAACTACTAAATTAACCTAAACTAGACACTCTAAGTTTTAAATTTATAAACTAAGACTCTCTAAACCTAAACCACACAACCGGCAAGTGTACCGGTCAGTGCAGTACAGCTAAAGTAAGTCCGAGTATCGAACCCACGAGACTCTAATGGAAAACGTAAACTAGACTCGATTACTTATCTACAAATTGACTTAAATTGTTTTGTTGCTTAAAGGGGGGTTTCTAACAAACTAATTGCAAATAAATAAAATAAAACTTAAATAAACTATAGACACAAACTGAAACTGCAACCGGGATCAGATGATGGGAAGACACTACCTAGGCTAGAATCCTACACATGAATCATAAGTTTCTAATGGCTATGGAACTAGTGTGGAACCGGGATCTTAAAATACTAAACATCAAGAATAAACTAGACACCCTCGACCCTTCTCAAGGGGAAACCCTAGAATATTGTTGTGCTGTTAAACCACCGGTTGAGAGGTTACCCTCACAGGCTTACCTACTCGAATCTTAAAGTACCCGCTAGACAGTCTACCTCACAGCGCGAAAGTCACAATACACCCTAAAGTGCAAGGGGTAACTACAATATTTCTGATAAGACTTGGCCTACAAGGAATGCTAGGGAAACTAGGAAGATCTTCTCACAAAGCCTCTAGAACTAGCAATTTAACACCCTAGACAGACCAACAATCTCGCACCTTACAACTATTGAGAATTGGTAGAACACTTAGAACTACCTAACTAACAATTACAACTCCTATGGATAATCCTAGGCAATTAACCATAAACCAGTTGCTAACACCCAGTCCGCAACCTAACCCGCATTCATACATGAAAGACATTCACAAAAACGCAAGTGGGGTTTGTAAAAATTAATTAGACAAAACTAAATACGCATATACATCAAACCAAAAAATAAAAAGTTCTTTACTTTAAAATTCATCCACTACCAAAAGTTCCAAAACCAAAGAAAATAATTAATCAAACATGTGCAATCATCATCGCCTAGGTAGCATCAAGGTTTAGCCAATAAAAGTCATGATAAAATCAAAACAATAAAAACTAAACATATTAATGGTGTTCACAACGGGTTTGAATAGATAAATAATAATAATTGAATTAGAATCGACCCGTGTTTGCATCTAGGCTTCAACCCTTGACCTCCACTCTAATAATTCTGCCGCTCGATGATCTCTAATAATATTATTTTCGGCTGCTGTTGTTGATCTACTCCAATAAATGTGCCGCTGGTGCCTTTTCAATCAATAATGCCCACACCGCCTCTATTTTGTTCCGAATATTTGTCATCTAATATTTTTGCCCCTTCCAAAAGTAATAGAGGAGTAGTCCACAAAATTCTATTTTTTTCTTTCTTTGGGCTTTGGGCCCGTGAATATCAAAGTCACGTTTTTTTATTTCTTATTATTTATTATTATTATTATTATTATTATTATTATTAAACTTATTATTATTATTATATATAGTATTATAATTCGTGCTCTCAACTCGGGTGTTCTTGACTTGACCAAAGTTGCTCGTTTACGCTCCATCGTCCATGAACACCTATAAAATAAAAATCAATACATAAATACTAAAAATGACACAAAACTAATAAAAATCTATAAAAACTTATACTAAATAAAATATACCGGTACAAACCTAAAACTAATAAAAACACTATCTAAATGACTCGAAAATTGTATAAACTTTACACTGGAAATAGATGTATTTTACAATACATCAAATATCCCCACACTTATCTTTTTTTCGTCCCTGAAAAAGAATTATGCTATGGAATCACAGTTAGGTTTACATCCAGTTTCAAAACATAGGTTACTTAATTAATAATATACTAACGTGTTGGTTGCGATTGCAGGTATATTGATCCTCTTAAACCCACACCGGTTTCCAAGCCCCCTTTTATTTATGTTAAGTTCATGTTGATTAGTCTATCTAGGGTCTCACTCGAAGGAAGCCACAGTTTCTCCTAATCCCGCCTCAAGCTTATGAAGCTAAAGGAACGACCAATTGACCATTTCCCAACCGTCTTATGTAGAAAACCAAGAGAATTTAAAATCACTTTTTTTTTCTTTTTTTTTCCGGCATACTTAACTCAGAGGGTGTGACCAATCCAAGTCGCTATCCCAGTGGCCAGGCACCTTAAGCTTCAGCAATTTTTTTTTTCATCTCAGCATACTTAACTCAGAGGGTGTGACCAATCCAAGTCGCTATCCCAGTGGCCAGGCACCTTAAGCTTCAGCATTTTTTTGCTTTGATTTCTAATTTTTTTTAGGTGATTAGAAATTCTAATGGTTTTCTACTTATAACGGTGTTTCTTATACTATTTTTGGCGGTTTCGATCTCCCCGTTTCTCCTAGATGAGAGCCCACAAAATAGCCTAACATAATTAATTTATTACTTTTCAAAGGAAACCTTTCTACCGGCCGAGCCTACCCACATATCCCAAATCAGACACGTTTTCAATCAATTTTAATCTCTTATTATACATACTATTTAAAAACCGGACACCTAACTTTACCTATCATTTTCCATAGTTTATATAATGCAAACTTCAAAATCAGGGACCTTTTTTTTTATTTAATTTTTTGATTTTTTTTTTGGACTTTTAATTTTTTTTTATTTTTTTTTATTTTTTTTTTTGAACTCAAAACGACTCTATATACAGACTACACGACAGTTTCCATCCCCACACTTAAACTCTACATTGCCCTCAATGTAGGAATCGAAAATGACTCAAAACAAAAAACTAAATTCCGAATACAAAAATAAAAAGACAAGGGCAAAATGGAAAGGACTTAGCTGGTTTCGCGTAAGCTCCAAAAAATCTAGTCCAATCCAGCTCGATCGTATAGCATTTCATTCGCGATCGGCTCTGACACAATGGTAAACTCTGAGCTTGCCTTGATAAATGATAAAAAGCTTCGGAATCACCCGAATGGAGATTGGGTACGGGTGGTGCAATCCAAACCTGCGCAAAACGAAACAGACAAAACCCGAGCATAATACCGACTCATACATAAATAGATGACTCAATACAAAAATAAAAACCGACGACAAAGAAGAAAAAAAAACTCATAAATAAATAGATAAATATTTACAAACTCTACAAAGCGTCCCCACACTTAAACTTAATCAGGGGGCTTCTCTTTAATCTGGACCCGATCCAACCCGTTTACTTCCACCCGGTCCTTATTAAATAACAAAAATATACTAGTGGAATTGAAAAATATTTTATTGAATTTAAATGGGTCGGGCCACCAATATTTAAATTTACCTGGACCAAACCTGATTTTTGGCATGTAATGCGGGGACTTGTTGTCCCTACAACACCTGGCCCTCAGCCTGTGTCGGTCCACGTGCCTCTTCGCCTTCTCCCGTGATTTTGGGTGATCAAGTGGCACCCTATCTTCTAAAGTCTTCACGGGCCAGCAGTGGTGCTCTTCCTCTTCAACCACTTCTTCTTCAACTTCCGTTGGTGACTCTTTTATATCCACAGTCGGGTACCCTTCCAATAATGCCTCTAAGATGTCGAGGTCACCCACTGGGTCAAAATCTCTGTCTACTTCTAGAATAGGCAAATCACCCAACTCGTCACCAAACTCTGCCTCCCATGATGGTTCCTTACTTACCTCATCTTCAACCATCACTATTTCCTCATCCGTTTCTTCTTCATCAGAGTTACTCCCGAAATCATATATAGTAACTTGTGGCACCGGAGGTGGGACTTCAACGTCTATTTTCGTCTCCGGCTCTAACTGTGATTCAGGGGGAGCGCTACAAACTGGGTGCAGATAAACTGTTTCCATCTCCACTGGAGGCGGATTTGTTCCTGGGGGAAATGGGATTAACGGGCCGGAGCCAACATGATGACCAACTAAGTTCCCATTTTTATCATAGCAAGGAATCTTTAGAACTATGGGACTTGGTCTATTTAGACGCTCGATTATGGCCTTACGTTCCCTATCTCGCTCTTCCCTGTATGATCTAAGCCATTCATCAAATTCCTCTTTTGTGTTCAGTTCTGTCCAATGATGCTGCAGGAAATATGGCGTGGTATACGTATTCGCACGATAACCTGGGGGATACCTTGATGCATTTGGGCATTTCACGGTAAAATGGGGTCCTCCACAGATCTCGCACATGATTAAAACAAAAAAAAATTAATATAAAAAAAAAATAAAAAAAAATATAATTATATAACAAAAATAAAAGACAGACTCTAAACAAACAACAAGTAGCACGGATATTGCAGATAAGTGTAATCGAAGCTAATAAACGCAATCGCCTAAGAGTCCCCGGCAACGGCGCCAAAAACTTGATGTGCTCAAAATGGTTTAGTAAAAACTACTAAATTAACCTAAACTAGACACTCTAAGTTTTAAATTTATAAACTAAGACTCTCTAAACCTAAACCACACAACCGGCAAGTGTACCGGTCAGTGCAGTATAGCTAAAGTAAGTCCGAGTATCGAACCCACGAGACTCTAATGGAAAACGTAAACTAGACTCGATTACTTATCTACAAATTGACTTAAATTGTTTTGTTGCTTAAAGGGGGGTTTCTAACAAACTAATTGCAAATAAATAAAATAAAACTTAAATAAACTATAGACACAAACTGAAAACTGCAACCGGGATCAGATGATGGGAAGACACTACCTAGGCTAGAATCCTACACATGAATGATAAGTTTCTAATGGCTATGGAACTAGTGTGGAACCGGGATCTTAAAATACTAAACATCAAGAATAAACTAGACACCCTCGACCCTTCTCAAGGGGAAACCCTAGAATATTGTTGTGCTGTTAAACCACCGGTTGAGAGGTTACCCTCACAGGCTTACCTACTCGAATCTTAAAGTACCCGCTAGACAGTCTACCTCACAGCGCGAAAGTCACAATACACCCTAAAGTGCAAGGGGTAACTACAATATTTCTGATAAGACTTGGCCTACAAGGAATGCTAGGGAAACTAGGAAGATCTTCTCACAAAGCCTCTAGAACTAGCAATTTAACACCCTAGACAGACCAACAATCTCGCACCTTACAGCTATTGAGAATTGGTAGAACACTTAGAACTACCTAACTAACAATTACAACTCCTATGGATAATCCTAGGCAATTAACCATAAACCAGTTGCTAACACCCAGTCCGCAACCTAACCCGCATTCATACATGAAAGACATTCACAAAAACGCAAGTGGGGGTTGTAAAAATTAATTAGACAAAACTAAATACGCATATACATCAAACCAAAAAATAAAAAGTTCTTTACTTTAAAATTCATCCACTACCAAAAGTTCCAAAACCAAAGAAAATAATTAATCAAACATGTGCAATCATCATCGCCTAGGTAGCATCAAGGTTTAGCCAATAAAAGTCATGATAAAATCAAAACAATAAAAACTAAACATATTAATGGTGTTCACAACGGGTTTGAATAGATAAATAATAATAATTGAATTAGAATCGACCCGTGCTCGCATCTAGGCTTCAACCCTTGACCTCCACTCTAATAATTCTGCCGCTCGATGATCTCTAATAATATTATTTTCGGCTGCTGTTGTTGATCTACTCCAATAAATGTGCCGCTGGTGCCTTTTCAATCAATAATGCCCACACCGCCTCTATTTTGTTCCGAATATTTGTCATCTAATATTTTTGCCCCTTCCAAAAGTAATAGAGGAGTAGTCCACAAAATTCTATTTTTTTCTTTCTTTGGGCTTTGGGCCCGTGAATATCAAAGTCACTTTTTTTATTTCTTATTATTTATTATTTTTATTATTATTATTATTATTAAACTTATTATTATTATTATATATAGTATTATAATTCGTGCTCTCAACTCGGGTGTTCTTGACTTAACCAAAGTTGCTCGTTTACGCTCCATCGTCCATGAACACCTATAAAATAAAAATCAATACATAAATACTAAAAATGACACAAAACTAATAAAAATCTATAAAAACTTATACTAAATAAAATATACCGGTACAAACCTAAAACTAATAAAAACACTATCTAAATGACTCGAAAATTGTATAAACTTTACACTGGAAATAGATGTATTTTACAATACATCAAATATCCCCACACTTATCTTTTTTTCGTCTCTGAAAAAGAATTATGCTATGGAATCACAGTTAGGTTTACATCCAGTTTCAAAACATAGGTTACTTAATTAATAATCTACTAACGTGTTGGTTGCGATTGCAGGTATATTGATCCTCTTAAACCCACACCGGTTTCCAAGCCCCCTTTTATTTATGTTAAGTTCATGTTGATTAGTCTATCTAGGGTCTCACTCGAAGGAAGCCACAGTTTCTCCTAATCCCGCCTCAAGCTTATGAAGCTAAAGGAACGACCAATTGACCATTTCCCAACCGTCTTATGTAGAAAACCAAGAGAATTTAAAATCACTTTTTTTTTCTTTTTTTTTCCGGCATACTTAACTCAGATGGTGTGACCAATCCAAATCGCTATCCCAGTGGCCAGGCACCTTAAGCTTCAGCATTTTTTTGCTTTGATTTCTAATTTTTTTTAGGTGATTAGAAATTCTAATGGTTTTCTACTTATAACGGTGCTTCTTATACTATTTTTGGCGGTTTTGATCTCCCCGTTTCTCCTAGATGAGAGCCCACAAAATAGCCTAACATAATTAATTTATTACTTTTCAAAGGAAACCTTTCTACCGGCCGAGCCTACCCACATATCCCAAATCAGACATGTTTTCAATCAATTTTAATCTCTTATTATACATACTATTTAAAAACCGGACACCTAACTTTACCTATCATTTTCCATATTTTATATAATGCAAACTTCAAAATCAGGGACTTTTTTTTTTTTTAATTTTTTGATTTTTTTTTGGACTTTTAATTTTTTTTTTATTTTTTTTTGAACTCAAAACGACTCTATATACAGACTACACGACAGTTTCCATCCCCACACTTAAACTCTACATTGCCCTCAATGTAGGAATCGAAAACGACTCAAAACAAAAAACTAAATTCCGAATACAAAAATAAAAAGACAAGGGCAAAATGGAAAGGACTTAGCTGGTTTCGCGTAAGCTCCAAAAAATCTAGTCCAATCCAGCTCGATCGTATAGCATTTCATTCGCGATCGGCTCTGACACAATGGTAAACTCTGAGCTTGCCTTGATAAATGATAAAAAGCTTCGGAATCACCCGAATGGAGATTGGGTACGGGTGGTGCAATCCAAACCTGCGCAAAACGAAACAGACAAAACCCGAGCATAATACCGACTCATACATAAATAGATGACTCAATACAAAAATAAAAACCGACGACAAAGAAGAAAAAAAAAACTCATAAATAAATAGATAAATATTTACAAACTCTACAAAGCGTCCCCACACTTAAACTTAATCAGGGGGCTTCTCTTTAATCTGGACCCGATCCAACCCGTTTACTTCCACCCGGTCCTTATTAAATAACAAAAATATACTAGTGGAATTGAAAAATATTTTATCGAATTTAAATGGGTCGGGCCACCAATATTTAAATTTACCTGGACCAAACCTGATTTTTGGCATGTAATGCGGAGACTTGTTGTCCCTACAACACCTGGCCCTCAGCCTGTGTCGGTCCACGTGCCTCTTCGCCTTCTCCCGTGATTTTGGGTGATCAAGTGGCACCCTATCTTCTAAAGTCTTCACGGGCCAGCAGTGGTGCTCTTCCTCTTCAACCACTTCTTCTTCAACTTCCGTTGGTGACTCTTTTATTTCCACAGTCGGGTACCCTTCCAATAATGCCTCTAAGATGTCGAGGTCACCCACTGGGTCAAAATCTCTGTCTACTTCTAGAATAGGCAAATCACCCAACTCGTCACCAAACTCTGCCTCCCATGATGGTTCCTTACTTACCTCATCTTCAACCATCACTATTTCCTCATCCGTTTCTTCTTCATCAGAGTCACTCCCGAAATCATATATAGTAACTTGTGGCACCGGAGGTGGGACTTCAACGTCCATTTTCGTCTCCGGCTCTAACTGTGATTCAGGGGGAGCGCTACAAACTGGGTGCAGATAAACTGTTTCCATCTCCACTGGAGGCGGATTTGTTCCTGGGGGAAGTGGGATTAACGGGCCGGAGCCAACATGATGACCAACTAAGTTCCCATTTTTATCATAGCAAGGAATCTTTAGAACTATGGGACTTGGTCTATTTAGACGCTCGATTATGGCCTTACGTTCCCTATCTCGCTCTTCCCTGTATGATCTAAGCCATTCATCAAATTCCTCTTTTGTGTTCAGTTCTGTCCAATGATGCTGCAGGAAATATGGCGTGGTATACGTATTCGCACGATAACCTGGGGGATACCTTGATGCATTTGGGCATTTCACGGTAAAATGGGGTCCTCCACAGATCTCGCACATGATTAAAACAAAAAAAAATTAATATAATTATATAACAAAAATAAAAGACAGACTCTAAACAAACAACAAGTAGCACGGATATTGCAGATAAGTGTAATCGAAGCTAATAAACGCAATCTCCTAAGAGTCCCCGGCAACGGCGCCAAAAACTTGATGTGCTCAAAATGGTTTAGTAAAAACTACTAAATTAACCTAAACTAGACACTCTAAGTTTTAAATTTATAAACTAAGACTCTCTAAACCTAAACCACACAACCGGCAAGTGTACCGGTCAGTGCAGTATAGCTAAAGTAAGTCCGAGTATCGAACCCACGAGACTCTAATGGAAAACGTAAACTAGACTCGATTACTTATCTACAAATTGACTTAAATTGTTTTGTTGCTTAAAGGGGGGTTTCTAACAAACTAATTGCAAATAAATAAAATAAAACTTAAATAAACTATAGACACAAACTGAAAACTGCAACCGGGATCAGATGATGGGAAGACACTACCTAGGCTAGAATCCTACACATGAATGATAAGTTTCTAATGGCTATGGAACTAGTGTGGAACCGGGATCTTAAAATACTAAACATCAAGAATAAACTAGACACCCTCGACCCTTCTCAAGGGGAAACCCTAGAATATTGTTGTGCTGTTAAACCACCGGTTGAGAGGTTACCCTCACAGGCTTACCTACTCGAATCTTAAAGTACCCGCTAGACAGTCTACCTCACAGCGCGAAAGTCACAATACACCCTAAAGTGCAAGGGGTAACTACAATATTTCTGATAAGACTTGGCCTACAAGGAATGCTAGGGAAACTAGGAAGATCTTCTCACAAAGCCTCTAGAACTAGCAATTTAACACCCTAGACAGACCAACAATCTCGCACCTTACAGCTATTGAGAATTGGTAGAACACTTAGAACTACCTAACTAACAATTACAACTCCTATGGATAATCCTAGGCAATTAACCATAAACCAGTTGCTAACACCCAGTCCGCAACCTAACCCGCATTCATACATGAAAGACATTCACAAAAACGCAAGTGGGGGTTGTAAAAATTAATTAGACAAAACTAAATACGCATATACATCAAACCAAAAAATAAAAAGTTCTTTACTTTAAAATTCATCCACTACCAAAAGTTCCAAAACCAAAGAAAATAATTAATCAAACATGTGCAATCATCATCGCCTAGGTAGCATCAAGGTTTAGCCAATAAAAGTCATGATAAAATCAAAACAATAAAAACTAAACATATTAATGGTGTTCACAACGGGTTTGAATAGATAAATAATAATAATTGAATTAGAATCGACCCGTGCTCGCATCTAGGCTTCAACCCTTGACCTCCACTCTAATAATTTTGCCGCTCGATGATCTCTAATAATATTATTTTCGGCTGCTGTTGTTGATCTACTCCAATAAATGTGCCGCTGGTGCCTTTTCAATCAATAATGCCCACACCGCCTCTATTTTGTTCCGAATATTTGTCATCTAATATTTTTGCCCCTTCCAAAAGTAATAGAGGAGTAGTCCACAAAATTCTATTTTTTTCTTTCTTTGGGCTTTGGGCCCGTGAATATCAAAGTCACGTTTTTTTATTTATTATTATTATTATTATTATTATTATTATTATTAAACTTATTATTATTATTATATATAGTATTATAATTCGTGCTCTCAACTCGGGTGTTCTTGACTTGACCAAAGTTGCTCGTTTACGCTCCATCGTCCATGAACACCTATAAAATAAAAATCAATACATAAATACTAAAAATGACACAAAACTAATAAAAATCTATAAAAACTTATACTAAATAAAATATACCGGTACAAACCTAAAACTAATAAAAACACTATCTAAATGACTCGAAAATTGTACAAACTTTACACTGGAAATAGATGTATTTTACAATACATCACACCACAACATCTGAACCTATCACCACAGCCACCAAACCAACTAATGAACCTATCACCACAACCACTCCACCACCTAAATCCCAAACATCTGCTGGTTCTACAAAAGTGCCAACAGATGTTAACACAACCACTGCTTCTACACCACCCTCACCAAAAATCTTGTACCGAAGGAAGAGAAAATCTACCTTTGTTGTACAGGATGAAAACATTCACACATCACCACCTACTACTTCAACCACACAATCTACACCCATATCTGCCATTCCACTTTCATCATTCTCACCACACACCTCACAATTTACATCCCATAGACCACCACCAACCATCACACCATTGGCTGTTCAGTATCCCCTTGAACTTGATCTACTCAAGGGGGAAATGCAATCCTTCTACAATGCTGAACAACCATCTGAAAGATCTTTCCCATCTCTTCCACATTTTCCTGTTCCCCTAAACATAGACCAATATTTAAAATTCAAGGCTGAAGAGGCAGATGCCATCATAAAAGAGAAATGCAAAGGGAAAGATGATATGAGTGTTTAGGGCATCCATTCAGCAGAGCTTAGCAAACTGAGAAGGATTGAGGATTTTGCTAAGACACTGAGCAACTCTATGTTTACCATGCCTCTCAGCAGTGACATGGAAAGGGAGGTTAGGGAATATCTTCTTGAACAGATCTTGGCAACCATGCCTTATAAAGCAAACAAGAAACAGTTTGCAGGATGGACCACTCATGCTCTCAGAGAAGAACTCATAAGAATTGAGGACATGACCAAGAATTCCCCAGCCAAGGTCTCTGCCCGTGATTTCAGTAAAGGCAGAGATCCAGCCAGAGCCTTGAAATTCAAAAGAATGAGACAAGAAATAGTGGCTGCTGATTATGGGGAGATGAAGTCTATTGCAAGATGATCAGAGCTGAGGTAGGTTGAAACCTACAAGAAGCTAGACGAAAACAGGAAGAAAGACCCTAACTTGCCCAGAAAACTTGTCTACCCTGATGAACCATTGATGAAGAGACCTTAACAGGCTTTTACATTAGACAACCTACTTGATACTTCTGATCTATCAGCTGCTGCAAGAAGACAATTCAAAAAGAAGAAAGAAATGTCTGAAGAGGATCAGAAGAAGTTTGCTAATACTTTTATAAAGGAGGGTCTCTACAATCAAATACACTTTTTCTCAGATCCCACTACTGAAAGACTCAGAGAACTCATTGGGAGACCTCTATCACCAAACTCATCCAGAATAAAAATGCATCTCAGCAAATCCTCTGATTCAAAAATTCTAAAATGGAAGGTCAACAAAGACACCCATGAATTGACTTTGCTCAGATCAGATGGAGAGGCTCAAAAGCTAAGCATGGATGATGCATATAGCCTGTGTGCAGATGACCTCCAAACATTGCTGAACCTTGAGCTTGAAAGAGATGTAGAAGACCTCTACTCTTTGAACTTTGAGTTACAATTCAAAGGTCAAATCAGAGAAAGTCTGATGAGGAATAAAGATCAAGAATAAAGACTAGTTTTGGCATCATCTGTTCCAGGGGGAGATTGTTGGGTCTGCTGACCTGGATAAGAAAAGATGATTGAAAAGCCAAAATATACTAACAGTTGATCCATATTTGTAAACAGCATTTACAACATGCTCCTCCCAAAAGACTGTTGACCCTAACAACTGTTCCACCCAAACAACTGCTATGACAACTGCTGCTACAAAGGACTGCTGGATAACAACTGATAGAGAACAACTGCTGACTAAAGGTCTGATAGAGAACAACTGCTGATCAAGTGCTGAAGACTAAAGGTATGTTGGAGCTAACAGCACTTAGGCTCCATGTAACACCCCAACCGATGGCGGAAACATCGAGGTGTCACGTAGTGATGATTGTTCAATAGCTCATGGTACTAAATGAAAATTGAAAAATATTAAACAATTTACAATTCATCTTACAAGTAAATATTACAAAAGTTGATTAATATAAACTAGGTTCAAAGCTCCTATGTGTTCCAAGACTTACTTCCAATAGCAAATAAACCTGAAACATGTTAAGTTGGAAAGATGGGGGGTCAACTATAAATAGTTGGTGAGAATACATAGGTTTTGCATATAGTTGAAAACAATATGTTGTATAGCAATTTTAGTTGAAGTATAATAATGAGTAATGATAGAATATGAGCCCGACATGTAACAATGCGTCTTTTGTACAATCAAACCTTGTGTCGACTGAGACCTAACTCGCAAGTTAGTAAAAGTGTAACTGTTATCGATCATCCCTGAATTTATGCGGGGGGATGGGTTTGTCAGACCTATAGCGCTATAATCTAAACAGGCGGCTTGATCAATGTTAATGATTGTACTGTGTCTTTTTGTTACAGTCAAATGATAGAATGAGTAAATGATAGTGTAATTGAATCACAAGTTTCAACAATGTAAGAATGAGTAAATGATAGTGTATAAAATGTTTAAACATGTTTCACCCCAAAAATATAAAACAGAAAAATGGGCTATGTAAACTCACCTCAAGCAAGCAAATAAGCATCCACAATGCAACGCACAGCTAGCAAGATGATTCACAAGGAATCAACCTAAATGATTAATGTAAATTTGTGAATGAAAGGGCTTAGAAACTAAGTTTTTTTTTCTTAGATTAGGCACTTAGGGTTTTCTAGTCTAGATTTATTTGAATTGAATTATAATTGAGTTAAAATACACATAAATATTCGATTAACGATAATTGTTATCAAAATATATATATATAAAAAAAGAATGAAACAACCAATAGTCCCAACAGTTTATACACCCACATCCCAATTCAACTGTAGACCACCCTCACATTTATTTTTTCTAGAATAGTGAAAATATATACATATATTTTATTTATAAAAATTCACACGTTATAAATTAGTAAAAACAATACATCAATTATCAACTTCCTATAACTTATGTACGGTATTAAAAGGATGAACTAACATTAAGTTGAGTATTGGTTGAAAATATGCTATTTTATATTTTCAATCACTCAATGATGTGTTAAGTAAATTTAGAAAAAAAGATACATTGAAGAAATGATTTTCACAAGTAATATGGGAAAAGTTGTATGGTTTTGGTTATGAAAGAAGTGGGTGTTGTATAGAGTACACCACCATATTATGTATTTTGGGTTTTTATTTTATTAGTATTTTTTTTAACAACTATGTAAATAAAATAATAAAATCCACTACAATCAACCCATTCATCTTTTTCCTCAAGTTATAAAAGAAACAAACTATTGAAGTTAAGAACAATTCAAATGACTTATTCTTGAATGCTTGTAACTAATATAAATATATATATTTTTTTTATTCAAGTTGTGGATTCATTACCTTAATCGCAACGCGATACCGATGAGAGATTAATGGTTTGCGGCTTGACGACAACCAAACAAAAACGCATGTGTGATGGATGCGGTGGTGAGTCGTAGTTATCACACCGCTGTATGAACGGAGACGAACAACGGAACCTAGCATTGATGAAAACCCGAACGTCGTCATGTAGAGACAGAGGTTTTGAATACTAACTCAAAGGTAAATCAAAAGGTTTTTTTTTGGATGACAAGAGGCGAAACTCTAAATGGGGTTGAGATTTATATCATTGCTTGATTGGTAAAAAAAAAATGGAAGGAGTCATAATCAAAGAAGAGAATGAATTGGCCATGATTTTTGACGGAAAGTTTGGGTGAGATGTGTATCGATCAAATCGTGATTTCCATTTTTTATCCTATGAAGTTGGCAGGCTGCCATCTAAAATTTAAATTGCATATCACAAATTGAAAAAAAAAAAGTTGTACGTAGTTATTATTATTATTATTATATTAAAAAGAAGTATAAACAAGTTAAAATATA
This sequence comes from Ambrosia x helenae, assembly GCA_030844895.1. Classification (NCBI taxonomy): domain Eukaryota; kingdom Viridiplantae; phylum Streptophyta; class Magnoliopsida; order Asterales; family Asteraceae; genus Ambrosia; species Ambrosia x helenae. The sequence continues at coordinate 32,123,628 of CM061225.1, forward strand.
TTAAAGTAATTTTATATATATATCGATACCAACTAGAATTACAAGTGACGTGCGGATAGACAGCAACAAGCTGCGCCGCAACCCCTTTTTGAATAGTAAAGCTTACTCTATTAAATATAACGCTTGTGTCCTTGGCCATAGGAGAGTTACTCCGCACCACCTTTTTGAAGTCGATGTAAAAACCAGATTGCTTTGGGAGCAAGGCCCCCAAATGTGTCAAAAGCGAATGTCACTTGTTTGAATTTATACCAACTTAATTTTTTTTTAAAAATAATATATAAGAATGTTTTGAAATAAAAAAAAATTAGACATGGTTATACTTGTACAAAAGAAGTAGAAGACGGTAAAGTGGTGATTTTATTAATTCAAAAAAATTGGGGAAAGATACGTGATGTTACACTCCAACAGATGATACAAGATCATCAGAGTTTTCCTCAACAGTAGTTTACCTTACAGTGTTTTGTTATGTAACAGTAGTTTGTATAGGGCAGATGTTTTATGTTGTTATTCTGTTAGAGGTCACTGTCTTAGGTGACGTCAGCTTAGATCATCAGTGGTTTAGATTTGTCTATAAATAGAACAGTGTATGTACTGTTCTATTCAGTCACTCACAACATTCTCTCAGACAAACAATCACTGAGTGATCAGGCTGAGGGGGAGTACTTGTAATTGATTGTAATCTTTCAATATAATGAAAGCATTCGATTAGAAAACATTTACTCTTTTGTTTTGATTATAGTTTATTATTCCGCTGCACTTTCCATTTATATTCACTTCATTCTTCTCATCTCTATTCAAACAAATCAAAACAATTAAACTCAGATCCTAACAATAGTGGGTCCGGATGTTCATAATAATCTATAACTTATAATAAAAGAATTGAGTTTGTATGAGGTGACATTCAATGGAGGCCGCCATTTGGCATCATGTGAAGCTTTCTTTTAAATTTATTTATTTTGTATTTTAAATAAAATCTATATCTATATTATCTTAAAATTTTAAATATGTTAATTAATATCTTTTCCTTATTTTCCTCTCACATTTTTTAAATGTTAGTGAACTATTAATGATTTTAAAATTTCAAATATGTTAATTAATATTTTTATCTTTATTTATTTCTTATTTTCTGCTCACAATTTTTAAACGTTAGTAACTTTTATGTATGACATTTTTTTGAAAAAAAAATTACACCAAATTAACGATCGCTTTATTATCTTTCCAACGAGCACCATATATAGTGCTATACGAAAACGAAAAAAATGTTTTTTTTAGTGAGTTTTTGTTCATGCAGAAAAAACACACAATGTATTTAGGTAATTTCTTATATAGGCAAGTCACTAATCATGTTATGATAGTATATATGTTTTTGAACCTACTATTACATATATGAATTGCCCATGTTGATGTGCTATAACGATATGCTTAGCATTAAGAGAGGTTGAGATTTTTTAATCTGCTAGGAACGTAGCATGAGAACCCTTTTGCTAGTATAAACATTAGAACAACTTTCTTTAACATTAAAAGAGGTTGAGACTGTTTACTTCTTTATCCTTTTTTATTAAGTAATATTAGATTTTTAACACCAGGACACTCCCGGGGTAATCAGCTAGTAATAATAATATTTATAATGATAATAATACTACTATCAAAATAAATGACGAGGAGAAAACCAAGGTGGGGCCGGGTTAGAATCTAATGAAAAGGGGCTGTTACAATCTTTGGGCTTATCTATTGATGAGATTAAGAAGTTATGGGCCTCAATCTGTGGTGGGGAAAGCTCAACAAATAAGAGAAAAAGAATTAATGGTAAGCAAAATAAAGGTGGGAAGGACAAAGGAAAAAATAAACCCACTGTCACTATTCAAAATTGTTCAACTCCAGAGGGGGTAATCCGAGTTCCAGTTCGGGAAACATAAAAAAGAAGAGGAAGAAGGGCAGAAAGTTTAAGATCACAGCTGAGGACATTGGGAGCCGTAAGCTATCTGCCCCTGAGATATATCATGGTGAAAGTATGGAAGATGGGTACGAATCCGAGTGGGTTGAGGAAGCTGGGGAAGTGGATCCTTTAGATGCTCAATGTAATGATGTACAGGATCCTCAGATTTTGTCGGAAGTCGTGGAGCAGGAAGTAAGTCAGACTAAGAAGGTAGGGGGTGTGGTTGGGCTATGCTTGGATGGTTTCGAGGCTCGGGTCGAAGAGAAGATCAATGAAGAATTGGTGCTTGAGGGTCCAAGATGAATTATTTATCCTTCAATATTAAGGGAGCAGGGGGAGCCGAGAAATCTGCTAAGGTAAGAAAACTTAAACAAAATTTCAATATTTCTTACATTGCAATCCAAGAAACCCAATTGGTTGCTATGCCGGAGTTTCAAGTTTAAAGGTATTGGGATAGATCTATGTTTGATAAAGTTTTGGTAGACGCTGTTGGTAGGTCTGGAGGTTTATTGTTGTTGTGGAACCTGTTAGTTTGTAAGGTCCAGTTGGTTCGAAAGGGTCAGAACTATATTGTCACGGGAGGTTTTCTTGGGGGAATTGATGAAATGTTGATTATTGTCAATGTGTACGCACCGAATGACCAGGTTTAGAGAAAAAATCTATGGGCTGAATAATTAACGATTCGAAGGAGATAAATGGATTTTGGTCTTCGCAGGGACTTTAATGATGTCCGAATTGAACAAGAAAGGCGAAACTCGATTTTCGTTACGTCAAGTGCCTTGGCCTTCAAGAATTTTATTTCAGAAGCGTGTTTACACGAGTATAACATGGGTGGTAGAAGATTCACATATATGTTGCCTGATGGAACTAAGAAGAACAAATTAGACAGCTTTCTCGTCTGTCACCGGTTCCTTACAAAATGGGCGAATGCAATAGTTGTTTCCCTTGACAGAGACGTGTCTGATCATTCTCCAATTGTCATGTCACTCACGAACTACAATTTTGGACCTGCACCTTCTAGGTTCTACAATTCTTGGATCGGTAAAGAAGGTCTTGAGGTGGCGGTAAATCGGGGTTGGGATACCGTTTTGGAGGCTACAAGAGCGGATATTATATTGATTCAGAAATTAAAGGCATCAAAAATAGTATAAAAAAGTGGAGAGAAGATGAAAATGCCAAAGAAGATAGGATGGCTATACAAGCTCGTCATTGTGTAGCAAGGTTGGAAAGTGTAGCTGAGACACGTCCGCTCTCGGATGGTGAATTATCGGAGTGGAAAGAACCCAAACTAGTTATCAGGAGGTTGGAATGGGACAAGTTAAAAGACCTAAAACAAAAGTCTAGACTTAACTGGATCCTTAACGGTGACGAAAATTCGGCTTTTTTTCATGGCATCATCAATAGTCGTAGAGTTAGTAACAAAGTCGCGGGGCTTGTTATTGATGGTAATTGGGTGGAAGACCCGTAATGATCAAGAAGAAGGCGGTGGAGATTTTCAAAAAGAAATTTGATGAGCCGTTAATAGTGAGGCCACGTTTATCCGGGGAGGGTTTTAAGAGGTTATCCGCTGTTGATGCAGCCGGGTTAATAGCTCCGTTCACCAAAAAGGAAATACGAGAAGCAGTATGGGAGTGTGATGATGAGAAGTCTCCGGGGCCGGATGGCTTCACATTCGCATTTGTCAAAAAACTTGTGGAGTAAGTTGGAGGAAGACGTGCTTAATATCTTTAAAGAATTTCATGAACACGGGTCGATTTATAGTTCTTGCAACTCATCTCTTATGGCTCTAATTCCAAAAGTTAAGGACCCGTTAACATTCTCTGATTTCAGGCCGATATCACTTGTTGGTGTTATCGGAAAAATAATATCCAAAGTTCTTGTGGGGAGGCTGAAAAAGGTGCTAGGAAAGATTATATCCGCGGAACAAACGACGTTCATAAAGGGTTGAAACATTTTTGATGGCCCAGTAATTGCCAACGAAATTGTTTAATGGGCGAAAAAGGCGAAAAAAGAAATACTACTATTCAAGGCGGACTTTGAAAAAACGTATGACTGTGTAGCTTGGAAGTTTCTTATTAACATCATGCACCACATGGGATTTCCAACGAGATGGAAGACTTGGATTATGGGTACTCTATTACCGGGAGATCGGCGGTGTTGTTGAAACGGCCCCCCCTCGGAGGAATTCCAATTAAAGCGAGGTCTAAGACAAGGAGACCCCCTATCACCGTTTTTGTTTACGATCCTGATGGAAGCTTTGCACGTGATGGTTTCTAAAGCTGTCGCAACTGGTACTTTCTTGGGTATCAAATTACCTAACGGTGGTCCACAAATTTCACATTTATTCTATGCTGACGATGCGTTATTTTTGGGGGAGTGGACAACCGAGAACGCCTCAAATCTTAATAGGATCCTAAGGTGTTTCTCCTTAGCTTCAGGCCTTAAAATAAATTTGTCAAAGAGCTGTATATTCAGCATAAACAAATTAGAAATGGAGATGGAAAGTGTAGCTTTAGCCCTCAAGTGCAAGAAAGGTTCATTACCATTTATCTATTTGGGCATGCCGGTTGGAGAGAACATGAAAAGAATTAAGAGTTGGAAACCAATCATCGATAAATTCCAAACAAAGCTGTCATCTTGGAAAGCAAAAGCCTTATCATTTGCTAGCAGAGCTGTCCTAGTTAAGGCTGTTTTAGGCGCTGTCCCAAACTATTACATGTCCATATTCAAAGTGTCGATTGGTGTCTTAAAGGTGTTGGAAGGGTTGAGAAGAAGATTTTTATGGGGAGGGTCTCTGGGGGGGCAATAAAATCCATTGGGTAGAATGGGATAATATAATGAAACTGAAAAGATTGGGGGGGGGGCTGGGAATCGGGAGTATCGAAGAATTAAATATGGGTTAGATTGCTAAATGGTAGTGGAGGTATAAAGCATCATCCGATCAAGTGTGGCATAAAGTGATTAAAGCAATACATGGGCGATGTAGTAAAGGAGAATTCGTGCCAGTAAAGAAAACGGCTTCAGGGTGTGGCGTACGATTGCGTCCATTAATACCGAGTTTCAAAAGAGCGGCATCAGTTTGGATTCAAAAATCGTATGTAAAGTTGGGAAAGGGGATACGGTTAAATTCTGGGAAGACGTTTGGTGCTGCGAAAACCGACTGAAAGACAGATTTCCAGGTTTGTTTGAAATCTGCAGACTGAAGCATGTTGTGGTTAGCGATTGTTACAGGATTCTAAACAATATGGTTTGGGGGGATATTCCCTGGAGCCGACTGCCTAATACGTCTGCTGAATTAAACGATGCGTTAAGTATGTGGCCGATTATAAACGCAGTTAAAGTGGGGGCCGGTGAAGATGTTTGGCTGTGGCAAGGGCAGAATGGTCTGACGAAATTTTCTGTCAAAACTGTCAGACAGGAGCTCTGCAGCCTGTCTGTTCCAAGTCTGCAGCCTGTCTGTTCCAAGTCTGCAGCAGCCGAAGTTCGTCTGGAATAGTATTGCGATGCCTAAAGTAAATTGTTTCATATGGAGGGCACTTGAAAACAAAATTCCATCTGCGGAAAATTTGGCGTATAGAGGAGTTAATGTAGGCGACGGCTTATGCAAAAGGTGTGGTGCATAATTGGAGACGACAAATTATATCCTGATAGGGTGTATTTGGGCGAGGGCTTTGTGGTGGAATGTACGAAATTTGTTAAAGATCAATGATGCCCGGAATTCAGCTCGATACCACACATCATCAACACATGGACCACGCTAAAGCGATGTTCCAAAGAAATAAAAACAGTCTATGCGGTTACCCTCCTTACAATGTAGAAGCTTTGGTTGGGTAGGAATGAAAAATTGTTTAATGATGTCAATAAATCAACACCAAAGATTCTCGAAGAAGTCAAGTTGGAGTCCTATATGTGGATGATTAAAAGGGGTCGACACCCGGCGCTAGACAAAACAAAGTGGTGGGACTTCTCGGTTTTTTATAATGGGTAGAACGATAATAAGTAAATGGGTGATTCCGTCGTTTTGGAAAATGTATGTAATGTAGTTTCTTTATGGGTCAAGTAGTATGTGGCCTAGGTAGTATTTTGCTAAATGGGCTTTGGGTGACAAAATGTAAACTATGAACTCGGTTGTTTTTTTGGCGTTTATGAATAAAAGTGCTCCGTTTGATCGTTCAAAAAAAAAATTAACATGCAAGTTTCTGTACTTTTTAAATTTTTTTTATGGAGACCTTTACTTTCATGCAAACCAACATCTTCATCTTCCCAAGTACACAATACCACATCAGTTCATTGGTAATTAGCCAATATACAAGTTCGCCATAACGCTAAGTTCGCTAGAGTTAAAATCGCTTATTGGTAACTTCGCCGGGCCTAACGGTTTCGGTGGCAAATTCTTCAAGCATTAGGAACTACTCCATTTCTCTCTCACTATAAGAATTTATCTTATTAGCGGCGACCCGCCTAGGTGTCGCCGCTACAGGCCTAAATCCCACCTAACACTTCAGCTCTCCTTCTCCACCGTCGGATCAAACATTATATCAACGAATAGGGTTATCTCATACATGGACTTATTAGCGGTGACGGCATTAGCGGCGCCCGTCGCCGCTAAAACTAAAAAAATTTATTATTTCCCTCCACCTTTTTCATTTTCCCTCTGTTTCTCTCTCTCTCTCTCACCTCTCTCTCTCGGCTCTCATCTCTCTCTCTCGCTCATCTCTCTTCTCTTCTCACTCACCGAAGGGAAACCACCACTTGAGCACCGCACCACCACCGAGAGAACACCACCACCCGAGCACCACCACTCAAAGGCAAGTTTAATTTTTTTTTCTGTTTTTTCTGGTTTTTTTGTATTATTATAAATGAGTTGTAGGAAGCAATCTACTCGACCACATGAAGATTCGTCAAATACCGGTTAGTCGCCGCTAATTGTTTTTTTTTTAATTTTTATGCTTTAATTAGGTTTGTATATATGCGTGTAAGTAGGTATGTACGTATACATGTGTGTATTTAGGTATGTATTCTGTTTTTTTTTTTATTTTTTTCTGTTTTTTTATAATTGTTTATGTTTTTTTGTTTTTTTCAGTATATTTTTTATTTTTTTTATTTTTTCAGTTTTTTTATTATTTTCTGTTTTTATATTTTTTTTGTTTTTTTATTTTTTTCAGTTTTTTTTTATAAATTTTTATTTATGTATGTATGTATGTATGAGTGTATGTATGTATGTATGAGTATATGTATGAGTGTATGTATGTATGTATGGATGTATGTATGTATGTATGTATGTATGTATGTATGTATGTATGTATGTATGTATGTATGTATGTATGAGTGTATGTATGTATGAGTGTATGTATGTATGTATGTATGTATGTATGAGTATATGTATGTATGTATGTATGTATGAGTGTATGTATGTATGTATGTATGAGTATATGTATGTATGAGTGTATGTATGTATGTATGTATGTATGTATGAGTGTATGTTTGTTTATATTTGTATGTTAATACATATTGAGACTAGAAAGACATGCCCGAAAATGAATCCCTATTTAAAACATAGTGAGCTTAGAAATACCCGCCCGAAATTGATTTAGTAATTAATTTCGGGTAGTCCCCATTTTGGAATTGCTATTTGAATACTTTATCTCATTTAGGATGTGAATGTGTACTACATGATTATTTGTTTTTGAAAGATTCGGTTGGCATTTACTCTTTGCTCCTTGATTATATATTTATATTATATACTTGGGAGCTAAGGGGAAATGCTGCTGAAGGTTTCTTAAACAAACAATCATGTAATACACATTCATATATGAGATAAGGTATGCAAAAAGCGGATTTAGTAGCCTACCCTTTAGGTGTCAATAATACGTTTCATTTAAATTATCGTGCCTTAAACCAAAATTATGTTTCAGTCACATCATCATGTCGATCGATAAAAGCTAGATTAAACTACATAACCCGTTTGGACGTTGAGTACGAAAAAGGAATTCACAATTTCATTGAGTATGCCAAACTATTCGTCAACTCATATGGAACGATTAGATGTCCGTGTAGAAAGTGTAATAATTCTAACTTCATAGACTTCACAACAATGACATATCATATTCGTATAAATGGTTTCGATGCGGATTACACGATTTGGATCTATCACGGTGAAAATCCAATTAGGCCGTCTCCTGTAGTTGTAGATGAGGTTAGGGGAAGAAGCGTATGAATAACATTATCGAAGACCTTATAGCGAAGCGTATGGAAGAGGATACAGACCTTAACGAAGGGGACTCGGATACAGAGAGTAGAGATGTTCGTGATGAGTTTGAAGCCCTGATAAATGAAGTCGAATCAAAATTATATCCTGGGTGTACTGATTATTCCTCCCTTGACTTTATATCAAAGCTTACGAATATAAAGGTAAGGCACAAATGGACTAATAATTCGTTTGATGAGCTTCTCGGTTTTTCCAGTCTGTACTTACAGCAGGTAACAAGGCCCCCCCATCGCATTACAAAGCCAAAAAGATATTAAAGAAGACTGGTTTGGGATATGAGATGATAGACGTGTGTAAATGGGAATGTGCTCTCTTCTGGAAAGAACATCGGTCGTTGCGAAACTGTCCTGTTTGTAATGAGATTCGGTGGGTAAATAAAGACACAAGTGGCAAGAAGGTACCACACAAGGTGTTACAATACTTTTGTTTGACACCCAAACTACGGCGCTTGTATGGCTCAAGGCACACAGCAAAAGATATGATATGGCACAATACTGGACGATCAGAAGATGGTATTATGCGTCATCAAGTTGATGGATCTTCATGGAAGGACTTTGATCTAAGGTACCCTAATTTCTTGTGACAACCGTCACCCTTATCTTTTAACAAGTTGTCAAATCTAGTCCATGTACTTTCTATGTTTTTGAATCTAATAAAAGTTGAGTTCTTTCGATTATTGTTTGGAAATGTTTACATTTTAACCGAACGCGTGACATTATTTTGGCATTTATTAAAAAAAATATATAAGTTATTTTGTGAAATTAATAAAAAGTTAAGATTTATAAAATTTAAAAACATTATAGCTAACTTAGTTTAACTAAGTTAAAGTTTTACAAAGTAAAATCTAACCAAGTTGTGATAAGATTAACCAAGTTAGTCAAGGAGGGACCAATTCTGCCAAAAACCTAAACTTTTAAACCAACTCATTTTCCCTCTCCCCTGAACTCGCTATTCCGGCCAAATAGGCTCGCCGGCGGCGACCTCAATTTCGCGAACCCCATAAACCGATTTTTAACTCGAAATTTCAATCAATTATCATTGCAAAACAAATTTCCATGATGGTGCAACCGTTTCTAGCGAATAACGCGCGTGTTACACGTTTTAAGTCAGACTTTAAACGAGTTCTTTTGTAACCGTCGACCACCTTTACAAATCGAGGTTAAATTTATTTTTCTTAATAACTATATAAATTAAACGTACCAAATCATTTCTCAACCTTACACTCTTCAAACCCACATAAAAACTATTCTAAATGTGACTTGAAGGCCTGCTAACGGGACACAAAGTTTCGGACCAAATGCTTCATGTTCGACCTCTATATCACCTTGTGAGTTTGATTTTTCTGTGCCATTTTGTTTGTCGTGATTTTCTGATCAAAACCCCTATATTTCCTATGCTTATTGTTGTTTGATTATGATTATTGAAGTCAAGGTTAGGGTTAGGGTTTTTGGCTAGGATTTTGGGAAGAAGGTGACTTTTAATAATATATTAAATACATATATGTTTAAATAAAATCAACAAAAGTGCATGTAGTGTAGTGGTTGTATGCTAATGTGTGTGTGAAGTAGACCATGGTTCGAGACTCCCTACCACTGCTCCAATTTATTTTTCTTTTACTTTTCTTTCTGAATTTTTTTATTAATTATATATATATGAAGAAACAAATACTCTTACCACGGTTAAGGATGATAAGATTATGAGTATCTACAGGTTGATCCTTCACTAGCAACTATGGATTGGGGAACCTTCAAACAAGAGTTGATTGTGGGTGTGGAGACGATTACACAAGATAGTAGTTTATAACAAAAACGGGGTGAATGGGGATACTATCTTGTTATTGATAGCTCTCCGTGTCAGCAGAAAGTGTCCTCTCCTACTAGGGATGTGATCCCTTTTATAGGAGAGTTCGTATGCCACCATTACCCAAGTCCTAACCGTTGTTAGGTTGTCTCCATCACACTTGATTGTGTTAGCATGGTGATATAAGGAAAGCTAAATTAATGGAATAATGGAACATTATACCGCCTTTGTTATTGAGCCTATGTGATTTATGCATGAAAGTTGACCATGCATAAAATCCGCCTTTGACCAAGACTTGACTTTTAACCAGTCATTATCGTGCTTTGACTACTCCTTGCGCACAGACCTTCTCCGCCTAGTAGTGTTTTTCCTGGTTTGGGTATGCGGAATAGTGTATTCAGTACCCGATCCCATCAAGTCCCCCCAATCCAGCGTGTCTCTTATCTAAGAAGTTATGATGAGATGGGAGGGATGCTGGACTTTGTAAAATATAGGTCCTTGATGAAGGCTTGTTTTAAGGTTACATTGCGCATAGGGGTGTGGTGAATGACTCTTGCGTTGCAGTAATGTTTGCGGAGAACGGATATTGTGAATTTACGTCAAAGCTCCGTAGGTGTAAGACACGTCAGCATTTGGTTGTGGACAGTTGTCAATTCCCCATGAACTTGAAAACGTGTGGTCATCCTGGCCAGTGGGGTTGACGTGACTAGTGACAGTTGAGACGTGTGCAGTCACGTTGATCGGCGGTTTTGTCAGGCGAGTGGGCGCGTGAGGCGCGTGTGGCGTCTGTTTGTCTCCATATGTACACGTGTTACTTCCCTATTGGGCTCATGTACAAGAAGGTATGGCTGGCCCACTGATCCTGACGTCAGCTGCATTAATTACCAAGCCTATATATTAAATTTCGAAGTTGCCCTTTTCCATTTCCACTCATTTCAAATTGAAATTTATTTTAACGTATCTCCTCTCCCGTCTTCCTTGCATCTTCTTGAGTTTTAGCTATGTCTCAAGATACACAGAACATTCCTAAGTCAAGCAAGACATCTGATTCTATGAAAGATTCTGGAAAAGAGTCATCCAAAAGTATTGATGCCACTACAATTAACTGGGATGAAGCCTCCTTTTCCGGGTTTCTTGATCAGTATGGTATTTTGAAGGAATGGGAACCAGAGCTTTCGGCAGACGGTAAAACTGCTTTACAGGCACCTCCAGGCAAAATAACTCTATATGCAGCAGCGTTTTCGAAGTGCTGTTTTCGTCTTCCAGCCACTAAATTTGTAGTGAATGCCCTTCTGATGTATGGCATTCATCCGACACAATTGACCCCCTTTGGGTGGTGTCGTTTGATTCACTTTGAAGCTACTTGTAGGGCTTTGAATATCAAACCTACATTCGAAAGATTGAATGTATTTTACGTCCTAGAGGCTGCCCGTGGTGGGAATGGTTGGTATAGCTTGGGTACCCGCCGGAAAGTGAAGCAACTGGTGTCTGAGAATTTGAAATCTGTGTATGAATGGAAGGATAAATTCTTCTATATTCCAACGTGGTGTTATACCTGCTTTCTTTCCAATGGATGGTGGTTAGTTTGAAGGAGAAGATTGCAGAATTGCCACCGATGGAGGGATATAAGGAGCAAACCTGGTACAAGATGCTTTGTGATAATGCCACTCCATTGGTGATGGATGAGTGTCCAGAGAGTGTGTTGGCTTTTCTAGGTCTCAGCCTTATCTGTCCGGAAGGACATGATCCTAATCTTTTGTTTTTGATTTAATATGCAATTTGCTGAGGTTATGTTTTGCAATTATTTCCCGGTGTATCTCTGTTTGACTTGTTTGCGAAGAGGGGTGAGGCAAAAGTCTTATATACTCCGATTGCTGAAGGTGAGCAAGGGTTGGTGGAGAGAATGAGCTCGAATTTTTTTATTTCCAAACCTCATTGATCCCCCAGGCAGTATGCTAGAACAGGTTAGAAACTGCATCTGTTTCATCTATTTTGCTAAGAAAATACCTTTTTACTCCAAAAATAATAAAAATTTAGGAGTAGCATCTTGACATCATAAAGATAATTTCCAAACTTATATTTTCTGGAAAATATTTTGTTTCTTAATTTTTATTAGTTAAATTTGTTTTAATCATATTTAATTGATTAAAAATTCATTTTTATTGATTTTTGTTTCAAAATTTTTGATAAATTATTTCTAATCATCATGAACTAAAATAAAAATTATTGGTTTAGAAAACATTTATTTTTATTGATTTCTCTAATTTTAATCATTTAAACATGATTTAAATTCAATAAATCAGTTTTAAATGCAAACAAAATGAGAAAATTTATGAGAATTATTTTCATTGATTTACATCAGAAAGAATTAATTTTCTATAAAAATAACATTTTTGGGTCATATCTTTTATTTTTAGTCTTATTTATGTTTAATTAGACATAATTAATCATTTATTTATGTATATTATTTAACATCTATTTTATAAATACATTTCTTATAAAATAGAAATGTTCTTATGTTTGGAAGTCTTAATTCTCATTTGTTGGATCATTGTGCAACTCATAATTATTTAATCAAATAATTATGACTATTGTATTTATTTACAATAATTTAGTTAAAGTAATTAACTAAAATATTTTGCCTTAATTATTCAAAACATATTTTTATCTAAATATTCAATTGGTAATAATTATATTACATAAACCACATTTACAAACTTTGACATACCATTTTTGATATACAACTTTTATATTAATTCGATTTATCATAAAAACTTTAATTCCTAAATCGACTTAGCAAACCCTAATGCCTTAGAACCTAGATACATTAGACTTTTAAGACATTTCATTTATTAGTATTCTTATAAATTATAGGTAGAATTCTTCGGAATTCCCGTTTCTTAACTCACGTCAGCTTAAGTTGGATTTATCGCACTTAGCAAAACTGTGATTATATCTAACCCCTTTTTATTGCTTTACTCATTTGGGGTGACTCATGTACCATTATTATTAAACTTACGTATATTCTTTATAAAGTAATGTGCTCATTGATATGTTTTGTGTGAATTGTATGAACGATTTGTCAAAGTCATTAACCTTTGGGCCGCACCTATTAATGAGTAGTACTACGAATTATATCCCTTGATTGACTTACGTGAACGAGTTAAGTCATTGGTCGTTGTTATGGTTTTTTTTTATTGAACGATGTATGAACGATTGTTGAACGATGTGAGGCTTGATTTTGACCCTTTTACAAATTACATATATCATAGCACATAAATTGCGAAATACTTTTGAACGAAATGGGTATGCTCACCAATACATTATATTTGTTGACAAAATTATTTTGTACATGTTTCAGGTTATTTTGAGATGCATTCTTTAAGCTTTCGGATTTATAATTAGATTTTGATTCATTGTATTTCAGTTTAGTTGGCATTTAGAATCGTTGTATTTCATTTCAATGTAATAAACTATTAAATCAATGTATTCAAATTTACACTTTAGTACCATGAGCTATTGAGCAATCATCACTATGTGACACCTCGATGTTTCCGCCATCGGTTGGCGTGTTACAGATTGGTATCAGAGCCATGGTTATAGGGAATTAGGTTATTAGAATGCCTTTTATCCTTGTCCTATAACTAAGCTTACTTTCATGAGTCCTCTCGTGTATGTTTCTCTTACTTCTTATATTTTCTTTCAAGATATTTTCACTATGATTCTTTCTCGTTATTCTTTCGGTATTTTGCTTGGAGAAGAAGACACTCGTATTTCACAAACGAAACGATATCACTAAGTTAGGAGTGGTATCCATACCTTGGTGATTAGTTTCACTCCTCTATATGTTATACATCTTTGGAATATATCTTTGAGGTAGGAGTGACATCCACACCTCAAAGAGTATTTTCTTCAAAGCGAAACTTAACCACTAAGCTGGGAGTGACATCCTTAACTTAGTGACTGGTTTCATTCCACCGTAGTTTTCAATTTTGAAATACATCTTTGAGTTAGGATTGAAATCCACATCTCAAGGATCTATTTCTACATCTCGTTTTTAATGCCGCTAAAGTTTTGGAAATTCACTAGTGATGGGGCACGTGCAATCTGGAAGGGTGAGCGCCTGTATCCTGAGTTTTCTGGACTATGCCTGGTATTTCGTATAAACCCCAATCAGACGAGGGACCCGTATACCTACCTTGGAACTCTTGGGATGAGCATTCACTTATAGGCTAAAATACGCCCCCACAAGTCACTAGGAAATTTCAAATACTTGAGTTAGTCAAAGTTTCCTATGGAAACAATTTCAATGTTTTATATCATTGATATTTATGTTTGTTTATCATTTGAAGACTCAATTTAATCACTTGTTGTTTCATATGCCATTATTCATTGATCATTCTCTTTTGGATTCCTTATCGTCATTTCTAAAACTTTTTGTTCGTTATATTATTGCATTAAATCTTACACTATTTCACTTATGCTTTGTGACTTTTACACTATAAGGTATTACTCTTTCGCGTTAAAACATTTTTACCCACGACTTAAGTTTTAAACTCTGTGTTTAACTTCGACCACATCCTGATTTTTGGAACATTGTGTCTTCACATACTGTTAAACACGAACGTGGTTTCAAAACTTATTAATCAAATCGTTTTATATCGTCATGTTTACAAAATTTACTTGATCGATGTCACAGTATATCATTAAACTGTGATCTTTTGTATTCGCTTGTGCATCCACAATACTCTCAACACAATATATCCTCATTTACACAATACTAATTTACACCCAGTCTCCTAAGCCATAGCCAACTATCACTAGTTAGCTCCTTTTTGGCCAGACTAAACTCATACATAAATGCCTAGCTACACGATACACACTAGTATACTACTCTCTAAAACAATTGCCGTATCAAACTATTTCTTGTGTTTTCCCTTCACAAGAGCACAAAACCCAAATACCCAGTTTTAGAGAAGCCGATTCACCAGATTAATACAGACCTTGTATACACCTTGTGCCTTGAAACCAATAGCACACTATGAGTCCAAAGAGATGCCTTAACAATCCTTACAAACAAACGGTCTTTCAATGTATAAATTTCGTAAAAGTTTGACAACTAAAGGTTTCAAGTTTACCCAATCATAACGGATAACACTTGGATATTCAACACTTCATAACAATTGAAAATTTTCAACTCTAATGAAATTTTAATTTACAAGTTAAAGAAATGTTTAAATACGGAAAATCTTATTTTCCAAAATTCGTCAAGGCATCTGGGATCATTCACAATCCTTATCACTTTCCTTGCTGTGACTCGATCTTCTTTTCCTGTCATAACACGTTGGTTTTTATCATTCATGCCATTTTTAAATATTGATCTTTTGAAACTCATTTAATTTATATGGTTTCCTCCTGTGTTTTTTGTCAAATGTAAACCTTCTTGTTTTCATATAACGGATTCAATATATGTTCTCGGAACAGAAACTTGCAACTTATAATATATCTTATAACACTTTTCAACTCAAATTCACGTAAACACATGAAAATGTGTACCTGCGAAGTCCTTTTATGCAAACTTGTTTTGGAATCTAAAACATTCTTCGATCTTTAAATAGTTATTTTTCACGCTAAACTACTACTATTCTTTCAACCATATCGCAAAGTTCAAGTAAGCTATGTTTTATAAACAAAAATCTATCTTTTTTACACTTGTACTCTCCCAGTCACAAAAACTTTTGGTCTAACAAAATATTGGACATATCTTTATCGGAATATTATTAAAAGCCTTTTATCATATAGTGCATATATGCAAAACTGCTAAATTTAAAACCCGCATGCCACTAGGCTATATGGCTGTTCTGCGCACTCTCATTTGCAGTAAATTTCATTATTTTATTCTAACATCATTTCATTTATAATTATGTTCACGTATTATCTTATCTATGATTATTCTAGCATATTCCTTTTATTGGTGGTTCTTCCTACGAGTTATTTGCGGTTATTCTCGCACTATTTATTAGCAGTTATTTTTACATCACTGATTTTGAGCATTAATTCAACTCGTTTACTCTCTTTTTGTACAATTGTGCAATTTACTCGATTTATGTTATTCTTTCGAATTGAAATTTCATACTATACGCATATTTTGAACGCATATTTTGTACGCATACTTTCCAATTTTGAGCAAAACCCTGTTATACTTACTCATTATTTTGTTCAGCACCACGGTCAATAAACATACTAATTGATAGCTCGTATGAGATCTAAGCCAGTGCCCACGTACGACTCGGTTCAGAGTATTCCTCTAATCTGAGGGGAGCGGTGTAATCCTCAGAGTTATCTATATGAGTGTTTAGAGCCCAACGATGTGAACAAAAATTGACCGGTTATTTATTCGGGTGAACCCGAAAGGGGAAGGACCGCTAACCGTCCTTGATACTTACACTTTATTCTCATTGCGGATAAAGGTTGAACCTGAAAGGGAAGCACCTCTAACCATGTAATGCTTGAATATAATTTCATTGCAGTATCTATTGCTTAACGTATTTTGGTTGTACGCATTTGTTTCTTGTATCATTTATGTTAGTGTTATGGAAAAGCATAACACCCTAGTGTAAGGTAAATCGGTGATTACGGTCCGGAACGCAATCATGGGTTTACAAGTACATGGGGGTGGTGTGTGATTCTACTTAGGCTATCGGTAGACAATCAGTACGAGTCCAAAGTATCAGTAGTGTGGTGGGGTAGCTGCGGTACGCCCTATATATAAGCACAAACGATACTGCGGGAGCGAACTAGGAGTCTGACCAAGAACCTACCCTATTATTTTTCTATTGTATATGGGCTATTTAATAGCGTTGGGCCCGACCTCTTCAATAGGTCGTAGACCAACGACTATCATTTTTGATAAGAACGTTTTTACACAAGCTTCAATTCGTCTTCTTGGAGTCTTCCTTTTGATGACCCACACAGAAAACTCAACTTTGTATACCCTTACACACTTTGTTATTCTGAATCTCATTGCATGTCCTTAATAAAGTTCGGGCGTAAACTTTTCTAAAGTAGGGGAGATTGCTTCATCAGTGCCTCTACCCTCACCAGTTACACATTCACAAAACCTTTCTCATTTAACTCTCAACTTCCTAACCTCGGGTCAACTGTCAAAGATTTTGAAACTTTTACTTTAGATATTAAACCACTACTTTAAATTTTGTCAAAACATGATTGATGCATTTCTTAAAACCTACGTGCCTTTTTACAACGTCTTTTGTTTCATAGAAACCCCTACTTGAAAGGAATTCCGAGACAAATTTTTCTAAAGTAGGGGAGACTGTGACAACCGTCACCCTTATCTTTTAACAAGTTGTCAAATCTAGTCCATGTACTTTCTATGTTTTTGAATCTAATAAAAGTTGAATTCTTTCGATTATTGTTTGGAAATGTTTACATTTTAACTGAACATGTGACATTATTTTGGCATTTATTAAAAAAAATATATTAGTTATTTTCTAAAATTAATAAAAAGTTAAGATTTATAAAATTTAAAAACATTCCAAAACGATTCTCCATGATTGTTAACTCGAAATTTCAATCAATTATCATTCCAAAACGATTCTCCATGATTGTGCAACCGTTTCCAGTGAATAACTCGTGCATTACACGTTTTAAGTCAGACTTTAAACTAGTTCTTTTGTAACCGTCGACCACCTTTACAAATTGAGGTTAAACATTTATTTTTCTTAATAACTATATAAATTGAACGTACCAAATCATTTCCCAACCCTTACACTCTTCAAACCCACATAAAAACTATTCTAAATGTGACTTGAAGGCCTGCTATTCGGGACACAAAGTTTCGGACCAAATGCTTCATGTTCGACCTCTATATCACCTTGTGAGTTTGATTTTTCTGTTTCATTTTGTTTGTCGTGATTTTCTGTTCAAAACCCCCATATTTCCTATGCTTATTGTTGTTCGATTATGATTATTGAAGTCAAGGTTAGGGTTAGGGTTATTGGCTAGGATTTTGGGGAAGAAGGTGACTTTTAATAATATGTTAAATACATATATGTTTAAATAAAATCAACAAAAGTGCATTTGGTGTAGTGGTTGTATGCTAATGTGTGTTTGAAGTAGACCAAGGTTCGAGACTGCCTACCACTGGTCCGATTTCTTTTTCTTTTACTTTTCTTTTCTGAATTTTTTATTAATTATATATATACATATATAAATACATTATTCTTTAATTATTCATAGAAAATTCCTTTTTTCTCCAAAAATTATAAAAATTTAGGAGTAGCATCTTGACATCATAAAGATAATTTCCACACTTATATTTTCTGGAAAATATTTTATTTCGTAATTTTTATTAATTTAATTATTTTTAATCATATTTAATTGATTAAAAATTCATTTTTATTGATTTTTATCTCAAAATTTTTGATAAATTATTTCTAATCATCATGAACTAAAATAAAAATTATTGGTTCAGAAAACATTTATTTTTATTGATTTCCCTAATTTTAATCATTTAAACATTATTTAAATTCAATAAACCAGTTTTAAATGCAAATAAAATGAGAAAATTTATGAGAAAATTATTTTCATTGATTTACATCAGAAAGAATTAATTTTCTCTAAAAATAACATTTTTGGGTCATATCTTGTATTTTTAGTCTTATTTATGTTTAATTAGACATAATTAGTTATTTATTTATGTATACTATTTAACATCTATTTTATAAATACATTTATTATAAAATAGAAATGTTCTTATGTTTGAAAGTCTTCATTCATTTTTTTGGATCATTGTATAAGTCATAATTATTTAATCAAATAATTATGATTATTGTATTTATTAACAATAATTTAGTTAAAGTAATTAACTAAAATATTTTTCCTTAATTATTCAAAACATATTTTTATCTAAATATTCAATTGATAATATTTATATTACATAAACCACATTTACAAACTTTGACATACCATTTTTGATATACAACTTTTATTAATTAGATTTATCATAAAAACTTTAATTCCCCAAATCGACTTAGCAAACCCTAATGCCTTGGAACCCTAGATACCTTAGACTTTTAAGACATTTCATTTATTAGTATTCTTATACATTATAGGTAGAATTCTACTGTTAGACTGCATGTCTCGGGATTGTCTCGTTAGAACCCTTTATGATCCAATTATGACAGAATAGATGACATGGAATGCTATGCACAATGTATTCACGTGTAGTTAGATGTACGGATATGACTTGTGATTTTGATGGGTGTCACATTCTCCCCCTATTAGAGGAATTTCGTCCGCGAAATTTTTGGTGTTGGTCATCTGAACTAGTGATCTCCTGGAAGAGATGTGGGTACTTGCGTTTCATCTGGTCTTCGCGTTCCCACGTGTATTCGGGTCCACACTTGGAATTCCTGTGTACTTTGACCAACTTGACTTGACGGCGACGAAGTTTCTAAACTTTCCAGTCAGTTATCTCAAGTGGTTCCTCAATGAAATGAAGTTGTTTGTTGATGTGGATTTCCTCTGGAGGGATAACCAATGACTTATCAGCAAGACACTTCTTGAGGTTCGAGACATGAAACGTGTCGTGAACGCCACTGAGTTCTTGTGGTAACTTGAGTTTGTATGCAACTGGTCCAATTCGTGCAAGGATCTCGAATGGACCTATGTATCTGGGATTGAGCTTCCCACGTTTTTCGAACCTGGGAACTCCTTTCCATGGAGATACTTTGAGCAAAACTCTGTCACCCTCTTGAAACTCTAAAGGCTTGCGCCTCTGATCGCGTAACTCTTCTGTCGGTCTCTAGCGGCTCTCAGTCTGTCCCTGATCTGGAAGACCATGTCGGTTGTCTCCTGAATGAGTTCAGGACTTGTCAGGTGCTTGTCTCCTACCTCAGCCCAACACACGGGCGATCGACACTTGCGTCCATACAACGCCTCAAAAGGAGCAACTTTGATACTAGTATGGTAACTGTTATTGTAGGAAAATTCGACCAACGGTAGGTGTGTATCCAATTTTCCCCAAAATCAATTACACACGCTCTAAGCATGTCCTCTAGTGTTTGGATGGTTCTCTCGCTTTGCCCATCGGTCTGTGGATGGTAAGCGGTGCTCAAATCTAACCTGGAACCAAGAGCTTCCTGCAACGTCTGCCAAAACCTCGAAGTGAAACGGCTATCTCGATCAGAGATTATGGAAGTAGGCACGCCATGTCTTGACACAATCTCATTCATATATAGCCTAGATAATTTCTCTGTTTTGTCTGTTTCCTTGATCGGTAGAAAATGCGCACACTTTGTTAAACGGTCGACAATTACCCAGATCGTATCATGTCCACGAGATGTCTTTGGCAACTTGGTGATGAAATCCATAGAGACTTGATCCCACTTCCAAACAGGAATCTCTCACTGGTGAAGCATTCCTGACGGCTTTTGCTACTCTGCCTTGACCTTTGAACACGTTAAGCAACGTCTAACGTAGGTCGCAATACAGCCCTTGATGTTAGGCCACCAATAGAAGTGCTTGAGGTCTTTATACATCTTATCTACACCGGGGTGTATCGAGTACGTGAACTTATGCGCTTAATTTAGAATCAGATCACGCAATCCTCCATACAATGGAATCCATATTCTGTCCGAAAAATATTTTGTTCCATTTGGTTTTGTCTCTAACAGATGAACCTGATTGTATAGAGCTTCTTGTCCAATGTTACTATCCTTTAGAGCTTCTTGCTGAGCTTGAATAATACGAGCAGTGAGATCGTTATGAATGGTCATGCCTAACGCACGAACACGCAACATCTTGGCACGTTCTTTTCGGCTTAGCGCGTTTGCCACGACATTTGCCTTCCCTGGATGGTACTTAATCTCACAGTCGTAATCATTGAGTAGCTCAACCCATCGTATTTGACGCATGTTCCGATCCTTCTGGTCAAAGATATGCTATAAGCTCTTATGGTTAGTAAAGACTGTGCACTTTGTCCCATAGAGGTAATGTCTCCAAATCTTGAGCGCTAACACTACTACACCCAACTCTAAATCATGGGTTGTGTAGTTTCGTTCATGCACTTTGAGTTGGCGAGAGGCATAGGCTATAACCTTGTTCCTCTGCATTAAAACACAACCGAGACCATGGTGAGATGCATCGCAGTAAACTACGAAGTCCGCTGTTCCCTCTGGCAGTGAGAGAATCGGTGCACTGCACAATTTGAGCTTCAAGAGCTGGAAAGCGGATTCCTGTGGATCTCCCCATTTGAATTTCTTGTCTTTTTGGGTCAAGACTGTTAGGGACTGGGCTATCTTTGAAAAATTCTCGATAAATCGCTGATAGTAGCCAACTAACCCTAGAAATTGTCGAACTTCTGTTGGCAGTCTTTGATCGACTCCACTTTGGCTGGATCAACATGTATACCCTTCTCGTTCACTATGTGACCGAGGAAATGAACTTCACGAATCCAAAACTCGCATTTGGATAGCTTGGCATACAGTTTTTACTGCTTGAGTAGATTCAGAATCACTCTCCAATGTTGCTCATGTTCTTCTCGAGTTCGTGAGTAAATCAGAATGTCGACAATGAATACAATCACGAACTTGTCGAGGTAAGGCTTGCACACCCTATTCATTAGATCTATGAACACTGTTGGTGCGTTGGTGGTCCAGTCTATATGAGATGGATGTATTCCTTTAAACGGTATATGAAAAAACTGAAAAACTATGTTAAAAACCCGTCAAGGCCAGAAGGTTGTATAGCTGAAGGTTATGCAGCTGAAGAAGCTCTAACATTCTGCTCAATGTACGTGGAAAATGTTAAGACTAAGTTCAATAAGCATGAGAGAAATGAGGATGCCGCTGTAAAAAAAGAAAGTTATGGGTGTTTGAGTCCTGTAGATGCATTTGTGCGACTAGTGCTTCGGATTGTTCAATAAACTTGTTTTGTTAATTGTCGAAGGTGCGAAGGAGATATGATAGGTGCGAAGGAAGCAGTTTATTTGGTCGAAGGAGAATTAGTTGGTGCGAAGGAGTGGTTTTGGACGAAGGTAGAATAGATTTTTATGTATGGCTTGGTTCGACCGGTTGATATGGTCGAACCTGCACATTCGCACGAACAGTTTGGGCGAATGTGCAGTCTATAAATAGTCAAGCTGATTTTTTGAATGTAACTTTGAGTCATTTTATTCCCTCCACTTTCTGATTCTCTCTCTAGGATATTATTTAGCTTAATTCACGTTCATACCCTGTTGCTTTCAATCTGTAATCGTGTAATTGAGTTCGTAATTAATGAAAAAGCTTTGAAATGATGATTTACGTGTTTTGATCTGTTTGATTATCATTTTGTGATTGTTTTAGGGATTCCGCACCTAAAACAAACTTGTTTGATCATTCTTTGTTGATTATACGATCCTTATAACACATACAAAGTGGTATCAGAGCCATTCTGGATCAAACAACCACAAATTGATAGTTTCTCAGTTGATTTGGACCCAATTTTGGTCAAAAAGATTCTGTTTTCATTGAACAAACTGATTTGATGAGTTTTTGATTGATTACAACTTGTTTTCATGGTTAAAATGGATAATTCTCTTTGATAAACTTGTTCCAAATCAATTCCGATTCAAAACCTGATTAAGATCATCAAAATCTATCAACATTTGATTAACATGATCAAAATTAACTGATTTTCAAAGAATAGCCGTTTTTGAAATATCAGGGGTCGAACCTAGAGAGATTGGTAGAAAGTGTGTTTTTCTTTGGTCGAAAGAGTGAATTTGTGGTCGAAGGTGTTGTATTTGTGGTCGAACGTAGACTTTCATTGCTTATTTGTGTTCATTCGCCCGTCTGAGTTACATTCGACTGATCGAACGGTCGAAGGAGAGAGAAAACGGTCGAAAGAGAAAAGCAAACGGTCGAAAGAGTTTGTGTGATATTAGTCCACATTCGTACCCTTCAAAACGGTCGAAGGAGAAGGATTTTTCTCATTCGCCAGTCCGTAAGTGCGAAAGAGTAGTCTGTTTCAAAACTTTTCTAATCTTTTCGTGTTTGAACGTTTACAGGTTAAGATGTGGAACTTCCCAACAACGCCAAGACCTAATCAAGCATCACAGCAGCAGACAACAAGAGATCCATGGTCAGTTGCAGCCCAGAAGACTAGTCCACCATCCCAGCCAATCAATTACATGGCTATGACTAGTTCTGCTCCTCAGCAAGTTGTGCAACTGTTACAGCAACCAATTGACAATTATTGGGGAGTAGCAGCAGCTGCCGTTCATTCGCATACGACCAATGCCATATCTACACTCATTCATGATCTATCATCAGGTAGTGGCAATCGTCCACCAAAGCTCATGGATATGATCGAGTACAACACATGGAAGACAAAGTTCAAGATACATGTGGAGGGACAAGGTTTAGAGGGAGTTGAGGCATGGCAGATGATAGTGAAGGGTTATGTTGCTCCTATTCTGGAGAACACTGGAGAACCAATACCGTTGGAGAATTTGGCTGATGATGAGAAAAAGAAGTTTGCGATCGAGAAAAAGGCGTTTTCTCAGTTATCTCAGGAAATCAACACTGACTTGCTGCATTAGTTCGGATCGTGTACAACTTCAAAACAATTGTGGGATATGCTGAGAAACAGACATGATGGTAATGAGAAGACTAGGAAGCTGAGAATGGAAGAGCTTCGAAAAGAGTTCGAGAACTTTAGTTACATGGGGAATGAGACTCTAAAAGAATTGGTTCCAAGGTATTGCCATTTGCTCACAGAGCTTTCGAGCAATGAGATCAGCATACCAATGTCAGAACTGGTGGATAAATTTGCTGATGCTTTACCACCATACTGGAACCAACACATTGAAGTGTTGAAAGAAAAAGATGCATACCATTATTGGACTATCAACGAGTTCATACAAAAACTGGAGAACAAAGAAATGGAGGAGAAGAGGAAAGCCAAGAGAGCACAGATTCCACAGAATCCAGATCTGTATGTGAGTGGTACATCTACTTCTCTCTCTACTTCAAGCTCTACTTCAAGTGTTGCACCTCATATTGCATGCGTATCCAATGTTGTTGAACCCACAAAAGCACCAATAAACTATCTTGCCCAAACTTCATCATACACACCACAATCTTATCAAACACCAAATTTCATTCCACCTTTTTCACCTTTACAACAAGCTCATGGTTACACAGCAAGTCAACCTCAACAACAACCATATAATCCTCACATGAACCAAATGCAGATCACTCAAACACAATCAAATCAAAGTCCGATTGTGTTAGAGACTTCTAATCTTAACAATGTTACTGTTGAGATTGCTCAACAGCATGTTGCATTAGTATCTGCTATGGTTGCATCATACAACGGTTTAGTTGCTAGTCAGATTGGAAACAACAATCTCACCAATGAGGACTATGCACAAATCGATAAAGAGGAGATGGAGCTTATGGACATAAAGTGGGCATTTGCGAGTATCATGAGAAGAGCCACTGATTTTATTTAGAAAACTGGTAGAACTGACCTTTCGACTTCTCCAAACACCACTTACGGCTTCAACAAAGCCAAGGTTACATGCTTCAATTGTGGTGAGAAGGGTCATTTCAAGAGAGAGTGTACACAGCCGGCTCAGCAAGGTAATCGAAACCCGTTCAACTCAACCTATCAAAACAGAAAAAACCAAAACCAGAATCAGGTATCATACAACAGTCCCAACATCTCTAGCTTTCAACCTCAAAACAACTACCAGAACCGTCAAAACACACAACAAAATACCAATACTAGACAACACACATCTCAAAACCAACCACAACAGAATCCAAACCGAACCATTGTTCCCATCTCTACACCTAACACTCAAACCCAAACTGAAAATCAAAACCAAGCACTTGTGATTCAAAAAGATGAAGGTTTTGATTGGACGGGTATGCAATTGGGAGTGGAAGAGATTACTGCTGGAAATGTGGCTTGTGTGGCACAAAAGATGAGTTTGGATGAGCATGTTGAGATTGAAGAAGAGGTTGTGATAGAAAAAGTGTCGGAGTTGAAAATAGAGGAGTTGAATGAGGATGTGAATGTTGAGAGTGAAGACAAGAAGTCTGGAATGATTCTTGATTCTGTCACAGATGTTGGAGAGCAATATGATTCAGCTTATTCGGACATGGAAAGTGATTCTGACTCGGAAGCTAGTGTGAATTCACTAGACGATGACATTGATCAGTTGCTAGCTGAAGCAGATTTCCTTATGACCCGCAAGTCGTGCATGGTGGATGATGCTTGCACAAAGATTGACTACTCAAAATTCTTTGCAGGGAAGGAAGCTCACTTCGCGCTGATGGCAATGACAGAACCACCTAAACTGGTAAGTTCTAAATCTCAATCTAAAGTGTGTGTTAAATGTTCCGATTTTGATAAATTGACAGAAGAAAATAAGCTTCTCAAGGTACAAATTGAGAGTGCTCAAATAAACTGTCAAATTTATCAAAAAGAATCAAAAGATTTCAACAAAGTACTTGATGGTTATAAAAAGGATGTTTCTGAACTCAAAAAGACTTTGTCTATAAAGAAACTTGCCATTAATAACTATATTAATGAAATGGAAAACACCAAGTTAGAAATGGCAACCATCAAGTGCTTCGCTGAAAAAGTGAATAAAAAGTTAGAGAGTTATAAGCACATTGCTTATGTAGTTGACCACATCATCGAAGAACCTTCACAGTCGAGTAGTGCAAACTACAAAGCTGTCCCATCTCCGGTGTTGTTCGAAAATCATAATTTACATGCGATAGCACCGGAGAAAATAGTCAAATCTGACTCCACATCAGATAACGAGTCCAACACTTCCAGTGTCGGAGACCCGTATTCTGATGTGAGACCTGTATTGGGAAACAATGAAGGTGTGGTTGCTGCAGATGATTCTGATGAAGAAGATGATCAGTCTGAGATGGTTGTTGAAAATGAAAGTGATATACCTGATGAAAATCATATAATCACTACTGAACCAGTCTCACCATCTCATATTGTTCATCCCATGGCTAATGCTCATAGAAAGAATGTTGTTAAGAAAGCTGAACAGTCTGTTGGTAAAAATATTGAAAAGAAAGAGGTCAAGAAAGTTGAGAAAAATGTGGTTAAATCGGTTGAAAAGAAAACTGAAACTAAAACTGAGAAATCAAATGAAATGAGCAACGAATCATGTGACAAACCTGTAAAAGTTTTTATCGGATGCAAGGCTCCGATAAGATTATGTCTGATGATGAATATCTGATTAAATTTGTGAATTATTCCAAAATTGAAAAGATCTGGCAGGAAAGTACAATTTGGTTCTCAAAACATGAACGAACCAATGACATTCCTCCAGCCATTTTAGAGAAAATTTATTCGGATAATTCTAAAGACGCAAAGGTTAATGTCACACAATTCGTTCTGCCAGTTGATAAATCAAATAGTTTCATTGAACCGACTTACTCGAAGGAACCAGCTCCTAAGAGTTTGAGAAAACAGTGCATGGTTGATCAACATCCCATTGCAAGTTTTTCCAAGTCGCATATCAAAGAGAACTATGAAGAATACCGTGCGTGTTTTAAGTGCGGGGAAAGGGGACATTTACTTGCCACCTGCCCGTATGTACGACACAAGAGGCACGAGGTGGAGATGAGGCAACGACATGATTATCCGGTTGACAATTACAGTTATCCACAAAGACGGTTTTTCCCTCAGCCAGCACCTTATTATAATCAAAACAATTTTTACAACAAAAGGGAAAACCGTCCGATGACTTATGACAAACGCAACCGGATAGCCACTGAGAAACCAATAAAGAAACCATTGATGAACACAACTGCTGAAAACAAAAAGGTCCCTACTAAACCTAATGTAAAACCAGCAGTTGGACCTGTCTCTGTTAAATCAGAGAAGGTAACCAAGAAGGTTGCATTCAAAGACGAAGTAAAGAAACCGGCTGAGAACTCAAAATCTCAGATCCGGATCTTGAAAAGGTCTGAACAATCTTGGTCATCAAAGGAGTCTGAGGGTGCTTCAACTTCACAGAATGTGAAAACTGAGAAAAAGAAAGTTGAGAGTGAGAAGAAAGGGGTTGAGAAAACCCAAGATGTTTGTGAATCTAAAGAATCTTTGAAACAACCAGTTCAAAGACCCAAGACCAAACAGGCTTGGGTCCCCCGAAAGATCTAATTGCTTTACTTGATATGTGCAGGGAGCTCCAGCTGGCCCTGTTAGCAGCCTATGGATTGTTGACAGTGGAGCTTCTGGCCACATGACAGGGGATCTCACGATACTCTTTGATATCAAGAACATAAATGGAGGTTACGTAGCGATTGCAGGAAATAAAGGAGGCTACATTACGATGGAGGGTAGTGTTAGCAATGGGGTAGTGACATTTGAGCGGATATCGTATGTGAAACAGATAGATTACAATCTGCTCAGTGTTAGCCAAATCTGTGATAAGCAATTTTCTGTTTATTTTGACGACAAATCTTGCTACATCCTGAAACCGGGTTTTGAACTTCCAAAAGAGTGGGTGATGCTAAAGGCACCGAGAGTAAACAACTTGTATATTCTTGATATGTCCAAAGCTATGACCACCCATGGCCAAGTCACGTGTTTCCTCTCTAAGGCTACAGAAAAAGAATCTATAATGTGGCACAGGAGAATGGGACACATTCATTTGAGAAAGATGAACCAGTTAGTGAAGAATGAACTTGTCACGGGAGTTAATGTGAAACATTTCCATTTGAATGACAAGTGTGTTAGTTGTAAAAAGGGAAAGCAGCACAAACAGGCCCATAGACCAAAGAAAGTCAATTCCGTTGAACTACCGCTTGAGCGTTTGCATATGGATTTATTCGGTCCAGTCAAGCGTAAAAGTCATGCCGGGGAATTGTACTATCTTGTGGTGACTGACGATTATTCAAGATTCTCATGGGTTATGTGCTTACACCAGAACAGCGACACGTTTGCCAACCTGAAAGTTCTGTTTACACGTCTGGAGAATATCTATGGTCTAAAGATCAAACGAATCCGGAGTGATAATGGGACGGAGTTCAAAAACGCTCAGATGGATGATCTTTGTGAAAACAAGGGAATTCATCATGAATACAGCGCTCCATATACACCCCAGCAGAACGGTGTCGCAGAAAGAAAGAACAGGACTCTAATCGAAACAGCGAGAACAATGCTTGCGGACTCAAATCTTCCAGTCATGTTCTG
The DNA here is from genome assembly GCA_030844895.1 of Ambrosia x helenae. Classification (NCBI taxonomy): domain Eukaryota; kingdom Viridiplantae; phylum Streptophyta; class Magnoliopsida; order Asterales; family Asteraceae; genus Ambrosia; species Ambrosia x helenae. Next base: position 32,151,875 of record CM061225.1, read on the forward strand.
GAATGAAGCAATTTACGCAGCATGTTACACTCTAAATCGTGTTTTAACAGTGAAGAAGTTTGGCAAAACTTCTTATGAGCTGTTGAACCGACGAAAGCCAAATCTAGAGTATCTAGAACCATTTGGTGCCCCATGTACAATGCTTAATCCTTCGGAGAAGTTCGAACCAAAGGCTGAAGAAGGTTATTTTGTTGGATATGCAACCCCACTAAAAAGGGTATTCAACAAAAGAACTAGAAAAGTCGAGGAGTGGGCTAACGTCGAAGTACAAAGATATACTCAAAATGTACAGGGTGGGGGTCCAGATTGGATGTTTGATTACAAAGACTTCTTTGAATCATTCAATCTAGATAGCTTGGTTGAAGAAGCTGTACTACGCTTATATTACGAGGTCGAAAAAGTCGTGACTTCACCGTTAGTGCGTCCGATCACTGTAAATCCTCAAGCAGCTTCTAATGATACCACTGCTCCTGTGATGGAAGAAGAAGTGTTTCAAGAAGCTTCAACAACGCTTAATTCATCAGATTCAGAAGATGAAGACGATGATGCTACAAGTGAAGCTATTCTGGACAATGCTACAGTGACACCACCAGTGAACCCAACTACAACTGATGCTTCAACATCGAATGTGGGTAATGATCTGGTTTCTACAGAGATTTTGACGACTCAAACGGGAGTACAAGTACCTGATTATCCGGAATCTCGGATACATCGGATACACCCGCTTGAACAGGTTATTGGTGATCCTGGTAGCAGCGTTATGACAAGAGGGCAATTGAGAAATGCTCAAGCACCAGAGAATATTGGCAATCTTGCTTTATATCCCAAAATACAAAAATCTGGTTTTCAAAATGACTGGTCTTTCGCTTGTTATGTTTCGCAGGTCGAGCCGCGGACGTACAAGGAAGTTCTTTTGGATGATGCCTGGGTGGAAGCAATGCAAGAAGAGTTGTTACAATTTCAGAAACTCGGAGTATGGACGCTGACAGATTTGCCCCCAGGAAGAAAGAAGATCGGAACCAAATGGGTGTTTAAGTGTAAGAAGGATGATAGAGGAGTTATAGTGAGAAACAAAGCTCGTTTGGTCGTTCAAGGTTTTCATCAAGTTGAGGGATTCGACTACAATGAAATCTATGCACCTATTGCACGCTTGGAAGCTATACGAATGTTCCTAGCGTTTGCATCCTGGAAGAAATTCAAGGTGTATCAGATGGATGTAAAGAGCGCATTTCTTTACGGTGTGGTCAAAGAGGAAGTTTACGTAGGTCAACCGCCAGGCTTTGAGGACTCTATTCACCGGGATAAGGTTTATGTTTTAAACAAAGCTCTCTACGGGTTGCACCAAGCTCCGAGACAATGGTATGAGGAGCTGAGCATGTATCTTCTCTCGAAAGGATTCAAACGCGGATTGGTAGACTGCACACTGTTCACGAAACGAGCAGGAGATGACTTGCTTCTTGTGTAAATTTATGTTGATGATATTATTTTCGGGTCTACTAACGAACTTCTGTGCAGGGAATTTGAAAAAGTTATGCAGGAAAAGTTCGAAATGAGCGCAATGGGAGAAATGCAGTTTTCCTAGGCTTGCAGGTGGAGCAAAGACCAACGGGGATCTTTATTCACCAGACTAAATACGTTTCTGAAGTCTTGAGCCGATTCCAGATGGATGATTCGAAGCCGATGGATACCCCGATACAACCTAATCATGGGATTGGAGTTGACGTTAAGGGGGAGCTGACTGATCCATTTACATACAGAGCAATCGTGGGATCTCTGATGTATCTCACCGCGTCTAGACCGGATATAATGTTTGCAACATGTCTTTGTGCACGATATCAGTCGAAGCTGAAACAGAGTCATCTTGCAGCTGTCAAGCGTATCCTTAGATATCTGAAGGGTTGTCCATCGAAAGGACTTTGGTACCCTCATGATGATAATTTTGACCTAATCGCTTTTAGTGATGCAGATTGGGGCGGCTGTGACAAAGACAGCAAATCCACAACGGCTGGATGTCAGTTTATGGGGAGCAGACTCGTGACCTGGCAATGCAATAAACAAACCACAGTTGCACTATCCACATGTGAAGCAGAATACGTTTCAGCATCGAGCTGCTGCTCACAGGTCCTTTGGATCCAACAACAGATGGTGGATTACGGTTTGCAATTTCTTAAAACCCCTATTTACTGTGATAATGAAGCCGCAATCGCATTAACAAAAGACTTAGTAAATCACTCAAAATCTAAACATATCCGGATTAAATATCATTTTATCCGTGATTGTTATGCTAAAGAGTTGATCGATATGGTCAAATCCACACTGATTACCAACGCGCAGATCTTTTTACCAAATCTTTTGACAAATCCAGATTTGATTATCTTTTAAAAGCTAATGGTATTAAAGAAAAACAAGACTGATCACCACCTCAGTCTATCAATTTTTAGTTTAAATTTTTACTGTTTTTCAGAAAAATTTCGAAAATCCAAAAACTTTAAAAAATTTCAAAATACATAAAAATTAGAAAATTTCTTTGCTGACTGCTATATCTTCTTCCCTTAGATTAATGCCGTCAGATTTCTGTGAACAAACGATATCTGGGCAGTCACATATTTGAAATGCTCCAGTTTATCCTTGGGAACAGTAAATTCAAAAATTTATAAAAATCAGAAAAATCAAAAATGATTTCCTGGAGTATAAAGGGAAATGATAGTACATCAGTGGGGATCTGACACATTCTAAGTAATGTACTGCTATATAGGGCGTGTGTCTGAGTCTGTGCGATGTGCTGATAGGCTTCGTAGACCTATTACTGCGTGCCTGATACATACATATCAAACGAATTGTTGTGTGGATGAACTCCTCATGGGCATATGGTCTTAGTACCGTAATTTCGTTTGATAGGGTATTTGTACAAAACTCGGAGGTTTAGGGTCGTTATGTTATTAGTTGTCTGGGGATAGCCTCTGATCTTTTGCTGTAAGTCATTACGGACCTAGATCAGACAGGGTGTCTTTATAAAAGAGCTTTATGCCAAATCCTAAAGTTACCGAATTGAGGAACTTTCTATGTTTTATGATGATCAAAGATTATCTATTACATCGTATTAATCACTGATGCAAATCATGATTAATATCAGTCCTCAACCTGGTACAGTGCATATGCTACTTTGCTGCATTAATTTGCTGACCTGTATACCTCTGTGCATTATACCTTGTAAATTACAGACGACGAAAGCATAATCACGCTTTACAATGAGTCTTTGTGCATTTACTTCTTGATACGGGAGTATGTCGTGTGCGTGGGAACCACAGACAATTATGTTTATACTATAAATATCAGTATCAGTTTAAAGAACTGCACAAAAGTCTGCATGTGAGTTTATGTGGATAACAATATCAGCAGTTGCCAGATCACACATTGTCTTTAATGATAATAATTCAAAAGATCAACGGTGTGATCAGATTTCTCAATAACTGATATGATCCCTTTACCGGAATTCACAAAAACATTTACTGTTTTTCATTTACATTTCTGCATTTTATTTTCTCGTCAAAAATTACAAAACTCAAAAAGATTTTAGGTGTGTTTTAGCATAAATTTTAGAAAATCCAAAAAGATTTTACATTTCCATCTTATTTTTTGATAACTGATGGTGGTTGATGTCGATTTTCTCAACCTTGTTGCACCATTTGAGCTTTGTAATCTTTTAAATGTGAAAATATGAATGTTAATTGCTTAAAAGTTGAAAAATAATTGGAACGGGACTCGTTTTTGAGATTTGAAAATTTATCAAAAATCCCAGTTCTCATTCGCCCATTCGGTTGGTCGAATGTGGGATTTTTCATGTTCCTTCGTATGTTTAAAACGGGCGAAGGAGAGTGTTCTTGAACATTTGTTTCATTCGAACCCTTTTGGCTCATTCGAACCTTTAACTAGGGTCGAAGAAGACAAAAGTTTCTCATTCGACCGGTCAGAACGGTCGAAGGAATATGCCTATATATAACATCTCAGTCTCATTCGAACCATTACAAAAATTTTTCAAAATTTTCTCTCTAACCTCACCTTGTTGCCATGTTGATTTGTGCTATATCATTGTGTTCGTCTCTTATCACTGATCATTTATCACTGAATTTTACAGGTTAACATTCCAGATTCAAGGACTAATCGTTGTTTATATGTTTCGAGCCCTAGTTTTTGAAACCTGATATTAACAAGTTCATTGTTGCAATTGATGTTAAGGATTCAATATATCTGTGTTTTAGGGGGAGAAAATTCATAAATCAAGGATTCAAAATCAACAGATTGATCAATTGATCATCAGTTTTATTTCGAACCCTAGTTTAAGTAGAAAACACAGATATAATGATTATCTGATGAAATTGTTAGTTTAAAAAGATTAATCGGCATTGTTACTAGCCAAACAAATCAAAATTACATGATCAGGAACCATATAATTCAGAATTGAAAATTTAAAAATATGAACAGACTCCTTCGCACCTTTCGAATGGGCGAAGGAGATGATTAAAGATGATTAACTGGTTGAATGAACAAAATATGGGCGAATGAAACTCTTTATCAAAATTCTTACATTCGTACCATTAAATTTTCACATTCGCACCCCCGTAATTTCGTTTGATAGGGTATTTGTACAAAACTCGGAGGTTTAGGGTCGTTATGTTATTAGTTGTCTGGGGATAGCCTCTCTGATCTTCTGCTGTAAGTCATTACGGACCTAGATCAGACAGGGTGTCTTTATAAAAGAGCTTTATGCCAAATCCTAAAGTTACCGAATTGAGGAACTTTCTATGTTTTATGATGATCAAAGATTATCTATTACATCGTATTAATCACTGATGCAAATCATGATTAATATCAGTCCTCAACCTGGTACAGTGCATATGTTACTTTGCTGCATTAATTTGCTGACCTGTATACCTCTGTGCATTATACCTTGTAAATTACAGACGACGAAAGCATAATCACGCTTTACAATGAGTCTTTGTGCATTTACTTCTTGATACGGGAGTATGTCGTGTGCGTGGGAACCACAGACAATTATGTTTATACTATAAATATCAGTATCAGTTTAAAGAACTGCACAAAAGTCTGCATGTGAGTTTATGTGGATAACAATATCAGTAGTTGCCAGATCACACATTGTCTTTAATGATAATTGTTGATGCGTTTTGCGACTAAGGATTGGATAAACTTTATTAACATGTGTTAGTACTTGGCCGAAGGTAAATAGACAAAAGGGGCGAATGTAGATAAAATGGACAAAGGTAGATGGATTATGGACGAAGGAAGATTGTGACTGACTAGAAGATACATTCGACCACTGGAAGTGGGCGAATGTGGAAAATGACTACGTTCGACCAGCAGAAAGGGGCGAACGTGCAGAGTCTATAAATAGATTTTGTGATTTTGTTTATGAAATAGAGTTGTCAGTTGTGTCTGTGATAGGTCAGGGTTCAGAGGTTGTTTTGAGAAATTGTGTGTGTGTTCTAGATTAACATAAACTGATTGTAAAAGCTTATTTGAATGAAGTTAATCTATGAAATGATGTTGAAACTGATCTTGATTGTGTTGTGACTTGTGTTTTATCAATTTGTTCAGAACTAGGGTTTCCGCACCTAGTTTTGTGACTTGTATGATCGTATAATCCTGTTTTAGCTAAAATCTTTCGCTCACAAAGTGGTATCAGAGCATAGAGGATCATACAACAACAAATTTGATAAAATCAGAGCTGATTTGGACATGTTTTTGACCTAAATACATCTGTTTTTACATAAACATTGTTTTTAAGTGTTTTTGATCGATTTAAAGGTGATTTTGTGGTTGAATTCAAGTTTTCCAAGACTTAAAGTTGCTCCAAATCAATTCCGAAACATAACCTGATTGAGATCATTCAAATCCATGAACTTTTGAAAATCTGAGATCAGAATAACCGTTTTTCAAACAATAACCGTTTTTCAAAAATGAGATCTGATTGTTTTGGGCGAACCTGGAACCTGATCTGTGTTTAGTGGTCGAAAGTGTTAGAAAGTGGGCGAACCTGAGGAGTTTTTGGGCGAATCTGAAAATTTGTGTAGAACTTTTCACTTTCGGGTACATAATTTCACATTCGACCGGATCATTATTGGACGAAAGTGGAAGGAGATTATTCTGTGTTTACATTCTGGTCAAATCTACGTTCGGGTGTTACTGTTTGGGCGAACTAAGGATCAGAAGGGACGAAAGTGAGAAAGTTTGGACGAACATAGAATAGTTTGGACGAACCTAGGATTTTTCGGGCGAATCTAGGATTTTGTTGAAAATTTTTTTCTAAGTGTTGAGATTTTTCTAAGTTTGTGATCATGTGGCGTTTTCAAACTACTCCGGGATCAGCAACAACACAACCACAACAGCAAACGATGGACCCATGGACAGTGGCAGCGCAAAAGACAAACACACAGTCTTCACAACCACTTAACTACATGGCAACAACGAGCACGATGCCTCAAAGTGTAGCACATCCGGCATTACAATCTGATTACTGGGGAGTAGCTGCAGCGGCGGTAAATACTCAAACCACTAATGCTATTTCTACTTTGATTAAGGATTTGTCTACAGGTAGTGGAACTCGGCCACCGAAGCTCATGGATATGCAAGAGTATAATCAGTGGCATACCATGTTCAAGATCCATTTGGAAGGCATGGGAGTTGAAGGAGCAGAGGCTTGGAGCATGATTGTTAAAGGTTACACAGCACCGATTCTGGAGAATACAGGTGAGATGATTCCTTTGGAAAGCTTAACTGAGGACGAAAAGAAGAAATATGTGGTGGAGAAGAAGGCGTTTTCCCAACTGACACAGGCAATCACAAGTGACCTGTTGCATCAGTTTGGGACATGTACTACATCAAAGCAGCTTTGGGATAAGCTAAAGAGGAAGCATGATGGTAACGAGAAGACTAGGAGTCTGAGAATGGAAGAATTGGTCAAAGAGTTTGAGAATTTTTCTTTTATTAATAATGAAACTTTAAAAGAACTAACTCCTAGATATATGCATTTGTTGTCTGAATTGTCTAGTTATGGTGTACAGATTCCAATGACTAAGCAGGTGGATAAGTTTGCAGATGCTTTACCACCACAATGGGATCAGCATGTGGAAGTTCTAAGAGAGAAGGATGCTTATCAATTCTGGACCATTTCAGAGTTTATTGAAAAGCTGGAGAACAAGGAGTTGGAGGATAGGAGGAAAGCTAGAAGGTCACAGATTCCTCAGAATCCCAGTTTGTATTTTGGAGGCACTTCAGTTCCAGTTGGTAACTCGAGCTCAGGAAGCATTGCACCACATGTTGCATGTATTTCCAATGTCATGGACTCATCAAAACCAACCACTAACTACTTGACACAAACATCATCCTACTCACAACCATCATACACACCACCACAATATAATTCCTACATTTCACCAATCTCCCCAATGCAGCAAGCAGGTTTTTACACCGCTAACCAATCACAACAACCAATAAACCAAGTTACTCGACCTAATCAACAACCGGTGGTTTTGGATACATCTAACTTGGGAAATGTGACTGTGGAGGTTGCTCAGCAACACATTGCATTAGTCTCAGCAATGGTTTCATCCTACAATGGGTTAGTTGCTAGTCAGATTGGGAACAACAACTTAACCAACGAAGACTATGCACAAATAGACAAGGAAGAGATGGAACTCATTGACATTCAATGGGCTTTTGCGAGTATAATGAGAAGAGCAACAAAGTTCATCGAGAAAACTGGAAGGACTGATTTGGCAACTTCTCCCAACACAACCTATGGATTCAACAAGGAGAAGGTTACGTGTTTTAATTGTGGAGAAAAAGGACACTTTAAAAGGGAATGCACCCAGCCACCTAAACAAGGTAATCGAAACCCTTTCAATGCACACTACCAGAACCGTCAACAACAAAACCAAGTTTCTTACCAAAATAACAACAACTACCAAAACCGAAATTTTAACAACCAAAACAGACAACCAAACACTCAAAACCAGATTCAAAACCAATCTCCTAACAACACAAACCGAACAGTTATACCTATCACTACACCTAATGAGACTCAACAGAATGCGAGTCAGAACCAAGCTTTGGTGACACAACAGGATGAGAGGTTTGACTGGTCGGGTATGCAAATAGGAGTTGAGGAAGTGACTACTGGTGGGAATGTGGCTTGTGTTGCTTATCAGGTTGATATGGAAAAGTCGGTGGCAGTTGATGAGAAGAAAGAAACTGAGGAGTGTGAAAGTGATGATTCTGAGACTGAGATGGAAGTGAAGAATGAACCTGTTGAGGTTAAGGCTGAGGAAACGAGTTCTGGAATGGTGATTGATACAGTTTCTGATGTTCCTGAAGAGTGTAGATCAGTTTATTCAGATTCTGAGAGCGAATCAGACACAGAGGCAAGTGTTGATTCTTTAGATGATGATATTGATCAGTTGCTGGCAGAAGCTGACTTTTTGATGACGAAGAAGTCATGCATTGCTGATGATGCTTTCACCAAGATTGACTACTCCAAGTTTTTCACTGGAAAGGAAGCTCATTTTGCGTTGATGGCCATGACTGAACCGCCTAAACCGGTAAGTTCTGAATCTAGCACTGATGTTATGAGTGATAAATATTGTGGAACATGTGATAGATTGACTGAGGAGAATAAACAACTCCGAATTTCACGTGATAGTGCTATTCTGAACTGTCAATTTACTCGCAAAGAGTTGAATGCTTTCAACAAAGTATTAGATGGCTATAAAAAGGATATTTCCGACTTGAAAAACACTTTGTCATTGAAACAATTGGCAATAAATAACTATATCAATGAAATTGAAAACACCAAGTTGGAAATGGCAGCCATAAAATGCTTTGCTGAAAAGGTTAACAAGAAGTTGGAAAGTTATAAGAATGTTGCTTATGTGGTAGATCATATCATTGATGATAACACCACCAATTACAAGTCTGTACCATCTCCGGTTCTTTTTGAAAATCATAACTATCACCAAGTTATACCGGAGAGCTCGGTAAAATCAGACTCATCATCGGAAATGGAATCTAATACCTCGAGTATTGGTGATCCTTATTCCGATGTGAGACCGATTTTAGGCTTGAATGATGAGGGTGTTTATGCTGAGAGTGTAAATTCAGACTCAGAGAATGATGATACTGGTAGTGATCAAACAGTTAATGTATGTGAGATTCCAAAAGAAAATCACATCATTACTACTGAACCAGTGTCACCATCTGATCATGTTCATCCGATGGCAAATGCTAATCGTGATAAAAAATCTGAAAAGAATGATGTTAAGAAAGATAATGGTGTTAAGAATGTTGTTAAAGAGAATGAGCTGAATGAACCAATTGACAAACCTGTCAAGGTATTTTATCGGATGGAAGGATCCGATAAGATCATTGCTGATGAGGAATTTCCAATTAAAAACGTTAACTATTCTAAACTTGATAAAATCTGGCAAGAAAGCACTATATGGTTTCCAAAACATGAGAGAACAAACGAAATTCCACCAGAAATCTTAAAGAAATTGTTTTCTGAAGTTCCTCAAGAACCAAAGGTCCATGTCACTGAGTTCATTCGACCAGATGATAAAGCAAATGGTTTTCATGAGCCCTCTTACTCGAAAGGACCACTTCCTGAGAGTTTGAGAAATCAACAGTATAATGATCAATATCCTGTTAGATCATTTGCTCCACCAAATGCTCATTATGTTTTTGAAGAATATAGAAAATGCTTTAAATGTGGAGAACGCGGGCATTTACTTGCTCAGTGTCCATATGTGAGGCATAAAAGACATGAGGTTGAAGTTAGAAATTCCATGAGAAAGCCGATTGATCATTATGTTCCACCACATAGACGGGTTGTTCCTCAACAACAACAGTTTCATAATCAAAACAATTTTCAAATGAGGAACAACCGTCCATTTCAATATGATCAAAGAAATCGGATAGCTATGGAACAATCTTGGAGAAAGCCTGTGGTGAACACAACATTTGATAGACAAAAGGTTCCACAAAAACCAATTGTCAAATCAAATGTTGGACCTAAGTCTGTTAATTCAGAAAAGGTTGCCAAGAAAGTTACTTTTGGTAACAATGTTCAGAAACCAATTGAGAAACCAAAATCTCAAATTCGTATTCTTAAAAGGTCTGAACAATCTTGGACACCTAATGGTACTCCAGGAGCTTCTACTTCGAAGGTAAGTGAGAAAAATGAAAGTGTTTTGAACAATCAGAAAAAGATTGATCCAAAACAGAAAATTGTTGAAAAAGTTAATGAGGATGTTTCTTTGAAAGCCAATGTTCAAAGGCCCAAGACTCAGGCTTGGGTCCCCCGAAAGAACTAAATGTTTACTTTTTGTGTGCAGGGAGCTTCAGCTGGCCCTATTAGCAGTCTCTGGATTGTTGATAGTGGAGCTTCAGGCCACATGACGGGGGATTTGGCATTGCTGTTTGATGTGAAAAACATTAATGGAGGGTATGTCGCTTTCGCGGGTAATAAAGGAGGATATATCACGATGGAAGGAAGCGTGAGTAATGGGATTGTGACTTTCGAGCGGATTTCTTATGTCAAGCAGATAGACTATAATCTGTTGAGCGTCAGTCAAATATGCGATAAACAATTCTCTGTGCATTTTGATGACAAATCCTGTTATATTCTCAAGCCGGGCTTCAAAATTCCAAAGGAATGGGTAATGTTGATGGCACCTCGAGTCAACAATCTTTATATTCTTGACATGTCCAAGGCGATGACACCACAGGGACAGATAACATGCTTTCTATCCAAGGCGACCGAAAAAGAATCGATAATGTGGCACCGCAGAATGGGGCACATTCATCTGAGGAAAATGAATCAACTGGTGAGAAATGGGCTTGTCGATGGAGTAAACGTGAAACATTTCCATCTGAACGACAAGTGTGTAAGCTGTATGAAAGGAAAACAACACAAACAGTCCCATAAAGTGAAGAAAGTTAACTCTGTTGAGATGCCGCTTGAGCGATTGCACATGGACCTTTTTGGACCGGTTAAGCGCAAAAGTCATCTTGGAGAGCTTTATTGTTTAGTCGTCACTGATGACTATTCAAGATTTTCATGGGTGATGTGTTTGAAGAACAAAAGCGACGCCTTTACCAATCTACAAGTTCTGTTCACTCGACTGGAGAATATCTACAATTTGAAGATAAAAAGAATCAGGAGTGACAACGGGACGGAGTTCAAAAACGACAAGATGGATGAACTTTGTGAAAGCAAAGGGATACATCATGAATATTCGGCTCCGTATACCCCGCAACAGAACGGTGTTGCTGAAAGAAAGAATAGGACTCTAATTGAGGCGGCTAGAACAATGCTCGCTGACTCAAATCTTCCAGTAATGTTCTGGAATGAGGCGATTTATGCAGCAAATTATACATTAAATCGGGTTATAACAGTGAAGAAGTTTGGAAAAACATCTTATGAACTGTTACACCGACGAAAGCCCAATTTAGAGTATCTAGAACCTTTCGGGGCGCCATGCACGATGTTGAATCCAGGTGAGAAGTTTAGTCCTAAAGCTGAGGAGGGATATTTTGTTGGATATGCAACCCCGCTCAAACGGGTATTCAACAAGCGAACTCGTCAAGTGGAGGATTGGGCTAACGTGGAAGTTCAACGATACACTCAAAATTTGCAAGGCACGGGCCCTGATTGGATGTTTGATTACAAAGATTTCTTTGAATCATTCAACCTAGATAGCCTGGTTGAAGAAGCTGTTATCAGATTACTTTACGAGTGTGAAAACGCGGCGACTTCACCGTTGATGCGTCCAATCACCGTAAACCCCCCACCAGCTTCTAATGATACCAGTGCTCTTATACAAGAAGAAGAGATGTTTCAAGAGGCTTCAACTTCATTAGACACTTCAGAATCTGAAGATGAACAATTTGAAGAAGCAGTTCTTGAACATGCAGAGGAATTAGAAGAGCAACCTGTGAACCCAACTCCAAATCCAGATGTTGCTTCTTCGTCTAACACGGGTCATGATCAGGATGCTGTAGAAAACTTGACTGCTCAGACGGGAGTGATTGTACTTGTTAATCCGGAATCTCGGAAACATCGTATTCACCCGATGGAGCAAGTTATCGGTGATCCTGGAAGTGGTGTTATGACCAGAGGGCAGCTAAAAAGTGTTAACTCGCCAGAGAGTTTTGGTGCTTTAGCATTGTATGCCAAAATTCAGAAATCTGGTAGTCAAAATGATTGGCCGTTTGCATGTTATGTGTCGCAGGTAGAGCCAAGGACATACAAAGACGCTTTGAATGAAGATGCCTGGGTTGAGGCAATGCAGGAGGAGTTATTGCAATTCCAGAAATTGGGAGTCTGGACGCTCACAGATTTGCCGCCGGGAAGGAAGAAAATAGGCACTAAGTGGGTGTTTAAGTGCAAAAAGGATGATCGTGGAGTTATGGTTCGCAACAAAGCCAGATTGGTTGTGCAGGGTTTCCATCAAATCGAAGGAATTGATTACAACGAAATCTATGCACCAGTAGCACGAATTGAAGCTATTCGGATGTTCCTCGCGTTTGCTTCATACAAGAAATTCAAAGTCTATCAAATGGACGTCAAGAGCGCATTTTTGTACGGGAAAGTCAAGGAGGAGGTTTATGTCGGGCAACCACCAGGCATTGAGGACCCAATCCACCGGGACAAGGTCTACGTGCTAAACAAAGCTTTATATGGTTTGCACCAGGCTCCAAGACAGTGGTACGAGGAGCTAAGTACATACCTCATCTCCAAAGGATTCAAGCGCGGCCTCGTCGATTGCACCCTCTTTACGAAGAAGACGGGAGATGACTTGCTTCTAGTACAGATTTACGTTGATGATATTATATTTGGTTCAACTAACGAACTTTTGTGCAGGGAATTCGAAACTGTAATGCAGGAAAAGTTCGAAATGAGCGCTATGGGGGAGATGCAGTTTTTCCTCGGCTTACAGGTGGACCAAAGACCCGACGGGATCTTCATTCACCAGACGAAATATGTAGCCGACATCTTGAGCCGATTCCAGATGGAGGACTCTAAGCCGATGGATACCCCGATTCAACCCAATCACGGGATTGGAGTGGACGCTAAGGGGGAGCTGACAGACCCATTTACATACAGAGCAATCATCGGATCTCTGATGTATTTGACAGCGTCTCGACCAGATATTATGTATGCAACGTGTCTCTGTGCTCGCTATCAATCGAAGCCGAAACAAAGTCATCTGACGGCGGTCAAGCGTATCCTTCGATATCTGAAGGGTTGTCCATCAAAAGGACTTTGGTACCCTAATGATGATGATTTTGATTTTATTGCTTTTAGTGATGCAGATTGGGGCGGCTGTGACAAAGACAGCAAATCAACTACAGCCGGTTGCCAGTTTTTAGGGAGCAGGTTAATTACCTGGCAATGCAAGAAACAGACTTCCGTCGCACTGTCTACATGTGAAGCCGAGTACATTTCAGCCTCGAGTTGCTGTTCGCAAGTGCTCTGGATCCAACAACAGATGGTCGATTACGGTTTGCAGTTTTTTAAAACCCCTATACACTGTGACAACGAAGCCGCAATTGCATTAACTAAAAATACTGAAAATCATTCTAAAGCGAAACATATCCGGATTAAATATCATTTTATCCGTGATTGTTACGCTAAGGAATTGATAGATATGGTCAAAATCCATACTGACTACCAACGTGCAGATTTGTTTACAAAAGCTTTTGACAGATCCCGCTTTGAATATCTTTTGAAAGTAAACAATATAAAGGAAAAACAGGACTAATCGGCTCCTCGGTTTATCGCTTTTTAGTTTTTAGTTTTAGTTTTAAATTTTTGCTAATTGGGAATTTCTCTTTACTATCATAATCCTCAAAGAAGTTGATGCTTTCGAGGGGGTTGTTTAATCCTCAAAGAAGTTGATGCTTTCAAGTGGATTGTTTCTTTCAAATTTTTGTTTTGTTTTTCAGAAAAATTAAAAACCCAAAAATATGTTCTTTATTTTAGGGGGAGTCACTTTATCAGAAAAACCAAAAACATTGAAAAATTTTCAAAATACCTAAAAAATTAGAAAAACCAAAATGATTTTCAAAATATCTCAAAGGCCTCCCAACGAGTGTTCGTGATATCGTTGAAGGAGCCGAACCAACCACCCTAGAAAAAGCCATTCGTTTAGCTTCCAAAATATCGGATAACCAAGTGAAAGATGGAACCTTAAATATCCCAAACACCATCAAAACCGTCAACCAAACCACCACTATTCCCACTGAGAAACCAAAACCCCGCCAACCAATAGCAATAACCAAAAACACAAGTCTCGAAACCAAAACTATGCCGTTACTACTCCATCAACTGAAGCTCAAGCCCCAACTCCTGTTAACCATGTGCCTGCCAAGAAACCTTACACCGGCTCATTCCCAAAGTGTAACACGTGCCAATTTCATCACCTAACGACCTCTGCTTTCTGTTTCTGTACCAATTGTAACCGCTATGGGCACCTTGTCCAAACTTGCAAAACCGGCCCTAGAACCCAAAACAACCAACCTCAAGTTGCCAAACAACCCCAAGCTGCTAACCAACCTCCTCTAGCCATCGGCAATGGCTGTGCATGTTATAAGTGTGGTGATCCTAACCATTTGGGGTCACGAATCTGTTCTATGCAACATCCGAGAAATCGACCGTCTTCGTAGCTCTCAATTTCAAAATGATCTCATCAATCGTATTCGAGACGCTCAACACACATCGTTCAATTAAAATACTCTATACGAAGAGATGTCTTGTGATGCCGAGTTACACTTGGAGTCCAAGGCAAATGGGATTCTCTACTACCTTGATCATATTTGGATTCCCAATCGTGATGACCTTCGTGCTCTTGTAATGAATGAAGCACACAAATCCCGATACTCCATTCATCCCAGTGCAGATAAAATGTATCAAGATCTCTGTCGCCATTATTGGTGGCCCGGTATGAAAAAGGACATTGCTCTCTTTGTGTCCAAATGTCTCACTTGCTCCAAAGTAAAAGTCGAGCACCAACGACCATCGGGTTTGCTCGAACAACCCGAAGTCCCTATGTGGAAATGAGAAAGCATTGCTATGGATTTAATTACCAAGCTCCCTCGAACATCATCCGGTCATGATAGCATTTGGGTAATCATTGATCGTCTAACCAAGTTAACTCACTTCCTCCCCATTCGTGAAGATTACAAAGTTGAAAAACTAGTCCATATCTACACCAAAGAAATCATTTGTCGTCATGGTATTTCTCTTGACATCATTTCAGATCGTGATGGTCGATTCACCTCCCGTCTTTGGGAAACATTTCAGGCTACCATGGGAACTCAGCTTAATCTTAGTACAGCCTTTCATCCACAATCTGATGGTCAAACTGAACGTACAATCCAGACTCTTGAGGACATGCTTCGATCTTGTGTAATCGATTTTGGTGGAAACTGGGATGCACATCTACTGTTGATCGAGTTCTCGTACAATAACAGCTACCATACCAACATCCAAATGGCTCCATTCAAAGCTCTCTATGGCCGAAAGTGTCGTTCTCCTATATGTTGGCATGAGATTGGTGAAGCACAAATCACTGGTCTCGAAATCATCCAGGAAATGACCAACAAAATCATTCAGATTCGTGACAATCTTTTAGCTGCTCGAAGCCGTCAGAAAAGCTATGCTGTTAAGCGGCGAAAGCCCCTTGAGCTCAATGTTGGTGATCAAGTACTCAACAATGTCCATCCCCTTGGAAAGGGGTAGTCAGATTCGGAAAGAAAGGAAAGTTAGCTCCACGGTATGTTAGACCATTCTAAATCATTGAGCGAATCGGGAAAGTGGCTTACAAGCTCGAATTACCCCAAGAACTCAACAATGTCCATCCCACCTTTCATGTCTCAAATTTGAAGAAGTGCTTAGCCGAAGGGAACATACACATTCCTCTTGATGACGTACGAATCGACGAGACTATGCATTTCGTCGAAAAACCAATGGAAATAATGGATCGTGAAGTCAAACAACTCAAATGAAAACGTATTCCCCTAGATAAAGTCCGTTGGGAATCGAAGAATGGACCCGAATTCACCTGGGAACATGAAGAGCAAATGAAGAAAAAGTACCCACATCTTTTCAGTCAAACCGCTTGATTAAATTTCGAGAAGAAATTTCCTAAAATAGGGGAGACTGTAACATCGCATGGTTTTTACTTTTTCAGGTATGCTATATTTAACAAATTCTAAATTCGCCATTACTCGCTTCTTTTATGTTACTCCTACCAATTCGTGACGTGCCGTCATTATAATTTATCCTATTCAATTTGGGCGTTATAACAAGAAACTCATTTAGTTAAGATCTTAATTTACAATTATTCATTTTAAAACATATAATATATATACATATATAATAATAATAAGTTAAAAAAAACGTGACTTAGTCACTTTGACTTTTTTCTGCAAAACCACAACAACAAAAACATGAAGCTTCGTTTCTTTTTTTTTTTCCTTTTAAAGCTCGACGAGGACAACATAAAATAATTAGGATTATTACTTAACAGTAAAGTTTAACCCTCACTTAATCTCCTCCGAACCACCGTAATAACTCTTTTTAATACCCTACCACCTTAACCCACCTATAAATACAACTCCTCTCCACCTTTTAACCTCTTCTTCATCCTTCTTGTCTCTAAAAACTCTCTCTAATCTTCAAAGTTTTGAGCAAACTTTCTGAAAACACATCAGTAAGTTTCTAGGCTCAAACCTCCATTTCTTTTCTGTTTTTCCTTCTCTTTTCTATCCAAAACTCCTTGGAGAAGCCTCTAGGATCTTCCCCATATTTATCCACAGAAGTATGATTAGGGTAGAGCACCTAAAAGAAGTCCCAAAGGTGTTTATTTTCTGATTCGTTTTTATGTTCTAAGTTGTTAAATGTAAAGGGACCAACCAAGTCCACTAACAATCTAATGTTAGAGGGATTTTTGCTATGGTATTGGTTGACCAAGGAGAGCCAAGGCTCATCTGAAGGAGTCACCAAACTTTATCTAAGCTTCTTGGTTATACTATGTATTATTATAAACTACTTTCAATCTTCTATCTTATTATCCTATTAATAATCTTTTGGAAGGTTTGTGGTTACACCCTACCTTACCAACTCTCTTGACCCTTCTTGTGCCATGGATTAATCGACACTAGAAAGGGGAAATCCCATGTCCAAAACCCACGTTTATTCCATAAGCGAAGTGGTTATGACATGAACTTATCAATCGGATTCACATTCCTAACCTTATACCATCCGAATCATCTATGATTATTTTGTGCTTGGTCTAACTTATTCTCCTGACCATCCGAGTTGCCTTAAAGTCAATTTGTGTTTTGGTTAGCCTAAAAGGCTTGCATGATTCTCTTGAACCTATAACCTAAACTCGAACCTAAGACCCTCTATTCTTTAATTCTAGTTAATCAAGGCTAAAAACCTAATCTTCCAAGACTCTCTTTTGGAACCCTATCAAGATGCACCCAAAGGTGAGTCATACTTATCCCCTTTTCTTTTATCACTTTTGGGACCAACATGTATTATATGCAAAACACACTAATGCTTTCATAAACACACATGCTCAATCTATTAAACATACTTATATGCTATTTTCCATGCTTATGATTCTTAGATACTTAAACATAATTATTTTTGAACGGTGACTTTCTTAACTGGTGTGGCAGAGATCATCACATCCGCCTAATCGGCAGACCCAGACCACCCACGCGTCCAGACTATGTTGTCTGAACCAGGTCCACGCTGGTACGGTGGGGCTGCGGTGTTCGCCCGGAAACCGTACTGCCTCCACACGAGTTAACCTCGCTGGAGTAACAGCCGGATGAAAACCGGGTCGCCTCAGATTCGAACCTGCGCATCCACTAGCTTACAGGCTCTCCTCTTCATTGGCATGCTTGTGTCAGGAGTAGAACTTGGGACCTAAACTGGTCCAAGCTCTATCCATCATCCACATGACCACTCCACCATAGGTGGAAGGTCAGATACTTAAACATAATTCATTAACTATTAATAGCCCACTTAACATGTATAGCGCTATAGGAGTAGCACACCGCCCCCTTTATGGGTCATTGTTAAGATTTAAACGGCCTAGCATGAATATATTAGGTATACGTTGTGGATTCGCGGGTTTGAGTTATGTCTTTTGTATGATATGTATGTGCAATGCTATAGTATGAGATTCGAGCAAACCATTCTAAATACTATGTATGTAAACTAAGACTAGTATGCTCACCAATGCTTTATGTGTTGACAGATATTTTATATATGTTGTAGGAAATGTTTGATGCAGGATTTTCAAGAAAACGATTTAGGATTGGACTAGAAACTCACGACTACTTTAATTATCTATGTTTTAATGTTGTATTTTTCCTTTCTATGAGATGATTCGTATTCTGTGTGACATCCGTCACTTTTTATTTTATTTTAATAATAATAATAATAATAATAATAATAATGATAATAATAATAATAGTAATAATAAAAAAAAAAAAACTAGATCCATAATTGATATGTTAAGTAAACCCATCCTTGAGCCCAACCAAGTCCAAGCCCAACCACCCTTCCCTTTTTCCCTTGTTGATCTCGGGCTGGGCCCTGCTGAGCCCAAGGGGGGGGGGGCGGCCCAAACCAACAACCCCTCCTTCTTTCTGTATTAACCAAACAAAAAAAATGTTGCTCCAGACAAGATTCGAACCCGTGCCACCCTCTACACAACCCACGCGCGTTACCCACCTGCTCCACACACTCTCATTGTTTTTAACCCAACCTTATTTGTATTTAACCCCACATCTGTTCTTCCTTTTCCTTAGCAGCGTGCAGCAGCAACAGCAGATATGGTTTTTATTTTCTTTTTTCTCTCTTTTGTCAAATCAATAGCTTGATTAAAGCTTATTAATCATGGTTGACCATCGTTCCGTGATTGCCGGCCTATTACAACACGATTACACGTCAAATGCACATCAATCGTTGACCAATTATTCAAATTATTACGCGTATGATAATAAACGTGGTCAACTTTCCAATTAACCTTAATCATCGACCCTCAGTATAAATAGATGTATTCCGAACCTTGTATACTCGCTCACAACTCTCTCTCAACCTCCAATTCTCTCTAAATTACTCTGATTATTATTATTGTGTTCGTTGTTTGACTTTTGCCTTGACCCGGCTTTTATCATCAATCCAACACTGTGAGTACGATTAATTGTGTGGGTTTTATTCATCGGCCATCACACATCAATAGCCCTATGGTTAATCAGGCTATTGATGTGTGATTTGTCCAATTGAAAATTCTAGGGTTCGTCGTATGGAATTGGGGATAAATCTGGAAACGCGTATTGTATTTATTTATTTTAAACAGAAGATATCACAACCACCGGCCTAGGCCAAGTGGTTGTGACCTTGTTCCACCACAGTGGTTACCCGGGTTCGAGTCCCGGCTCTGACCGTTTTTTGTTCTTTTCTTTTCTTTTCTTTTTTAAAAAAAAAAACAAACAATTATATATATATATATATATATATTAAACCTTTTAATCTTATAAATTCATTTTAAAATATCAAAACTATTTTATAAATTCCAAAAAAATTATATTTGTTTAATCTGAGATAAAAGTGTTATTCACAATTTTTATTTTTCAAAAATTCATTTATTTAATATTTATAATAATTAAATCAATTTTATACTATTATATTTATAAAAATCCATTTATATATCAAAACAATTTTATTAAATTCTCCAAAAATTATCCTGACTTTTTATAAAGTTAAACGTTACTGAAATAAATTTTAATTCAGTAAAATCATTTATTTCATATTTTTAATCAATTTTTGTTAGATTTAATCATAATTAAATCATAATAAATCCAATTTTCATCACTTTTGCACCAAAATTTTATAAAATTTATTTTTATTTATTTAGAACAGAAATATGATTTTTAAAATAATAATTCTTTAATTTTAGTATTTTAAATATTAAAGTTAAAGTTTGACAATTTGTAATAAATAGATTTAATAATCTATTTTAAAGAAAATAATTTTATAAAAATTATTTTTATACTTTAAGCACATTCTTGTGACCATCCCAGGTTTAACATTTATAAAAAGATTTTTAGTTATTTATTTACTAAATTTCTCTCAATTGGCGAATATTTTTAATATTAATCAAACGAGCAATTATCCCCAATTCAAAGCCCTAGAAATACATGCATCCTAGAGTTATTTCACTTACACATTATCAATTACTTTAGGTTGATACTTTGAGATAGTTCCAACACATATTTCGTTGTCCAAGTTCAATTACAAGCTATTACGTAAACAGTGAGTATTCCTACCCCTTTTTGCTTTTATACATTTTTGGGGTGTTACATGTACACTATTACAATTTCAAATACAAGTTTACATTTTTACAATACAATTCTAGTACTATGTGCATTGCTTACAACGTGCTTTATGCTTAGACAATACATGTGGATTACATTTGTACTTAGTGAAATCATTAACATGGTACAAGCCGACCTTAACATTGGATAACGCTATTTGGATTGACAACCCGCCTAGATTGATTCTCCCCCTTTTTCATCGGAGAATCCGTGGCCATTGTTAAGTTACCATCCATTTGTTGGATAGGTACACTACAGTTCATACAGTACATTATACAGTCACAGGGTTGATTTCGCTCATTGTATGATACATAGTTTACATATTTGCACTGTAGCTTGCACTTGAATTGTATAACTTTTTAACCTACTATATATATCAAATCTAGGAATGCTCACCAACATTTCATATGTTGACCAAACCTATTTTTGTACATGTTTCAGGTGCAGTTTGATCTAGTGCTTTAGCAAGAGACATTTAGTGTTTTATTTCAATTTAGTTATTTCAATATTTACATTTCATTTAGACAATGTAATTTCCATTTCCATGTAAGACAATTCTGGTTTATTCATTAATATTTACATTTTAGTACCATGTTCTTTTGAACAATTGTCACTACGTGGCACCTCGATGATTCCGCCATCGGTTGGGGTGTTACAGATTGGTATCAGAGCCATGGTTATAGGGAAATAGGTTATTAGATAAAATGGCCTAGACTATAACCGAACTTCAACTTTCATGCATTATATTTCCTAAACTACCCTACCCCTCATTTCCCTCTACTTTCCTTCTTCCATCTTTCCCTTCTTCTCTCTCTCCATTCTTCTCATCTTTCATCATGGTGCATAGAGATGGTGTCCTACAGGGAGTGGAAAGTTTACATCATCATAGAACGGGAGCAGTACCTTTTATGAAGACACTCTTAGGCATAATGCCTACTCTTATTTTTGCTCCTTCAAAGTTGTTGAACTTTAATGAGTGTGATAAGGACACGTGCAATCTGGAAGGGTGGACGCCTGTACACTGGGTTTTCTGGCATAGGCAAGCATAGCGCATAAATCCATTTACGGACCTGTTATGCTTACCTGGGGATTCCTGGAGTGAGTGTCCACTTATAGGCTAAAGCATGTCTTCTTTGATCACCATTGGGTTCAATTCCTTTGAAAAGTCAACGTTCTTGTTGGGCTTTACAGCTAGACAAGGGCACTCCAAGCATCTTATGCAAACTATCAATAATACCCTCTCGTTTCATATATAACATTTTGTATTTCATGATCTTCATATATTGCTTACAAGTTCATACTACGTAATCATCTGTACGGTTATACATTTACATTTTCTAATCTCATGATTATTCATTGACTACCTCATAGATGTCTGCTCGCCGCATGCTGCGTGATGCCAGCCAACGCCCTGTTCGTGCTTCTGGACGACGTTCTGATCGTCGCCTTGCATATTTAGTCTCCGAGCAAATTGCTGCAGTAATCCCAAACCTTGTCAGTGAGATAACCCAGAATAGTAACAGTGCCAACACAGGGAGTACGACTCAATTTCGGTGCACTTTCAAACACTTTAACTCTTGCAACCCCACAAAATTCACTGGTGAGGAGGGTGCTACTGGCCTCCTCCAATGGTTTGAAAGCATGGAGAGTACTTTTGTGAACAGTGAATGTCCTGATGAACTCCGCGTTCGCTATGCTACTAGTGTCCTTCAAAAGGGGGCGCTAACCTGGTGGAATGGCGAAAAGCGCAATCGAGGAGCTGATGTTGTTTTATCATTATCTTGGGCAGATGTTAAGGAACTCATGATCGCCAAATTCTGCCCTAGGAACGAAATCAGGAAACTAGAGGAAGAGTTCCATGGACTGAAACAAGACAGTGGTGAGAATCTTGCGTATAATACTCGATATCACGAACTTAGCATACTGGTTCCACACATGGTCACCCCAGTCTCACGAGCAATCGAAAAATATATCGAGGGATTACCTGACCTGATTCAAGACGTTGTCACTGGAGGCAAAGCCACTACGGTAGAAGAAGCCATCCAACTTGCAGCCACATTAACAGACAAACACGTAAGGAAAGGAAACTTGGTTAGGAAGGGCACCAAGACACCTACTGAGAAAACCACCAATGTTGTTGAACAATCTAAGACTGTTTTAGCAAAGGCCGCCACTACTGCTTCGAACTCTAAGAAACGAATGGGCGATACTCAGAACCATGCTGTTGTTGATCCGGTGGCTCAGCCTCCTATCAAGAAAGCCTACACGGGAATCCATCCTCAATGCAACACCTGCAAATATCATCACCCTGCAAATCTTCCATGCCGTCAATGCACTAGATGTGGAAGGTTTGGACACTTTATTACCACTTGTCGAGTAATGGTTGGGACACAGAGTAATCATCAAACAGCTGCCCAGGGACCACTACAGATTACTAATGATCGGGCATGTTATCATTGTAGAGACCCTAATCACATGCTACCCCAATGTCCCAAATTGAACAATGTAAACCTGGTGGCACATGGACGAGCTTTCAATATCAATACCAACGAAACAACTGATCAGGATGACGTTAATCCCACTGGTTAAGCCATGTATGAAATCTTCCCAAGACTCGAGAATCCAATACTTGTGTTTTCATTTTCATAATTCTATTTTCATTTTGTACCCAAATTTGTCGCACTCATTAGCATACAACATCTAGAAATTTCCTTGCGTATTATTGTGTATTAACACAGATTGGAAATTTATTATATTGATTACGTTTATTTCCAATCATACAAGACTCTATCTTACATTTATTTGAAACGTTTGGACTTGATACTTGATCTTACAGACGCTTTTCTAAGAAAACATCATTGGTTATTACATGAAACTAGATATTTTCCTTAATTTGACTACGCATTGAACATTCTATTTATTCAAGATACTCGTAAACATTTAACTATTCATGATAGCACTTACACTTAATGGTTGTAGTACTTACAAACTTGCTTGCATAAACATGCTATCAATTTGCAATCTATGTGAATAATAATTGCTGCACTTAATAGAGGTCATCATGCCTTTTTCAACAGTCGGGAGAGGCCCTACAACCTGCTCCACGACTGGTGGAGGCTATCGAACATACTCAACGATTGGTAGAGGTCACTATGCCTTTTCAAACAGTCGGGAGGGGCCCTACAACCCACTCCACGGCTGGTGGAGGCTATCGAACCTGCTCAACAATCGGTGGGGTCATAGAAGGACGCAAAACCTTAATGTAACGTAAATTGATGATTCCGGTCCGGAACGTAATCATGAATTTACAGGTACATTAGGGTAGTGTGAAATTCTATTAGAGTTTTTGGAAAGGCGTCCAGTACGTTTTCAAGGTATCAAAGGTGTGGTGGGTTAGCTGCGGTACACCCTGTATACAAACACTAATGATGCATTGAAAGTGAAACTGGAAGTCGAACCAGGAACAAACTCTGTTTGCTTGTTAGTTCATTTAGTCTTTTATAGTCAACCAACTCGTACATTTATTTTAGGAT
Source organism: Ambrosia x helenae (assembly GCA_030844895.1). NCBI lineage: Eukaryota > Viridiplantae > Streptophyta > Magnoliopsida > Asterales > Asteraceae > Ambrosia > Ambrosia x helenae. The sequence continues at coordinate 32,175,886 of CM061225.1, forward strand.
TCCTGAACTTGCAATTTAAGTGATTTACTGGATTCTTATTCTCTTTACTATTCGAGACGAACCTAATCCAATCAAACCTCATATCCAAATCTTTCGAACTTTTCAAACCACAGTTATCTTAATTTCTACCCAAGCATCCATAACCCTATATTTCTAATAACTTCGGGACGAAGTTTCTAAAAGTAGGGGATGTTGTGACATCCGTCACTTTTTATTTTATTTTAATAATAATAATAATAATAATGATAATAATAATAATAGTAATAATAAAAAAAAAACTAGATCCATAATTGATATGTTAAGTAAACCCATCCTTGAGCCCAACCAAGTCCAAGCCCAACCACCCTTCCCTTTTTCCCTTGTTGATCTCGGGCTGGGCCCTGCTGAGCCCAAGGGGGGGGGGGGGGGGCGGCCAAACCAACAACCCCTCCTTCTTTCTGTATTAACCAAACAAAAAAAATGTTGCTCCAGACAAGATTCGAACCCGTGCCACCCTCTACACAACCCACGCGCGTTACCCACCTGCTCCACACACTCTCATTGTTTTTAACCCAACCTTATTTGTATTTAACCCCACATCTGTTCTTCCTTTTCCTTAGCAGCGTGCAGCAGCAACAGCAGATATGGTTTTTATTTTCTTTTTTCTCTCTTTTGTCAAATCAATAGCTTGATTAAAGCTTATTAATCATGGTTGACCATCGTTCCGTGATTGCCGGCCTATTACAACACGATTACACGTCAAATGCACATCAATCGTTGACCAATTATTCAAATTATTACGCGTATGATAATAAACGTGGTCAACTTTCCAATTAACCTTAATCATCGACCCTCAGTATAAATAGATGTATTCCGAACCTTGTATACTCGCTCACAACTCTCTCTCAACCTCCAATTCTCTCTAAATTACTCTGATTATTATTATTATTGTGTTCGTTGTTTGACTTTTGCCTTGACCCGACTTTTATCATCAATCCAACACTGTGAGTACGATTAATTGTGTGGGTTTTATTCATCGGCCATCACACATCAATAGCCCTATGGTTAATCAGGCTATTGATGTGTGATTTGTCCAATTGAAAATTCTAGGGTTCGTCGTATGGAATTGGGGATAAATCTGGAAACGCGTATTGTATTTATTTATTTTAAACAGAAGATATCACAACCACCGGCCTAGGCCAAGTGGTTGTGACCTTGTTCCACCACAGTGGTTACCCGGGTTCGAGTCCCGGCTCTGACCGTTTTTGTTCTTTTCTTTTCTTTTCTTTTTAAAAAAAAAACAAACAATTATATATATATATATATATATATATATTAAACCTTTTAATCTTATAAATTCATTTTAAAATATCAAAACTATTTTATAAATTCCAAAAAAATTATATTTGTTTAATCTGAGATAAAAGTGTTATTCACAATTTTTATTTTTCAAAAATTCATTTATTTAATATTTATAATAATTAAATCAATTTTATACTATTATATTTATAAAAATCCATTTATATATCAAAACAATTTTATTAAATTCTCCAAAAATTATCCTGACTTTTTATAAAGTTAAACGTTACTGAAATAAATTTTAATTCAGTAAAATCATTTATTTCATATTTTTAATCAATTTTTGTTAGATTTAATCATAATTAAATCATAATAAATCCAATTTTCATCATTTTTGCACCAAAATTTTATACAATTTATTTTTATATATTTAGAACAGAAATATGATTTTTAAAATAATAATTCTTTAATTTTAGTATTTTAAATATTAAAGTTAAAGTTTGACAATTTGTAATAAATAGATTTAATAATCTATTTTAAAGAAAATAATTTTATAAAAATTATTTTTATACTTTAAGCACATTCTTGTGACCATCCCAGGTTTAACATTTATAAAAAGATTTTTAGTTATTTATTTACTAAATTTCTCTCAATTGGCGAATATTTTTAATATTAATCAAACGAGCAATTATCCCCAATTCAAAGCCCTAGAAATACATGCATCCTAGAGTTATTTCACTTACACATTATCAATTACTTTAGGTTGATACTTTGAGATAGTTCCAACACATATTTCGTTGTCCAAGTTCAATTACAAGCTATTACGTAAACAGTGAGTATTCCTACCCCTTTTTGCTTTTATACATTTTTGGGGTGTTACATGTACACTATTACAATTTCAAATACAAGTTTACATTTTTACAATACAATTCTAGTACTATGTGCATTGCTTACAACGTGCTTTATGCTTAGACAATACATGTGGATTACATTTGTACTTAGTGAAATCATTAACATGGTACAAGCCGACCTTAACATTGGATAGCGCTATTTGGATTGACAACCCGCCTAGATTGATTCTCCCCCTTTTTCATCGGAGAATCCGTGGCCATTGTTAAGTTATCATCCATTTGTTGGATAAGTACACTACAGTTCATACAGTACATTATACAGTCACAGGGTTGATTTCGCTCATTTGTATGATACATAGTTTACATATTTGCACTGTAGCTTGCACTTGAATTGTATAACTTTTTAACCTACTATATATATCAAATCTAGGAATGCTCACCAACATTTCATATGTTGACCAAACCTATTTTTGTACATGTTTCAGGTGCAGTTTGATCTAGTGCTTTAGCAAGAGACATTTAGTGTTTTATTTCAATTCAGTTATTTCAATATTTACATTTCATTTAGACAATGTAATTTCCATTTCCATGTAAGACAATTCTGGTTTATTCATTAATATTTACATTTTAGTACCATGTGCTTTTGAACAATCGTCACTACGTGGCACCTCGATGATTCCGCCATCGGTTGGGGTGTTACATTCTGTTATCTTTTAGACAATGATTATGCTATGAATGAAATTTTATCTTTAAATTATATTGTCACAAATTCTAGTGTCATGAAGTCTTTGAAAAATCTATCACAAGTCGCGCCTCGATGTATTCCGCCATCGGTTGGGGTGTGACACGGGGTATGAAACCTTAAAACTAGATTCGAGCTGTTGATCACTTCTGCAGTCTAGAGCATAAGAGGAAGTCTGCAATTAACAAGCCGCCCGCCAAAAACAAGCGAGCACATACCAAGGTGGAACGAGCTCTTTTGTCAGTCACTGTTACAAAAAGGTATATACACACACACACGCACACACATATACATAGATGATAATGTTTATTTAACTTATAATTTAACTTTTAATGTTAAACGAAGCATCGAACGGTATGAAGCATATCGTACTGGACATACAGGAAGGCAGGGGACGTTTGATGCCCCTCAGAATGAAAAGAATTATGTAAGCATTTATTTATAATCTATTAAATCACTTTTGTAAAATACAGCACAGGTAAAAGTCGCGGGTTGAGTCTGAAAATCAACGGATCGCCGAAAAAGTAGAAGGAGGAGGAAGCAGCTCCCAACAGTTGGATTAGGTTGGTATATATTTGTGTATGTTAATTTCATGTTTTTGCGATTGTTTGTTGCGTTTAAAGTAGGTTAAAACTAATATTATTTGGGGTGTTTAATGATTGGTATATTTGAATAAGTGTTGGGTAGACGTCGCAGACATGTTCGGAGATTGGGCATATGCCTTGTCCGAGAGAAAGCCTTCCGCAAGTTACGCCAACACAACCGATGTTTACACAAGTATGTCTTTGTAGTTTAAGTGTTAGTATTTGACCCGTTTGGTATAAATATGTTTAATAAGTAGGATATTTGATCAATTTGGTATATATTTGTAGTTTATTTGTTGGTATTTGACCTGTTTCGTATAAATATGTTTAGTAAGTAGGATACTTGACCCATTTGGTATATATTTGTAGTTTATTTATTTATAGTTTACCCATTTGGTATAAACATGGCTACGGTTCTTGGGTGCAAGGTAGGGACGCTTCCGTTTGTTTACTTGGGGCTAAAAGTCGGAGCTAATATGAACAGGGTGTCGAATTGGGATGGGGTTATTGATACTATTAAAGGGCGTCTTCAATCTTGGAAGGCCAATCTCTTGTCGATTGGGGGTAGGTTAACTTTGATTAAATCGGTTCTTTCGAGCCTTCCGGTATATTATCTGTCTTTGTACAAGGCGCCGATGGCGGTGGTTAACAACATTGAAAAAATTATGAGACACTTTCTTTGGTGTGGTTCTAAAGAAGGGAGGGGTGTTCATTGGGTTTCTTGGGATGTTGTTACTAAACCGAAAAAGGCTGGAGGGCTAGGAATTGCTAAAATAGTTGATGTAAATTCTGCTTTGATGGTTAAATGGGCTTGGAGGTTTAGGGTCGAGGCTAATGGTTTGTGGAGAAAGGTTGTGTGCAGTATTCATGGTGGTCGAAATAGGTGGGTTTTTCTGCCTGTAAAGAAGAATATATCCGGGTGCTGGAAGACTATTGTTGGGTTGCTTGAAAAATTGGTTTTGCATAGTAAAGTTACTAAGTATTGGATTAAGGGCGATCTGGGTAATGGAGAAGATATCAAGTTTTGGAAGGATATTTGGTATGGCGATATTCCGCTCATGGAAAGGTGGCCGAATTTATACACTAAAGAGGTAGATAAAAATTGCTTGGTTATAGATAGAATTGCGGAGGTTGATGCTGTGATGGCCCGGCGTCCTGAGTGGATTGTAGATGCGTCGTCTGTGGCTTCAATTTCGGAACTGCAAGATGTGGATTATATGCTGTCCAAGGTTGTTTTCAAGAGTGGTAATGATGTTTGGAAGTGGGCAGGGGATAAAGAAGGAAAATTTTCCGTTGCTAACGTTAAAAGACTCATGCAGAAGGGCCGATATGTGCAGCAAATTCAGCATAGGAAATGGATTTCATGGCTGCCGATAAAGCTTAACATTTTCGTTTGGAGATTGGAGTTGGATAGGGTTCCCACTCGAGTGGCGTTGATAAAGCGTAATATAAATATCCCAGATAGTAAATGTCCGTTATGTGATGTCGAGCCAGAATCTGCAGCACACTTATTCTGGCAGTGTGGTTTTTCAGAAGGGGTTTGGAAGGCGATTTTCAGTTGGTGTAAGGTGGATCCGGTTCTTTTTATCTCCATTGATGATCTGTTGAGGCTGCCCACGGCGATGGATAAGAAGACTAAATGGTATAAAAGAATCCTGCGAGGTATTTTGATGGTGGTTTGTTGGGCTATTTGGATCACAAGAAATAAAAAAATATTCGATAAGACGCCTAATAGAATAGTTGAGGTAGTCGCTTTAGTGAAATCATTGTCGTTTTTTTGGTTGAAAAACCGCTCCAGTTCTAGTAATTTGGAGTGGAAGGATTGGACGATATTTCCCATGTATATGTTGTAATTGTGGCGGTTCTTGTTTTTAAGTGCCGGCCTTGTTAATGAAAGTTTATGTTCAAAAAAAAATAGGATATTTGACCCATTTTGTATATATTTGTAGTTTAAATGTTGATAGTTGACCCATTTGGTATGTGTTTGTAGATTGACCCATTTGGTGTATGCATTTTTGCTAAATGTTAATATTTGACCTGTTTGGTATAATATGTGTAGTAAATAGGATATTTGACCCATTTGGTATATATTTGTAGTTATTTGTTGATAGTTGACCTATTTGGTATAAATATGTTTAGTAAATAGGATATTTGACCCATTTGGTATATATTTGTAGTTTAAATGTTGATAGTTGACCAATTTGGTATATGTTTGTAGTTTCACCCATTTGGTGTATGTATGTTTGCTAAATGTTAATATTTGACCCGTTTAGTATAAATATGTTTAGTAAATAGGATATTAATTTGACCCATTTGGTATAAATATATTTGTAGGAGCAAATTAATGCCTTGATGACGAATCCTCAATTCCAAGCGCAAATGCTCCAAATAGCTAATCAATTGGTCCAATCTCAAAACTTTGGAAATCAAGGCGGAAGCGGCAATAGTGGCGACCACGAAGACGACGACGACGAAGACGAAGACGTTTAGGCAGTTTTGGTATGTTTGTTTAGTTTTGATGGTATGCTTGAATGTAAATATTGGTATGTTAGTTTAGTTTTGATGATATGTTTAGACGAATGTTGGTTAAAATTGGTATGTTTATATATATATATATATATATGTAAATGTTGGTATGTTGGTTAATTAGTTTTGTTATTATTTTGTTTGGTTATCTGTGTGCGGACTAAGCGAACAGGAAAAAAAAGACCTTTAGCGGCGACGGCGTCACCGCTAAAGCACTTGCCCAGATTGCACAGGAATTTGCCACGTGGCAAAATGGTAAAAAAAATATCACGTGGATAAATACCTTTAGCGGCGGCACCTTTAGTGGCCACATGGGGCATTAGGCACCAGTATAATTAGATGACATCATTAGCAGCGACCGTCGCCGCTAAAGGTCCCCTTTCTTGTAGTGTCTAGAAGGCCCCAGCTATTCACACCCCCACCCTTCTATTTCAACCCCCCCTCAAAGCGTCTCGCTTTGGCCTAAGCGAGGCGCTTGGGGTCAAATCGTACGAGGTGGTAGGAAAAGTGGAATATTTTGATCCAAAGCGCCTAGCTTTGGCCAAAGCGAGGCGCTTTGGATCAAAGTTTTAATTTGGGGTATTTTTTTTGGTGTTTTGAATTGGTTTTTTTGTTTTTTTTTATTTTTTTAATATAATTATTTAAAAAAGTTAAAAAAAAAACTTGACATCATCAACCATGCATAGTCAAAGATTTTAACAATAGATTCAGGAAGCATGAATAATAGATTCAGTAGCGCTTTGGATCAAAGTTTTAATTTGGGGTATTTTTTTAGTGTTTTGAATTGATTTTTTATTTTTTAATATAATTATTTAAAAAAGTTAAAAAAAAAACTTGACATCATCAACCACGTATAGTCAAAGATTTTAACAATAGATCCAGGAAGGTTGAACAATAGATTCAGTACTTCCGGGAAAAATACAACATTAATCTTCGTTATCCTTTATCATCTCTAATCACGAAGACCTTGATCTGCAATATTAGAAAATTATAATTTCTTGACATGCTTGGTAACAGAGAAGAACACTTCTGTATCCTTTATCATCTCAAACAAGGGTTCCGCGTTTCGGTACGTTTTAATTGATCGGATGTGACTTCTGAAAATCAGAAACGATCAATTAAACATTACAAAACGCGTCAAACAGAGACCGGAAGCCCAACATGTCGATTAGACATGCAAAATTCGTGTTTTTTTGGAAAAATATGGGTATCGAATGTATAGTCAAAGCACCACGTACAATGATTCATGAAAGTTGAACAAACTCGGATGTTTCAACCAAAACACAAAAACGAGCAATAAACGACCCGTAACACCTCAAACAAATTTTATTGTATTGGGAACAACTAATAACATTTTAAAATGAATTAAAATTATTTTTTAATCAATAACAAGTATTTGAAATGAATTAAAACAAATTAATTAATTTTTTAAAAAAGGCCAAAGCGCCTGGCTTTAGCCAAAGCTAGGCGCCTGTGGTCTAATCAAGCAAACCTGGCGCCTAGCTTTGGCCAAAGCTAGGCTCTTTGGCCTTTTTTAAAAAAAAATTAATTTGTTTTAATTCATTTTAAATCTTTGTTATTGATTAAAAATAATTTTAATTCATTTTAAAATGAACTCAAACCAAGAAACCAAATCGGAACCAAACCGTTACGAGCGGTTTGGTTTGGTTTGGTTCGGTTTAAGAGTTTTACGGTTTGGTTTTGGTTTTCAATTATTAAAAACCAGTAACTAACGGTTTGGTTCACGGTTTGACCTAAAAACCGCAAAAACCGGATTGCGAACACCCCTAGTGTGTATAAAGGGCATTTTTCGTACAAAGTTAGAGAAGTCTATATCGGTATTATGTTATAAATTTTAGGTATAATGTTTTATATTCTTTTGGCATAGCATTATATATAAAAATACAAAACTTAACAATTTAAAATATTATTTAACTCTCGACATGCAATCTAAAACACCATATGAAGAATGTAATCAGTGTGTTTTAAATTTCATATCTAGAACATATTTGATTGTGTTTAAAATTTTTACGTTTTATGTTTTTCTATATAATACAATGCAAATGGAATCTAAAACATGATAGCAAAAATTTAAAACACAATGACTACATAGACTTATGACACTTTGTACAAAGAATGTCATTTGTACAGAACCTATATATATATATATATACACACACATTAGGAGTTGACTACGAAGTTCAAAACTCTTAAAAAGTGTAGAAAGTGAAGTGCGCCTTTAGATTAGAATAATTTGTGGATTTATCGGGTTTGAATATTGTAAGTAATTTTCACTTTGTTATCTGTGGGTTTGATCTATTTTTGGATCCATAAGATTATGGTCATCATTATCTGACAGTGTGATGTTTTATGTTGATGATCATGTGGTGTTTTATTTTCATAGGTGTATGATGATGTGTTTGAAGTTTTTATGAAATGTCCGTGTTCGAATATGGTGTTTAATAATATTCACTCTATTATTTGTAGGTTTTGGGTGTTTAACTCACTTCCTTGCCTTTTTGTACTTTTTAAGAGTTTTGAACTTTAAAGCCGAACGCTACCCCCTCCCCCACCCACCCACCCCCCCCCCCCACACATATATAGATTGTTAATCTAATGCTTATCTTTTACTTAAAAGTAACGGTCATACGACCATTGAACACTACCAATCTCTTCGGTATACCCTATGAAATCATCCCCTAAGTTGCAAAACCACTTGGTACCACAACACCCGGGGTGGTGATGTGTTCAGTATCGAGATGCCAAATTAACTAACCTTGCGGTACTAATGTTATTTCTATGAAAATATTTTGTACTATTATGATTAACTAATTCAAGTCCTAGAAACCTTTTTTTACCACAATGCCCAGGGTGGTGATGTATGAGGTATCGAGATGCCAAATTAGGCAACCTTGCGGTACTAATGTGGTTTTTGTGATGATACCATGTCCCGTTATGATTAAAGGTTCAAGTTCCATAATTGGTATAGATTTAGAGTAGGTGAGCTAAGAGCATTCACATTGGGTCTTCATCTTCATCTTTATAATTTCACTAAAAATCATTATATTTTCTCTCTCATTTTTAATTAAATAATATTTTTTTTATACTTTTATCATTACTTTTTCTCTCTTCTCTACTCATAATCATTTTCAAAAAATATAAAAGAATTATAGAGGTGAATAGTGTCTCCTCTAAAGTTACTGATGAGAAATAATATTTTCTCTTTTCTCCACTCACAAACACCTAGAATCACTCTATATAATATAGAGAACCAACTCACATTAAAATTGAGATCCTAATATGAAGAGCTAATTACCAATTTAGTCCCTGAGATCCTGAACTTGAACAAAGAGCTGTTAATTTTGCTGATAGGAGTTGTGGATGTAGAAGGTTTCAACTAACTAGCATACCATGTAGGCATGCAGTTGCTGTATCTGGAATATGGCCTTGCATGGGATGGGAGATGATGTACTAGAACAATAGGTGGATAAAGCATATTGGCAAGAAACTTGGAAACAGGTGTATGAACACACCATATAACCAATCAACGGACAAGACATGTGGCCACCTTTTCAATGCCCAACAACCTTAAGCGCTCCTAAGTATCACAGAAAAGCTGGGAGACGTATAAAGAAAAGAAAGAAATCACAAGTGGAACTTGAAGAGGTTAACAAGGTCATTGAAAGTGGAAAAATGTCAAGGAAAGGGCATACTGTTACTTGTAGGGATGAGCTCAGGACGGTATCGTTACCAACCGATACCAATCCTGAAAATACCGATCCCGAAAACTCCAAACACGCAATACCGATACTGAAAGCATGCGGTATGGTACGGTACCGGTATGGTATCGGTATTTTACCTTAAAATACCGATACCATACCGATAACGATAATACCGAAACCGAAAACCTCTAAATGTGGGTACCGATACCGATACCGAACACCCTTGGTTCGGTACCGGTTCGGTACGGGATCGGAATCGGGACGGGACAGGATTGGTATTTGGTACTAGGTGCTCATCCCTAGTTACTTGTAAAAGTTGTGGGGGAAAAGGTCATAACAAAAGGACCTGCAAAGGTACACAAGTTGGTGTTGCTGCTCAAGCTAATGGTGATGCATGGGCTGGTGGTGATGCAAAGGCTGTTGGTGGTGCTCAAGCTGGTGATGCACAAGTTGGTGGTGGTGAACTAGCTTGAAATCAATGATCAGGGTCATTTTGTCTTTTGGTTGTTTTAGGTGTCAAGGTCATTTGGTGTTTTGGTTGGCTTAGGTGTAATGGTCATTTGGTTGTTTAGGTGTCAAATGGCTTAGGCTGGTATGTTAAGAAACTCTATGAGGGTGTTTGGGGTTGAGTTTTGAAATGTATTTTTAGATTATTGCGTTTTGAAAATGCAAATAATCACTTTTTAGTGTTTGGGTTGAGTTTTGAAATGGATTTTTAGGCTGTCAAAATGCAATAATCTAAAAGCAGTTGTACCCCTACTGCAGCAAAACGCATAATGAGTTTTCAAAAATCAATCCCAAATACCCTCTATGTCTTATTTCGCTACTGTGTTGGTTTAAGGTTACTACTGACTTATTTTGATTTATTGGTATGAATATAACAATGTCCTGTTTTCAAACTGTCTCATTTGCTTAATGGAAACATTGCATTAATTTAAAAGACTAATGTTGCATAACCTTAAAACATACTACTGTCATCCTTTGCATCAATGTTACACCCAATTTAAAACATGCATCTCATTAGAAAGGAATCAAAAGTTTATTACATAAACCTTACACCTTAACATCCAAAAGGACAATTACAACAAGTAGTGTATGATCATAAACAACTAAGTTATCCCTAACATCATCTTCAATCCCTTGTTTTCAGATGACAATTTTAACCACATCTTGAAGGTCTATGTTTTGAACAACCAAGCCTCTTTTCTAAACAATCAAGTTTCTTGAATTTTCTTCTTAGATCACTCGTACTGCTGTGTCACACAAAGGAGGTTCAGCCCATCCAACAAACCCGAAGCTTCTTCCTTCTCTGTTGCAGTAGTAAAAATGCCTACCTGGGTTTAGGATGTCCTTGTGGTACGCACTTTAGTTTCAGAGCCACAATGACAAAAACTTATAATGACTTTGAGTATGAGATGCACAAACGATCGGATCCTTGATGGAGTTTATTACTCAATTTCGAATAATAGTATTTGGTGAAAATGTTGTGAAAAGGGGATGGGTAAAAAGTGGAGATCTAGGGCTCAATTGGTGGAGATTTGGTATTATGTCACACCCCACCAAGGCGGAAATACTGGAATGCGACTTCGAAAGGTTTTCAAGCATAAGGTTTGAGCAACACATAAGATAGAACACATTTGATACTAAATACTTCAAACTGTTTTACATTCTGAAATAGTTTGGGCTTTGCTAGACTCGGGATGACATAGGGTGTGTACGGATCTTGAACTGGAATTTCGACTGGTATTACATTATCCTGTTGTTTTTGGAATTTCGTCCGTGAAATCGAGTCGAGTCATTGGATTTAGAAGCCTCTGGAAAAAGAGCGGGATACTTGCGTTTCATCTGGTCTTTGCGTTACCAAGTGAATTTGGAACCGCGCTTTGCATTCCATCCGACTTTAACAAGCTTGATTCGGCTCCTTCTCAATTTCTGGACTTTCCAATCAATCACTTCGATTGGTTCCTCAATGAAGTGGAGTTGATCATCGATGTGAATTTCTTCAGGATGAATTATTAGTGACTTAACGGAAATAAATTGACTATCATGGTTAGAAATGACTGAGACAGGCACCCCATGCATAGTCACAATCTCCTTGATATACAGCTTCGCCAATTTCTCCATCTTGTCAGTTTTTTCTGATTGGAAAGAAGTGTGCAGACTTGGTCAGTCAATCAATGATTACCCAAATCGTATCATGACCACTTGACGTCTTGGGAAACTTGGTGATGAAATCCATGTAGATATATTCCAATTTCTAAACGGGAATTTTAGGCTATTGAAGCATACCAGCCGGCTTCTGGTACTTAGCTTTGACTTTTGAACAAGTGAGACATCGAATGACGTATGTTGTAATATCACCCCTGAGGTTGGGCCATCAATAAATTTCCTTCACGTCCTTGTACACCTTGCCGGCTCCATAACGTGGTACCCAAATCCTGAAGTCCTCCATAACGTGGTACGCAAATCCATTATGCAAACTACATCGTACCATCAGATCTTGGCTCCAAAAGCTTGATCATCTTGAATAATGATTCACCCTTCAGATTCTCGCTCTTGAGAGCTTCCTGTTAAGCATCACGAATGCGAGTTGTGAGGTTGGTGTGTATTATTAAACCTAGCGCGCGAACACACATGGTTTTGATACGTTCCTTCCGGCTTAAGTCGTCCGCCACAACATTGGCCTTAGTGGGATGGTACTTGATCTCACAATCATAATCATTCAGCAGTTCCACCCATCTGCGTTGCCTCATATTCAGATCACTCTGGTTGAAGATGTGCTATAAACTCTTGTGATCAGTGAAAATGGTGCACCTAGTGCCATACAAGTAATGCCTCCAGATCTTGAGGGCAAAGAGTACCGCACATAATTCCTAGTCATGTGTCATATAGGTAGCGTTTGGTATGATGGAATGAAAGGGGGAATGGAATGGATCATTATAAGGTAATAAAAAATAGTGTGTTTGGTTGGTTAAAGGAATGGAATTACCCATTCCATAAGGCATTCCATTCCCTCAAAACCATTCCATCCACCCCCCCCCCATGTTTTTTTCTATTCCATCCCCCATTCACCCTTTACTAACCAAAGCATAATCCACCACCACCACCCACCACCATCGTCACCACCCACCACCACTATTGCCACCACCCACGCCACCACCGTCACCACCCACCACCACCGCCACCACCACCCACCACCGCCGTCACCACCCACCACCACCACCACCGCCACCAACCACTACCTTCACCCACCCACCACCGCCACCACTGTCACCCACCCACCACCGCCGCCATACAAAACCACCCACCGCCGCCCACCACCATCATCCACCCACCGCCGCCTCCACCACCTACCACTGTCACTCACCACAATTTTCTTTACCCACCACTACCGCCGCCACCCACCACCGCCCATCACCGCCGTCTCCTCCACCCACCACCGCCACTACTCACCATTGTCACCCACCCACCATCACCGCCATCCACCTCCACCCATCGCCACTGTTTCCGCCACCCACCACCGTCCTCGCCACCACTTAACACCGCCGTCGCCATCCACCATCATGCTACCGCTACACACCACCGCCTAGCATCAACACCACCAACCACCGCCACTACTCACCATCATCACCCACCCACCATTACGACCATCCACCTCCACCTTCTACCATCGCTTTCACCGTTTCCACCGACCACCGCCACCGCCACCCACCACCGCCGCTACCGTCACATATCACCACCCACCATCCCCGCCACTAACCTCCAACCACCACCACCACCACTAACCACCGATTTTATTCATTCGTCTTTTCTTGTCTATCCAACAACACAAAGTAATGTTTTGTTTCATTCCCACATGGTAACCAAACAAGACATGGAATGGTAATGATTCACTCTATTACCTTGTCCATTCCATTACCTCGTTCATTCCATTCCCCCATCCATTCCAATACCCTATACCAAACAGACCCATAGTTCTTCTCATGGACCTTGAGTTAATGAGAAGCGTAGGAGATAACCTTATTCATCTGCATGAGTACACATCCAAGACCTTGATGTGAAGCGTCACAGTAAACAACAAAATCATCCGTACCTTTTGGAAGTGAGACAATCGGTGCGCTGCTCTGTCTATGCTTCAAGCTCTGAAATGCCTCATCTTGTTTGATTCCCAATCAAACATTTTATCCTTCTAAGTCAAGACCATAAGAGGTTGGGCAATCTTTGAGAAATTCTCAATGAACCGACGGTAGTAACCAGCCAAACCCAAAAATTGTCGAACTTCCGTTAGGGTTTTGGGTTCTTCCCAATCTTTAATCGCCTCTATCTTGGTGAGTTCGACCTGAAGACCCTTTTCATTCACAAAGTCACCAAGGAAATGGAACTTCTCGTATCCAAAACTCGCACTTTGAGAATTTGGTAAACAACTTCTCATTCTTGAGCAATTCCAATATCAACTTAAGATGATGTTCGTGCTTGTCCTTTGATTGCGAGTATAGCAAAATGTCTTCGATAAAAACAATCACAAACTTGTCCAAGTAGGGCTTGCTGACGGGATTCATTTGATCCATTAAAACGGCTGGTGCGTTCATCAAACCAAAAGGCATAACCAAAAAGTCATAATGTCCATAACACGTTCTAAACGCAGTCTTTGGTATATCCTCTTCTTGAATCTTCAACTGATGGTACCCTGAGCTTAGATAAATCTTTGAATAATAACTGGAGCCTTGCAATTGATTAAACAGAGTGTCAATCCTCGGTAGTGGATACTCGTTCTTGATGGTTAATTTTTTTCAGTTCCCTATAGTCGATGCACATCTGAAAACTTCCGTCTTTCTTCTTCATAAACAGAAATGAGGGTCCTTATGGAGAAAAGCTCGGACGCATGAAACCTTTGTCTAAAAATTCTTGAAGCTGGTTAGACAACTCTTGCATCTCGTACAGTGCTAAACAATATGGAGTGCGAGCTACAGGGGCAGCTCTTGGGACTAGGTCAATGCGAAACATTACTTGTCATGGCGGCGGCAGCCTAGGAAAGTCTTCAGGGAATACTTCAGGATATCTCGCACCACTGGAATGTCCTCGAGTTTCCGATCTTTAGCTTTCTGTTCAATGACGTGTGCCAGAAATTCGACACAACCTTTCCTTAAACACTTTTGCGCCTTAATGCAACATATGATTCGAAGTGTAGATCCACCATGATCTCCTCTGACTGAGAGGGTTTCTCCATTAGATAAGGGGATTCAAATGAACTTCTCATGACAAACAATCTCCGTACGATTCCTGGATAACCAATCCATGCTGACAACAACATCAAAACTACCTAGCTGAATCGACAGTAAGTCAATGCTAAACGTATGATCACTAAAACACAATCCCTAACAACTTCTTCAGACGAAATCAACTTACCATTGGCCAACTCTATGGTATAGTGTGTATCCAAACTACTTATTTCTAATCCAAGGGATTTCATAAAGTTAGTTGACATAAAGCTAAAATCGACGCTTGAATCAAAAAGTACCGTAGCAAAATGGTTGTTAAGGAGGAACGTACCGGTAACCACATTAGGATCATCGCGTGCTTCATTGGCTCCTAGCATGAACGTTCGACCACGAGCTTGATCCTTAGCCTTGGGACAGTCCTTGCAAAAATGACCGGTAGCACCACATTCATAACACTCGTTCTTGGCATGGGGAGCGTTAGTAGCTTTGGCTTTGTAGTTAACGGCTTGATGGCCTCTTTGGTTGCAGTTTTGGCACAGAATGCTCTCACATGTACCAACGTGATGGTAGTTGCATTTGCTGTAGTAGGGGTGGGGCCCGTTGTATTTCTTTTTGGGCTCCACAGTAGTGGTGGCAGCAAATACCTTAACAGAGTCTTGGTGCATGTGAGAGTAGTTAGAGTTGTTACCCTTCTTGGAACCAGATCGCTTCCGCTTATCCCAGAACTCTCGCCAGTAACTTCAACCTTCTTTCTTAAGGAACCCATGCGAACAGCATCATCGGTGAGATTATGTGCCAGTGAAACAGCACTCTGGATGGTAGTAGGAGCAAACGCAGTTACCATGCTTCGCATCTAGGGGAAAGACCCGAAATGTACCATTCAACTCTCTTTTATTTAGGTGTCACCATGTGAGGTACAAGTCGAGATAGTTCATGGAAACGGGTGGTGTAAGCAGTGATATTGGCATCCACCATTGACAAGTTCCAGAATTTGGCTTCAAGTTTCCACAGTTCACTTCTTGGACAGTACTTTTCCATAAGCAAAGTTTTCAGTTCGGCCTAGGTAAGGCTGTAGGCCGCATCTCTGCCCAAGGTTTTGACTTGTAGGTTCTGATGACCTGTCGTTAGGGTCATGCAAAAACCTAAATAACCTATGTAGCCAGGGTAAGTAAGGAATATCGAATTCACGAGGAGCATGTGGTTAATATCACATAAATTATTTGTTCGCCTAATCTAGTTATCAAATAATATAAAAATACAATTATGAAGTTTGCTAGTTTTATCTTTTTGTTTTTTTTATAAAAATGTTGAAATGATAACAAAATAATCTAAATAAATAATAAAGATAAATGTAACTTCCACCCGGGATCCTATTTGTATAATCTTGCAACCTATTCGATTTAACTACAAGAACACCACATAGACATGGCCTTGGCTATCCTGTCAAAATAACTATTCAGATTGAAATAATAACTAAGGACAGTTTACTCAATGGTAATCAATTTAGTTATCCTGTCACAATACTAAAGATGATCTTTGATAGTAACCGAACAATCTAGTTATCCTGTCACAATAACTAAAGCCGATTTCTAACACCAACCGTGCAACCTAATTATCCCTATACAAATATCAACCAACCTCCCTATGATGCCAGAAATCACAGTTAATAGATAAATTGATTCAAATATAAGCAAGGTTTATTAAATCCAACACAAGTAGTAAAAATACTAGTTCATACATAATCAAAACGAGTTCAGAATATAAAATCAATACAAAGATTCACTCGGGCAAAGCTACAAGGAATTTAACTGTGCATCTTGTTCACGCGACTTCTTCTTTTCTGTCTAATCCTCCCTCTCGGTATCCTAGGCAGCCAAAAGGCTGCTGCCTTCAATCGACTCCTTCTCGTCCTCTCTGTTCAGCCGTCCAAAAACCACCATCAACTCGATGCCCTCCGCTTCTTTTATTTCACTTGTTAGTCACCGTTTTCTTCAGGCCCACATAGTACATTATAAGCCCATTTAAATATTCGAAGTTTCCAATGCTAATTTGGTCCCACATTATTCAATCCACTCATTTGTATTTATAATGTCCATTTCAATTGTATATGGAATCTCGAATTAGCCTGCAAAAGTGAAACACAACATTTCTTTTTAGTTTCCTTATAATTTCCATAACTTCGTTTTGTACCTACAAATAATTAATGAATCCTAATGCTAGTTTAACAAATTCATACCAATATATTTAATATAAAACAACATAAAAGTTATATATTTTAGGCTCGATTAATTTATTTTACTAACTAATTAATATGAAAATAAGCGTGTACAAAATCCACCGATCAAACCCCCACACTTATATTTTTTCGTCTCGAAAAAATTATATATATGGGGAAGGTTCAATTGAGAACTCATAGTTAGGGAGAGAACTCGAGAACTCTATATTACACATATGTAATATATCATATGTTGTATATTACACTTGTGTAATATATTACTATTGCATATGTTGCACATGTGCAATATATATTACACATGTGTAACATATGATATATTACACATATGCAATATATGATATATTGCACATATGTAATATAAAGTTCTCGAGTTCTCTCAATAAAATAAGTTTTCTATTGAACCAACACCTATATATATATATATATATATATATATATACTCTGCTCAAAACATTATCACAGACTAGCACCCATGTTGCCCCATCATACCTTAGCTATGGTCCAAAGTCATACCCCATTTACAGATTAGCATTAGATGTGTTAAGTCAGCAAGTCAAATTGATTTCCATTTAAAAACAGAATTAACATGACTAAACCAAACATGCTTCCGGTTTTTATTCTCATGCAACACACCCCTCACAATTTTTCACTCCACTCAGTTTAATATCTAGACTAGCATGTAATGTGCTAGTATTATTCACTCAAAACCAAACATGTAACTCTGTTATCATAGGCTTGTATAACAATTGTAGATGCGTTTTGCGACTAGTGATTGGATGTTAACATGTGTTAATAGTGCTGATGGGTAGAATGTAGAATAATAGTGGGCGAAGGTAAGCCAAAGTGGGCGAAGGTAGAAGATTACAGGGCGAAGGTAGATTGGAAGCTGATCAAGAACACATTCGTACCATTGGAGTGGGCGAATGTGGAAGAACTCCACATTCGACCATATCAACTGGGCGAATGTGCAGAGTCTATATATAGATTTTGTGTTTTTGTGAATGTAAGAGAGTTATTAGTTGTGTGTGTTTTGAGGTCAGGTTCCAGGTTAGATTGAAAGTGTCTGTAATTGATCTAGATTAACCGTATTGTCATTGTAATCAAGTTTATGCAAAAGTTAATCTATGAAAAGCTTTGAAAATGATATTGATTGTGTTTTGATTTGAGTTTCTATCAGTTTGTTCAAGGCTAGGATTTCCGCACCTGGTTTTGTAACTTGTATGATCAAATAATCCTGTTTTAGTCAAAAACTTTCGCTTACAAAGTGGTATCAGAGCCATACGGATCATACAACAACAAATTTGATAAACTCAGAGTGATTTGGACATATTTTTGATCAAAATACATCTGTTTTTGCATGAAAATGGTTTTTGAGTGTTTTTGATTGATTTGAACGTGATTTTGTGGTTAAAATCTAAAATTTCAAGAATTAAAGTTGCTCCAAATCAATTCTGAATCATAACCTGATTAAGATCATTCAAATCCACAAACTTTTGAAAATCAGAGATCAAAATAACCGTTTTTCAAATCTGAAAATTTCTGAAAATGGGCGAACCTGGAACCTAGTGGGCGAACGTGAGTGGTTTTTGGTTGAATCTGAGTCTTTTCTGGGCGAACCTGGAAATTGTTTGTTTGAAGTTTTCACTTTCGGGTCACATTTCCACATTCGGTTGATAAAACGGGCGAACCTAGATTCATACTGGGCGAACCTAGAATTTTTTGGACGAACGTGGATAAGTGTTAGTGTGTTTTTACATTCTAGTGAGTTTTTACCTTCGAGTGGTACTGTTTGGGCGAACCTACATCAGAAGGGACGAAAGTGAGAGCATTTTGGGCGAACCTAGGACTAATTTTTGGAAAATTTTCTAAGTGTTGGATTTTTCGAAGTTCGTGATCATGTGGAATTTTCCAACTACTCCGAGACCAGCAACGACACAACCACAACAGCAAGTGATGGACCCATGGACGGTGGCAGCACAAAAGACGAGCACACAGTCTTCGCAACCGATTAACTACATGGCGATGACGAGCTCGATGCCTCAAAGTGTAGCACCTCCAGCACCCCAACCTGACTACTGGGGAGTAGCAGCAGCGGTGGTAAACACTTAAACTACAAATGCTATTTCTACATTGATTAACGATTTGTCTTCAGGTAGCGGGAATCGGCCACCGAAGCTCATGGATATACAAGAATACAATCAGTGGCAGAACAAGTTCAAGATTCACTTGGAAGGCACGGGAGTGGAGGGAGCAGAGGCATGGAGTATGATTGCTAAAGGTTACACAGCATCGATTTTGGAGAACACAGGTGAACAAATTCCGTTGGAAAGCTTAACTGAGGATGAGAAAAAGAAATATGTGGTGGAAAAGAAAGCCTTTTCCCAATTGACTCAGGCAATCACAAATGATCTACTGCATCAATTTGGGACTTGTACAACGTCTAAGCAATTGTGGGATGTGCTTAAGAGGAGGCATGATGGGAATGAGAAAACTAGAAGTTTGAGGATGGATGAATTGAGAAAGGAGTTTGAGAATTTTTCTTATATTGGAAATGAAACTTTAAAAGAATTAACTCCTAGATATAGTCATTTGCTAACTGAATTGTCAAGTTATGGTATACAGATTCCTATGAAGAATTTGGTGGATAAGTTTGCAGATGCTCTACCACCTTACTGGGATCAGCATGTGGAAGTTCTCAGGGAGAAGGATGCATATCAATACTGGACTATTCAAGAGTTTATACAGAAGCTGAAAAACAAGGAAATGGAAGAGAAGAGGAAAGCCAGAAGAGCACAGGTTCCTCAGAATCCTAGCTTATACTTTGGAGGCACTTCAGTTCCTGTGAGTAACTCAAGTTCAGGAGGGATAGTTGCACCACATGTTGCTTGCATTTCCAATGTTATGGAATCACCAAAACCCACCATCAACTACATGGCACAAACTTCATCCTACTCACAACCATCATACACACAACCACCACCACAACAACAATACAACAATTCCTACATTTCACCATTCTCCCCAATGCAACAAGCAGGTTTTTATACTGCTAGCCAATCTCAACAACCAATGAACCAAGTTACTCAACCTAATCAACAACAAGTGGTTTTGGAGACTTCTAACTTGGGCAATGTGACAGTGGAAATTGCTCAACAACATATTGCACTAGTCTCAGCAATGGTTTCATCTTACAACGGACTTGTTGCTAGTCAAATTGGGAATAACAACTTAACCAATGAAGACTATGCACAGATCGACAAGGAAGAGATGGAACTGATTGATATCCAATGGGCTTTTGCAAGCATCATGAGAAGAGCAACAGAGTTTATTGAAAAGACAGGTAGAACAGATTTGGGAACTTCTCCTAACGCAACCTACGGGTTCAACAAGGAGAAAGTTACTTGTTTTAACTGTGGAGAAAAAGGTCACTTTAAACGTGAATGCACCCAGCCACCAAAATAAGGTAATAGAAACCCATTCAATGCAAGCTACCAGAATCGTCAACAACAAAACCAAAACCGAGTTTCTTACCAAAACAACAACAATTACCAAAACCGTCAAAATAATTCTAACAACAACCAAAACAGACAACCTAACACATCAAACCAGATCCAAAACCAATCTCCTAACAACACTAACCGAACAGTTATACCGATCACTACACCAAATGAGACACAACAGAACACGAGTCAGAATCAAGCATTGGTGACTCAACAAGATGAAAGGTTTGATTGGTCGGGATTGCAAATAGGAGTGGAGGAAATTACAACTGGTGGGAATGTGGCTTGCGTTGCTTGCAAGGTTGATATTGAAGAGTCGGTGACGGTGGATGAAAAGAAAGAAACTGAGTGTGAAAGTGATGAGTCTGAGGCTGAAATGGATGTGGAGAATGAACCTGTTGAGGTTAAGGTTGAGGAAACTAATTCTGGAGTGGTGATTGATACTGTTTCTGATGTTCCTGAGGAGTGTGAATCGGTTTATTCTGATTCAGACAGTGAATCGGATACGGAAGCAAGTGTTACATCACTTGATGATGACATTGATCAGTTGCTAGCAGAAGCGGATTTTCTGATGACGAGGAAGTCGTGCATTGCTGATGATGCTTTCACCAAGATTGACTATTCCAAATTCTTTACTGGAAAGGAAGCTCATTTCGCATTGATGGCCATGACTGATCCGCCAAAACCTGTAAGTTCTGAGTCTAGTACTGATATTAAAAGTGATAAATATTGTAGCACATGTGATAGATTGACTGAGGAGAATAAACAACTCCGAATTCAACGTGATAGTGCTATCATGAACAGTCAATCTACTCGCAAAGAGTTGAATGCTTTCAACAAGGTATTAGATGGCTACAAAAAGGACATTTCCGACTTGAAAAATACTTTATCATTAAAACAATTGGCAATTAACAACTATATCAATGAAATTGAAAATACCAAGTTGGAAATGGCAGCCATAAAATGCTTTGCTGAGAAAGTAAACAAAAAGTTGGAAAGTTATAAGCACATTGCTTATGTGGTAGACCACATCATAGATGATAACACCACTAATTACAAGTCTGTGCCATCTCCGGTACTTTTTGAAAATCATAATTATCACCAAGTTATACCGGAGAGCTTGGTAAAATCAGATTCATCATCGGAAATTGAATCTAATACCTCGAGTATTGGTGATCCTCATTCCGATGTGAGACCGATTTTAGGCTTGAATGATGAGGGTGTTTATGCTGAAAGTGTGGATTCAGACTCAGAGAGTGATGAGACTGGTAATGTTCAAACTGTTAATGCATGTGAAATTCCAAAAGAAAATCACATCATTACTACTGAACCAGTTTCACCATCTCAACATGTGCATCCGATGGTAAATGTTCATCGTGAGAAAAAGTCTGAAAAGAATGTGATTAACAAAGATCTTGAGAATAAAGATGTTGAGAATGAACCATGTGACAAACCTGTCAAGGTGTTTTATCGGATGGAAGGATCCGATAAAATCATCGCTGATGAGGAATTTCCAATCAAAAATGTTAACTATGCTAAACTAGAAAAGATTTGGCAAGAAAGCACCATTTGGTTCCCAAAACATGAGAGAACAAATGAGATTCCACCAGAAATTTTAAAGAAATTGTATTTGGATGTTCCTCAAGAACCAAAGGTCCATGTCACAGAGTTCATTAAACCCAAAAACAGAGCTAATGGTTTTCATGAGCCTAATTACTCAAAAGGACCACTTCCTGAGAGTTTGAGAAATCAACAGTACAATGATCAATATCCTGTTAGATCATTTGCTCAACCAAATGCTCAATATGTTTTTGAAGAGTACCGAAAATGCTTTAAATGTGGGGAACGTGGGCATTTACTTGCTCAGTGTCCATATGTAAGGCATAAAAGACATGAGGTTGAAGTGAGAAATTCCATGAGAAAACCGATTGATCATTATGTTCCACCACACAGACGAGTTGTTCCTCAACAACAACAGTTTTATAATCAAAACAATTTTCATCAAATGAGGAACAATCGTCCAATTCAATATGATCAAAGAAATCGGATTGCTATGGAACAATCATGGAGAAAGCCTGTGGTGAACGCAACAATTGATAGGCAAAAGGTTCCACAAAAACCGATTGTCAAATCAAATGTTGGACCTAAGTCTGTTAACTCAGATAAGGTAACCAAGAAAGTTACATTTGTTTACAATGTTCAGAAACCGACTGAGAATCCAAAAACTCAGATTCGCATTCTTAAAAGATCTGAACAACTTTGGTCACCCAATGGTACTCCAGGAGCTTCTACTTCTAATGTTAATGAGAAAAAGGAAACTGTTTTGAACAATCAGAAAAAGATTGATCCAAAACAAAAAGTTGTTGAAAATGTGAATGAGAATGTTTCTTTGAAAGCTGATGTTCAAAGGCCCAAGACTCAGGCTTGGGTCCCCCGAAAGAACTAAATGATTTACTTTTTGTGTGCAGGGAGCTTCAGCTGGGCCTATTAGCAGTCTTTGGATTGTTGATAGTGGAGCTTCAGGCCACATGACAGGGGATCTCGCATTGCTGTTCGACGTGAAAAACATCAATGGAGGGTATGTCGCTTTCGCTGGTAATAAAGGTGGATATATCACAATGGAAGGGAGCGTGAGTAATGGGATAGTGAGCTTTGAGCGGATATCTTATGTGAAGCAGATTGATTATAATCTGTTGAGTGTCAGTCAAATATGTGATAAACAATTTTCTGTGCATTTTGATGACAAATCCTGCTATATTCTCAAACCGGGCTTCAAAATTCCAAAGGAGTGGATAATGTTGATGGCACCTCGCGTCAACAATCTCTATATTCTTGATATGTCCAAGGTGATGACATCACAGGGGCAAATAACATGTTTTCTATCCAAAGCGACTGAGAAAGAATCGATAATGTGGCACCGAAGAATGGGGCACATTCATCTGAGAAAAATGAACCAACTTGTGAAAAATGGGCTTGTCGATGGAGTAAACGTGAAACATTTCCATCTGAATGACAAGTGTGTCAGCTGTAAGAAGGGGAAGCAACACAAACAGTCCCACAAAGTGAAGAAAGTCAACTCTGTTGAGATGCCACTTGAGCGATTGCACATGGACCTATTCGGACCGGTCAAGCGCAAAAGTCATCTTGGAGAGCTTTATTGTTTAGTTGTCACTGATGACTACTCAAGATTTTCATGGGTGATGTGTTTGCAAAACAAAAGTGACACCTTTAACAACCTGAAAGTTCTGTTCACTCGATTGGAGAATCTCTACAATGTGAAGATAAAGAGAATTCGGAGTGACAATGGGACGGAGTTCAAAAATGCCAAGATGGTTGAACTTTGTGAAAGCAAAGGGATACATCATGAATATTCGGCTCCGTACACCCCACAACAGAACGGTGTTGCTGAACGAAAGAATAGGACTATAATTGAAGCGGCTAGAACAATGCTTGCTGATTCAAATCTTCCGGTAATGTTCTGGAACGAGGCGATTTATGCAGCAAATTATACACTAAATCGGGTTCTAACAGTGAAGAAGTTTGGAAAAACATCTTATGAACTGTTACACCGACGAAAGCCAAACTTAGAGTATCTAGAACCTTTTGGGGCGCCATGCACGATGTTGAATCCAGGTGAGAAGTTTAGTCCTAAAGCTGAGGAGGGATATTTTGTTGGATATGCAACCCCGCTCAAACGGGTTTTCAACAAGCGAACTCGTCAAGTGGAGGATTGGGCTAACGTGGAAGTTCAACGATATACTCAAAATTTGCAAGGCACGGGTCCTGATTGGATGTTTGATTACAAAGATTTCTTTGAATCATTCAATCTAGATAGCTTGGTTGAAGAAGCTGTTATCAGATTACTTTACGAGTGTGAAAACGCGACGACTTCATCGTTGGTGCGTCCAATCACCGTGAACCCCCTACCAGCTTCTAATGATACCAATGCTCCTATACAAGAGGAAGATGTGTTTCAGGAGGCTTCGACTTCATTAGACTCTTCAGAATCTGAAGTTGAACAATTTGAAGAAGTCATTCTTGAACATGCAGAAGAACCAGAGGCAATGCCAGTGAACCCAACTCCAACTCCAGAAGTTGCTTCATCATCAAATATGGGTCATGATCTGGATGCTGTAGAAAACTTGACTGCTCAGACGGGAGTTATTGTACCTGATTATCCGGAATCTCGGATTAATCGTATTCACCCGCTGGAGCAAGTTATCGGTGATCCTGGAAGTGGTGTTATGACCAGAGGGCAGCTGAAAAGTGTTAACTCGCCAGAGAGTTTTGGTGCTTTAGCATTATATGCCAAAATTCAAAAATCTGGTAGTCAAAATGATTGGTCGTTTGTGTGTTATGTGTCGCAGGTAGAGCCAAGGACATACAAGGATGCTTTGAATGAAGATGCCTGGGTTGAAGCTATGCAGGAGGAGTTATTACAATTCCAGAAATTGGGAGTTTGGACGCTCACAGATTTGCCGCCGGGAAGGAAGAAAATAGGCACTAAATGGGTGTTTAAGTGCAAAAAGGATGATCGTGGGGTTATTGTTCGTAACAAAGCCAGATTGGTCGTGCAGGGTTTCCATCAAATCGAAGGGATTGATTATAACGAAATCTATGCACCGGTAGCACGGATTGAAGCTATTCGGATGTTTCTTGCGTTTGCTTCATACAAGAAATTCAAAGTTTATCAAATGGACGTCAAGAGCGCATTTTTGTACGGGAAACTCAAGGAAGAGGTTTATGTCGGGCAGCCACCAGGCTTTGAGGACCCAATCCACCGGGATAAGGTCTACGTGCTGAACAAAGCTCTATATGGTTTGCACCAGGCTCCAAGACAGTGGTACGAGGAGCTAAGTACATATCTCATCTCCAAAGGATTCAAGCGCGGCCTCGTCGATTGTACCCTCTTCACGAAGAAGACGGGAGATGATTTGCTTCTAGTGCAGATTTACGTTGATGATATAATATTTGGTTCAACTAACGAGCTTTTATGCAGGGAATTCGAAACTGTCATGCAAGAGAAGTTCAAAATGAGCGCAATGGGGGAGATGCAGTTTTTCCTCGGCTTGCAGGTGGACCAAAGACCCGACGGGATCTTCATTCACCAGACGAAATATGTATCCGACATCTTGAGCCGATTCCAGATGGAGGACTCTAAGCCGATGGATACCCCTATTCAACCCAATCACGGGATTGGAGTGGACGCTAAGGGGGAGCTGACGGACCCATTTACATACAGAGCAATCATCGGATCTCTGATGTATTTGACAGCGTCTCGACCAGATATTATGTATGCAACGTGTCTCTGTGCTCGCTATCAATCGAAGCCGAAACAAAGTCATCTGACGGCGGTCAAGCGTATCCTTAGATATCTGAAGGGTTGTCCCTCAAAAGGACTTTGGTACCCTAATGATGATGATTTTTATTTTATTGCTTTTAGTGATGCAGATTGGGGCGGCTGTGACAAAGATAGCAAATCTACTACAGCTGGTTGCCAGTTTTTAGGGAGCAGGTTAATTACCTGGCAATGCAAGAAACAGACTTCCGTGGCACTATCTACCTGTGAAGCTGAGTACATTGCAGCCTCGAGTTGCTGTTCGCAAGTACTTTGGATCCAACAACAGATGGTGGATTACGGTTTGCAGTTTCTTAAAACCCCTATACACTGTGACAACGAAGCCGCAATTGCTTTAACTAAAAATACTGAAAATCATTCTAAAGCGAAACATATCCGGATTAAATATCATTTTATCCGTGATTGTTACGCTAAGGAATTGATAGATATGGTCAAAATCCATACTGACTACCAACGTGCAGATTTGTTTACAAAAGCTTTTGACAGATCCCGCTTTGAATATCTTTTAAAAGTAAACAATATAAAAGAAAAACAAGACTAATAGGCATCTCGGTTTATTACTTTTTAGTTTTTATTTTTTATTTTTTTTATATTTTGCTAATTGGGAATTTCTCTTTGCTAATTGGGAATTTCTCTTTTCTATCATAATCCTCAAAGAAGTTGATGCTTTCGAGGGGATTGTTTAATCCTCAAAGAAGTTGATGCTTTCAAGTGGATTGTTTCTTTAAAATTTTTGTTTTATTTTTCAGAAAAATTAAAAACCCAAAAATATGTTCTTTATTTTAGGGGGAGTCATTTTATCAGAAAAACCAAAAACATTAAATTTTTTTTTTCAAAAGACCTAAAAATTAGAAAAACCAAAATGATTTCCTGGATAAAAAGAGGAAATGATAGTACATCAGTGGGGATCTGACACAGGCTAAAGAATTGTATAGTATAATGAGACGTATGTTGCTTCGTAGACTAAATATTGCGTGCATTAGTGATACAAACATAACAAACTACGCGTTCGTGGCTGAACACCTCATGGGCATATGGTCTTAGTACCGTAATTTCGTTTGATAGGATTGCCAAAATCTGAGGTTTCGGGTCGTTATGTTATGGTTTTCCGGGATATTCTGATTAAACTTCTGTCGTATTGATTTACGGACCTAGTTTCATCAGAATATTTGCAAAAAGAGCTTATTGCCAAAACCGAAAGTTACCGAATTGAGGAACTTTATGTTTTATTGATCAAAGATCATTATTACATCGTATTGACTTTCTGATGCAAATCAGTGGTTAATATCAGCCTCAACCTAGTGTATACGCACATGTTACTTTGCTGCATTAGTTTGCTGACCTGTACACCTCTGTGCTATATACTTTGTAATTTTTACGGATAACTCTGGCATAATCACGCGTTACGATGAAGCTTTGTGCAATTACTTGATACGGGAGTATGTCGTGTGTGTGGGCACCACAATGTGTTAGTCTAATACATCTAACTCGTATCATTTTAAAGCATTGCGTAATTGTCTGCATGTGAGCTTACGTGGACCACAATATCAGCAATTGTCGTGTCACATATTGTTTCTAATGATAATATTAAACAAACAGATCAACGCTGTGATCAGATTTCTCAGAAAACTGATATGATCCTCTTACCGGATATCACAAAATGTTTACTGCTTTCATTTACTTTGATGCATTTTATTTTGTTGCATTTTACTTTTATTGTCAAAAAGATACAAAATCCAAAAAGATTTTAGGTGTGTTTTGATAAAATTTCAGAAAACCCAAAATTTTTTGTATTTCTGCTTTATTTTTGATAACCGGGGATGCTTGATGGTCAATTTCTGAGATTTGATAACACCATCTGGACTTTGTATCATTCAAAAAGTGAAAATTTGAGTTTTGGAAGTTTAACAGATTGAAAAATGTTGAACGGGATTCGAATTCGTGATTTGGCAAATTTTTCAGATTTTTCCATTTCACATTCGCCCCTTAATTGGGTCGAATGTGGAAAAATCTTTACCTTCGGCTGTTTATACTTGGACGAATGTGGGCTTTATAAATCAACAATCCACCTTCGGGTGAATATTTCACCTTCGGGTCATTCATTTGGGACAAAGGTGGAATAGACCTACATTCGCCCACTATAAACGGGCGAAGGTGGCTTCCTTATATATACCATTTCAGGTTCGAACCCTCAGTATCTGTTCTTAAAAATTTTCTTTCGATCCCAACACCTTGTTGTTTTGATTCCTTGTTCTTGTGTATTTGATTCCCTATCATCTACTGATCATTTTTATACTAAAATCACAGGTATTGGAGCACAGACGAGTTCAGATTTGTCATTTTTCTAACCGTACCTAGGGTTTTAGATTTTTGGGTTATAGGATGTTTGTTGATGATTAATTTTGATCACATTTCAATCTATATCAGTTTTAGGGGGAGAATGAATAACAAATTAGGGTTATTACAACGTTTGAATGGATTAATTGATTGTTTAGATAATAAAACCCTAATTTTCCTTTGAAAACTGATATAAATTGATTAATTGAAACAATTGGTTGTGGACGAGTGTTGATCGGCCATATTAGAACACATCCTAATCAAAATCACATGTTAAAACCAAAGTTGTAAAATTTTCAAATTTTGGGGATGAACAGTTTTACATTCGTCCATTACAAACGGACGAATGTGGAACGTTTTGGGCGAATGTATAATAAACTGGGCGAATGTATTTTTAATTCAAAAATTGTTCACATTCGACCAGAAATTTTCACTTTCGTCCAGAAAAAGTCACATTCGTCCAGATCAAAACGGGCGAATGTGGAACTTCAAAACTTAATTTTTTTTGAATATTTGTCGATTTTGTATTTTGACGTTTGTTTCTGATTTTGATGTGCAGATGGCTGATCAGACTGAGAACATTGAGACTCCAGTGGAGAATATCGTTTCAGATCCAGTTCCAGAGAACGTTCAGGAAGGAGAATCGTCAAGTACAAGCAGTTGGTTGTTTGAAAAAACACATAACTGTTGTGCTTATCTGGGAGATGTGGAAAAGAACGTAGAGTTTACTAGAATCACTGAATTCTTGAGGATGAGCAGAGTTGTCTATGCTTTAGCTACTCCGACTATCATCTACAAAGACATCATTGAAGACTTCTACAAGAACGCGAAGTATGACTTCTGGGACGATCAGACTATCATAAAGAGCAAAATCCAAGACATGGAGATGTTTATTACAGAGTCTGATATCAGAGAAGCGCTTCAGATAAAGTTTGAAGTGAGCGAAGATCCCAGAGAACTATCATGGACTGAACAGAAGGCTTGTTTCTTAAGAATGAAGTACAAAGGTCCGATCACTGATGGATCTATGTATAAAGGGAAGCTGAGTGTGCAATTCAAGTACTTTGCACATGTCATTATCCACGTATTTGGATGTGTGAGCGGTGGTTATGATGTGATGAGGAGAAGTCTAAGTTCGTTGATGGTTGCGTTGACTCTTAACAAACCATTCAACGTGTCTGGGATGATAATGGATCACATGCTTGAGATGTTAAAGGGATTGAAGAAGAAGCAATTCATGCTATATCCGAGGTTTCTCATGATGATCTTTGACCACAAGTATCCAGAATTGAAGAAGGATCCAACTATGATCCTAGGTCAAGATCACATGAACATTCGTACATTGGTGAGAATGAAAGGATATAAGGGTGTGCCAGACAATGAAAAGCCACCTCACAGGAGACTCTTTGGAGCTTTGGCTAGTCAGGATTACACTGATCCTGGCAAGAACAGAGCAAGACATGACGACAGTGATTCCGATAATGATGATCCCTTGGTGTATGTTGATGCAAGCACTAAGAGGAAGAGACAGGTAGTTAATCCCGGAGCCAAAGGGAAGGGTAAGGGAAAGACTGATCAAGGAAGTTCTAAGCAACAGGAGGTGAGAAAGAAATCAACTGCAAAGAAAGGTACTGGTTTGGTGGATGAAGAATCAGTGGATTCAGAGGAAACTGAGGTAGAAGAACGATGGGATTCTGATACTGAGAATGTTAGGACCACCAAACGTAAGGCCACTATGGTTGGTGAGTCTGAATCTTTAAACAAATCGATTGAGGAAGCTGAGAAAAGAAAGAAGTCGTTGAATGTTGAAGATGAAGGTTTAGGCGTTGACCTGGATGAGTTGAATACTGGAGAAACTGTGGTAGTAAACTTGCCCAAGTCTAAGCACAAGACTATGTCAAAGAAGACAAGTACTAAACAGTTGAGAGAAAAAGAATTAGCACAACTGTTGAAAGGAAAAAGAGTACCCGATGCTGGTACGTCATCAAAGCTATCTTCACCGGTCACTAAGAAACAAAAGAAATCTAAAGAGGCAGAGACAATTTCAGCTGATCAACTAAATGTTGCACTGGACAATGTACTTGACATGTTCAGAAAGCCTCAGAAAGGAAAGGAAAAAGAAGTTGAGCCATCTAGATCCAAATCCAAGAAAGTCACTGTGGATGATGATGTAATGAAGCAGGTGAATAAGAAAATGGATGATATGATGAAGATGATTGTGGCTCAACAAGCTGAAATAGCTAAGTTTAAGCAAAATGAAGAGAAAATGCTTCAGATTGTGGTTGCTTCTAAATCAAATCAAGATGAGATTAATGAGAAGGTTAAGCAGCTTGAAGCAAAGAATAAAAAGCTTGAGGATAAACATTCAAGAAACAAGAACAGGATAAAATTGATTAAAGAAGACAACAAAGAACTAAGAGCTGAGAACAAACGCCTTAGTGATTTGATTGATGATTTGTATAATGTTGCACCCAAGTTGAAGGAGGGTGAAGAAGATAAAGAAGAAGAAGAAGAGCAAGTTGACTTTGAACAGTCTGAATCGGATAAAGAAAAAAGATGATGATGAGGATGATGAAGAGTCAGAGAAAAGTGATGATGAGAGTGATAATGATGATGATGATGATGCTGAAGGGTCTGGGAGACAGAAAGAGAATGATAGTGATAGTGATGATAATGATGATGATGGAGGAGATGATACTTCAAAGTTTACATTTGAAGAGAGAACATCCAAAAAGAAGAGTACTGGAGAATCAAGTTCAAAGAAGAAGAAAGGTGAGAACGTTGATTCAGATGAAAGTATCTTCTGGAATGAGAAGGTGAGATCTTTATCAGATGATGCTAAACAAGTGTATAAAGATATGTTGGAAAGAAGAGAATGGACTATTGAGTTCACAGGATGTTTCGCTGAGATATTCCAAACTGATGACTTGAGATATGAATTGGAATATGAAGATCCTGATCTTGAAGAAGGTGAAGTACCTGCTTCTGTGGCAAAGGAAATTCTGGATGGACTTGCACAGAGGGTAGGGAAAACTTTTGAGGAGTTTATAGTAGATGAGTCAATTCCAGATATTTCTGAAAAGGATGTTGGAAGTCACTCAGATGACAAGAATACTCCTGAGATGGATGAAGTGGAAGTTGAAGACATATCTCATGAAGAATTTCCTCAATATTTCAGACAAACTGATGAAGATGAGGTATTTCCTGATTTCACTGAGACACCAAATAATTCAGCAAAGAAAAAGGCACAGCAAAGAAGTGCAGAGTTTGTAGAAAAGGTGTTTGGTGCTGATAAGCAAGATTCTTCAAATCAATCTGATGAATTGAAGAGTTATTTGAAGAAATTGAGGGAAATGGATGAAAACCGACCGAAGCCTGAAGCTCAAGGAAACTTCTATAGATTTCACAATGCGAAGTTCAAAGGCAGAGTTCTCGGGTGGACATATTTGGGCAGGCTGAAGTGCATAGCTGCAAAATGGGAAACAGGGATCTTGTATTTTAACAGATTCATTGATTTGCTAACTCTACCGTACTGGGCGGTCAGAGATCTATGCAGATTCCCTATGTCAGGTGTTTCAGTGAGTGGTACTCATGTCGGTTGGTGTGCAGATAAGCTGGTTTGGGAAAGTAGAACAAGATGGAATAGATTCAAGCCACAATATCCCCGAAGGAAAGTTCATAGGGATATTGATCCTCAAACCAAGCTGAAGCGGGTTACTTTGATATACAAAGCACCTGAAGTGATGAGAAAAATACCTTTGATGCCTATGCCACAACATTTCAGTGCTGATTTTATTTTCTAGTATTATGATTGGAGGAAGGCTGAAGCGGTGATAGTGTTGAGAGATGGGAAGGATAAATACAAGCATGTTCATGTATTTGATCCTATGTGGTTGATTAACTGTACTTTTGAAGACATCATCATGCTTTTCTATAATCCGATTTACTTTGAGCCGAAAGACACTGATCAAGCAAGGAAGTATACTCAAGTGGTTGGAGTTTGCTTTGCTTATGATATTAATGCGGGGAGTAATTCGGAGAACAAACTTGGCAAGACGGTAAAGATGGCAAATGTGTCGAAACCGGTGATGAGAAAGTTTGAGCCTGTAATGACCAATGAGCAGAAGAAACAGCTCAGAATTAAGCTGATGAACAAAGCCATGGACGAAAAGAGAAGACAATCCAATCAATAGTCGAGGGGGAGTTTGTAGATGCGTTTTGCGACTAGTGATTGGATGTTAACATGTGTTAATAGTGCTGATGGGTAGAATGTAGAATAATAGTGGGCGAAGGTAAGCCAAAGTGGGCGAAGGTAGAAGATTACAGGGCGAAGGTAGATTGGAAGCTGATCAAGAACACATTCGTACCATTGGAGTGGGCGAATGTGGAAGAACTCCACATTCGACCATATCAACTGGGCGAATGTGCAGAGTCTATATATAGATTTTGTGTTTTTGTGAATGTAAGAGAGTTATTAGTTGTGTGTGTTTTGAGGTCAGGTTCCAGGTTAGATTGAAAGTGTCTGTAATTGATCTAGATTAACCGTATTGTCATTGTAATCAAGTTTATGCAAAAGTTAATCTATGAAAAGCTTTAAAAATGATATTGATTGTGTTTTGATTTGAGTTTCTATCAGTTTGTTCAAGGCTAGGATTTCCGCACCTGGTTTTGTAACTTGTATGATCAAATAATCATGTTTTAGTCAAAAACTTTCGCTTACAACAATCACACCTCAACTGTAGATAATGCACTTATCTAAAGGACTTACGGGTTTTGGGCTTAGAGTAAAGGTAGGATAGATTTGGCTAGAAGTGGCTAAAATTAAATGGTGAAACCAACATGATTGACAATCCTTATTTTCACAATACACATAAATAAACACAACTTTACTTCTATTTTTTTTTCTTTTCTTTTTCTTTTTTTTTCTTTTTCTTTTCTTTTTTTTTCTTCACAACTTAACATAAATCAAACACTTAAGCATAAACATAGAACACAATGGGTGTCATCAGTTTTCTTAACAACGGTTAACAGGTCGATTTGGGTAACTTTATAGGTTTAACAAACGAAAGGGTATAGGCTCAACATGGCTACTAACGGTGATTTTTTGGTTAAACGGGTCAACACATAAAAAATAAGTGGGTATCAAAAGAAAAAGAGAAATCCTAGATTGCCTTTATCATCTACGTGCATATCTAGTCTACAACCTCATCACGTATCAAATCACATAAGTTCTGCAACAGAGAAACATTTGGCCTACTCTCAACAAATGAAAATATATATAAATTAATCTATCATCTAGTAGGCTCAAGATCTCACCAAAGTGGGGAAATGGGTTGCCGATGTGTGCATGTATTTATTACCAATAGCTTGTTAAACTTAGTCAGGCAATCGAAACTTTTTTCTTAAAAACACCTGCTGAAAAACGGTTCATATTACTTTTCCACAAATTAGACCATGACCAAGGATCTATTGCCAAAACAATCAAGAAACAACTGGTACGTACTGAAAGAGCTGCTTTATGTCTGATTAGAATGCTTTTTAAGAACAAACTTCAAGACATTTTCAATTTTTTTTTTGATTTTTTTAGACTCAAGAATAAATAAAAACGAAGTTTCACCACCCCCACACTTACGACACATTATCCTCAATGTAAGATAGGGAATAAAATAAATCAGAAATAAAAATATATATAACAACAATAAAAAGGAACAGACTCCCCTGGATATAGGCAGTGTGCGCATGAACCTCTGCAGTTCCTCCTAATCAAGCCATATAGCATTTCATTCGCGGCCGATAACATACCTGAAACTAAGACTCATAAGAAAAAAATATAAACATAAAATTATGGGATGCCTTATACACCGATGGTGTACAGATCTATCCCGCCTGAATGGAGATTGAGTACAGGCGAGGTATTCTGCTTGCAAGGTAAACTCCAAGCATTCCCTGAAATCAAAAGAGAGTCAACATACAAAATAAAAATAAAGGAAAAATAAAACAAAATATATAAATATACAAAATTTACAAGAATCATACCTGACTATCAAGGTGGTCTAAGCGCGCACTTGCGTACCGAGTTTCCAATGTATGCTCGGTAGTTTACATACCAAATAAACAGTTGTTTAAAGATTGGCATGTGAATTGGGCGCTTTGTGTGGCTATGGAAGAACCATCTCACTCGCCTTTTCCCGATGTCTTGTAATCTCACATTCCTAATATTTGTCTTTGAATCTTCATCCTGAACCTTATTTATGAAGGTAATCAGTGTAGGATGAGAGTTGTGAGAATCTTGAGAAAGACTTGTGACACCTGCATCAATAACAACAATGACAACCTTTTCTACTTGTAACTCTTTAACAAGTGAAGGATTTGGTGTGGTATTAGTCTCCACAACCTCATCCTTAACTTGAGAATAGTCTCTGATATCATTTAAGGGAGACATAGATTCTGATATATCTATCCTTGCCGATAACACCTCACATTTCAAAGTTAAGTACTCAATTCGTTGTTGAATTGAGAGGTTGGGTGTTGATAAAAATTCCTCTATCTTGGATAACATCGTTTCTGCTCGAGCAAGCTTATTTTCCTCCTCGCTTTGATATGTCTTCTCTACACATTTGTCTTCATCGGGAGGAATTTGATATTCATCTTGGATAACACATTTGTCTTCATCGGTACCCCGACTTCCACATTTCATCCCAATATTATGGATCACTCCAAAATATTGTGCAGTCCTTTTCCCTATGTATTTGTCCGCAACAAAAACAATAAGGATCTACTGACGGTAGGGGCTTTGGACAATTTTTACAATCATCAGTCCAGTGAGCGAAACTTCCACAACTATAGCATGGTTCATTGTCTTCATCAACCCAATTCATGGTGTTCTACACCTGTAAAAGAAAAATCTGCACAACTAGAGCACCCAAAGTGAAATCTAATAAAATTAAATAACACTTATATATATATATATATATATATATATTAGTGTTTTTTATATTTTCTATTTTTTTTCAAAACATTATATAAAAATACAAACAAACAAGCAATGTAATACTAAGCGCACTAGCTCCCCGGCAACGGCGCCATTTGATGACCTGTCGTTAGGGTCATGCAAAAACCTAAATAACCTATGTAGCCAGGGTAAATAGGGAATATCGAATTCACGAGCAGCATGTGGTTAATATCACATAAATTATTTGTTCGGCTAATCTAGTTATCAAATAAATATAAAAATACAATTATGAAGTTTGCTAGTTTTATCTTTTTGTTTTTTTATAAAAATATTGAAATGATAACAAAATAATATAAATAAATAATAAAGATAAATGTAACTTCCACCCGGGATACTATTTGTATAATCTTGAAACCTATTCGATTTAACTACAAGAACACAACATAGACATGGCCTTGGCTATCCTGTCAAAATAACTATTCAGATTGAAATAATAACTAAGGACAGTTTACTCAATGGTAATCAATTTAGTTATCCTGTCACAATAACTAAAGCCGATTTCTAACACCAACCGTGCAACCTAATTATCCCTATACAAATATCAACCAACCTCCCTATGATGCTAGAAATCACAGTTAATAGATAAATTGATTCAAATATAAGCAAGGTTTATTAAATCCAACACAAGTAGTAAAAATACTAGTTCATACATAATCAAAACGAGTTCAGAATATAAAATCAATACAAAGATTCACTCGGGGGAAAGCTACAAAGAATTTAATTGTGCATCTTGTTCACGCGACTTCTTCTTTTCTGTCTGATCCTCCCTCTCGGTATCCTAGGCAGCCAAAAGGCTGCTGCCTTCAATCGACTCCTTCTCGTCCTCTCTGTTCAGCCGTCCAAAAACCACCATCAACTCGATGCCCTCCGCTTCTTTTATTTCACTTGTTAGTCACCGTTTTCTTCAGGCCCACATAGTACATTATAAGCCCATTTAAATATTCGAAGTTTCCAATGCTAATTTGGTCCCACATTATTCATTCCACTCATTTGTATTTATAATGTCCATTTCAATTGTATATGGAATCTCGAATTAGCCTGCAAAAGTGAAACACAACATTTCTTTTTAGTTTCCTTATAATTTCCATAACTTCGTTTTGTACCTACAAATAATTAATGAATCCTAATGCTAGTTTAACAAATTCATACCAATCTATTTAATATAAAACAATATAAAAGTTATATATTTTAGGCTCGATTAATTTATTTTACTAACTAATTAATATGAAAATAAGCGTGTACAAAATCCACCGATCTGGTTCCTCCAGGTAAGGGCTTTGTCCTAGAAAGTACAAGTGGAGCACTTCACCCGCTGGTCCTCTGTGCAACCACTGATATCCAATACTAACTCCATTTTCTCAAGCATGTGTGCGTGTGTTGTGCTATAATAGGCAAATTCAAACTCCTAGGTTATTTTTATGGGAAAAGATGATACCCTTGTTTGTGTAAAGAGTTGACAATGGAAGATATGCATACCCCTTTCCTTTGCTTTTCGGCTGAGGTGAAGAGGATCAAAAAAACATGGATATGGATCAAGCTTTGGAAGGTGTTCATAAAGAAGATTAAGGCCTAGATTGGTATAAAGGGTTGACAATGTAAGATCTCTTTGCCATCATCCTTGTTTTCGGCTACATGGGATAAGACCAAGACAAATTGGGCAAGCGAGCTTATTTTGGAAGAAAGGATGGTCTAGATTAGTCTAAGTTGAGTGTAAGCAGACGTGCTTGACTTGTGCCACATGCATGTACTCTCTTTGATGTCTTCTACCACATACATACATACATCCGTATGTGTATATAGGCTAAGTATCCTATAGATACCTTATCGAGTTGTAGAAACTCTAGAAACCTATCTTGTAGCTATAAATGCACCACATCACCCATTCTCCTCTAACCTTTGAAGGGTAAGATTGTCATTCAACCTTACCACACCTTCTCTCTTCATGTCATTTCTTTACTTTCCTGACACAAACCAACTCACATTCATGTCTCTCTCTTTCTTTTGAATTAAATTCTCTTTCATGTATCTCAACACCCACTTCAATATCTTGTTCATTTTCTAAAGATCTTTGTTCATTTAATATATATATATATATATATATATATATATATATATATATATATATAATTAGCTTCAAGCCTTATTCCCCTTTACCAAAAATCTCATTCCTTTTTCTTCCTTTCTTCTGATCATAAAACACTTTCAATCTTTCTTCATTTCTTTTCCAAAATTCATAAGCTTCTTTATGACTTATTAATCTTGGGATCTTGAATAACAAACCAAAGTTTTGTTGCTTCTGATTCTTTATGGAACAGCTCATTAACTTCATCATTCGTCCACCCAAGTCATTCATATCATCACATACATTCAACCCACTTTTTTTAATTTCACTTATGATTCAAATCTATGGCCGAAGATTGTACCACTGTTCAGATCTATGACCGAAATGATTCAGATCTATGGCCAAAAAAGTTCAGATCTAGGATGGTGGGAACGATCGCTATACAGATCTAGTCAAGACCCGATGTAAAACATAGCTTTTTGTTTCCACTTTCAGCTATTGAAGGAATTTCGACCAAGTATTTTTGTAAGTTCTTTTTATGTTGTGTTAAGCACTTTGATTGTTAAAGTTTTAGGCCATATGTTACTTTTTTATAAAATATATGACATAATATTGTTCAGTTTTACTTATAAAATCTTTTAGTTGGACTGTGGTGTTGAATGGGGAAGAAGATAGAGGACGCTGACTGTTGTGATGGTGGTCGACGACCGTGTTTTGGAGGTGATGGGCGGTGGTCGACGAATCATGACCGTTATTAAACTTAGATCTAATCTATATTATTATTATTATTATTATTATTATTATTATTATTATTGTTGTTGTTGTTGTTGTTGTTGTTGTTTTAGGTTTCAGATCTTAGGATATTGTGTTGAATGAAAAAGATGTTTGAAAATATGTGTTGTTGAATGTATGTCAAAGTTTGAATATTTTTTTGGGTATGAATGTTATGTTTTCATTTTTTTTAGGTATGAATGTTCAGACTTATATTTTGTTGAAGTTTGAATTTGATTGTGTTTATATGTCAAAAAAAATCATACAAATGTAAATAGGTTGTAAATATGTATGTAATTATGTAAAATTGGTCTTTTTACAGGTTACACAAGCACCATTAAAATGTAACAATGTAAATACATACAAATGACACATATAACATGTTACAACAGTTTATTTTCTGTTTTGAGTTTGAATTTAAAACAGGTTACATAAGCACCATTAACTACGATACATATGTAAATATGTAAAATGCACTTTTTATTGTGTAACATGTTTTAAAATCTAACATCATTAGTTACATACGTAACATCTATCAGATGAAGCATATTTGTAATTTTTTTAGTTACATTTTTTTAGTTACAAAAATGAAGCATATGTAACATCTATCAGATGAAGCATATTTGTAATTTTTTTTAGTTACATTTTTTAGTCACATGTAATGTTTTTGTAAAAGAATTATTGTTCAAAAAGTAAAAAAAAAAAAAACAATAAAAGAAATAATATTTGATGGGTCACCAATACAAATTGACAACACGTCTCACCAAATTAGGAAGTTGAGAAATAAATGATTTTTTTAGAGAAAGAAATGAGGAGACAATATTTTAAATGAAAAGAAGATAAAGGTAATATGTGTCAGGAGAAACTAGTGGTGTGAAATGATTGCTGCAACATTGATTCTCACAATCCTCACTTGACAATACTACCCTTCCTCTTCATACAAACAAAAAGCCATGTCCTTTTTAATAATATAAAATACCTTGATGAATCTCAGCCATAGATTGACATTGATCAAGGGTGGAGATAGAGTTTCTTAGGTTTCTTCAACTTAAGGGTGTTTCTAAATTATCTATATCCTGTATATATATATATATATGTGTGTGTGTGTGCGTGTGTGTGTGTGTATAAGTTTGTCCATTTCCCTTCTTGTGCATTGTATAGGTGTCAAGTGTCTAAGATTAGGTTATAGAGGTGTTAAATCGCATACATATGTATATATGCATAGGGATGTAGGACCGGCTAGTTTGTTTTGTATATTTGTGTCGTATATGTTTATATATATATATATACACACTAGTAGGGAACCCGCGTGATGCGGCTGGGGCGACAGTTTACAAGGCAGCATTCTTGTGAGATATTGTATAGTATGATAGGATCTTGATCAAATTATTTATCATGTTCCCTACATCTATGACATGAGTGAACAAATTTTTATGCCTTTCATGTGCGGGATCTTCTGAGGTATCATCTTACGGCAAAGAACGGGACTCGTGTTACAAAAGCCTTCTATGGGGTTGTGCTTACGGTTTTTTGGAGTATTTGGCGGGCAAGAAACGACTTCTATTTTAATCATAAACTGGTTTCAATTCGGAGGATTTAGGAAGAGATCAAAGTTTAGCTTTTTGTGGATCATGAATCGCAGAAGAATGGCAAATATGACATGAGACTCTTGGTGTAGGTTTGACACAGTTAAGATGGGTTAGATTGGGGCTTAGTTTTGTTTCGGGCTATGTTGTTTGTGTTTTTCTTTTTTTCGGATTGTATTTTGTCGGATTGTTTTTCCGGGTTCCCGTGCTAGCGTCTTGCTAGCTTTTTTAATAAAGGTTTCGTTGGCCGTTCCAAAAAAAGTGACAAATCTCCAAACTTGATATCTTATTCAAATTATCTCATTTAACATAAAGAGAAGTTGAATTATCGAAAATTCGAGTGGTTGAAGCTGAAGCAGCTACTTTATGTAGGTGGAACGGTAACAATCGATAGAGTTATTTTATATATGTATATAAAAATTTACACATTGAACTGTTGTAGGTGGAAATGTAACAATTGATAGGGCTATTTTATATATTTATATAACAATTTACATATAATTATAATTCTGGAATAGGAGCACGTCATTTATAGTTCATAATCGATCTGACGCTTTCAAATAGTTCACATCATGGTTTGTCTTGCCAAGATCTGGGTCGGTATCACCTTGGTCGTCTTGTCACAGGCCTATCAACTTGATTTTAGGTGAATGTGGTTCTCAGTGGATGAAGATGACTATTTAATTGTGGATAGCCTGGACCTAAAGTTACAAATAAAAATAAAACACAAAGTTCAAACCTGCAACATTGTGACCAGAATCATTATTTTTTGCAATAAACCTGATAGTTATTGAAGTTAGTAGAATATTCATTCTAAAATTACCAATATAAATTTTGAGAGGCAAAAATACATTTTGGCTTTCCGTTATAGAAAAAGAAACATAAGTCGGTTAAATTCAGTGGTAGCCTCACCCCTACTTATAACATATGGAGTTTGCAATGGCTTAGGTATATTATATGAATCATCCATGGTAAAGCGTTCGAGCTGTTCCTGGTAATGGCTTTTGAGCAGGCAGAGGTGTTTGCATCGTAGTCTGCAGTGGCGTCTATACATAATGTTCAGCTTAAAAAACAAATTTAGGGAATACAACATCAAGGTACTTGATGAATCTGATTCTTGCCACACAGTTTTTCATGTGTTATCGCCTCAAAATCAAACGAAATAGAAACGAAAATCTGAAACAAATAAATTCAACTTAGATATGACAAATTTAAGAACACATTCAAAGTTCACATGGAGTAAATGACGGAGTTAAGGAGGTAGTGCCAATTATGTTTAGGGTAACCCAGAGTCGCGGAAATGTAACTCGTTCCACCAGCCTCTTCACAACTATCATGATATCGCCATTATGCTTGTTCACCCACAAATGGCTGAAAAATATAATTTTAATTGAATGGTAAAGGTGGGAGATATACTGGTGCGATTAAGTCGCTAGCTTGTAGTAATAAACTTGTTATTCCGGTTTCAAATATAATGGCATTAAAATTAAACATATTAAAGGAAGAAAAAAAATACAAAAATCTAAATCATCTTGATTCACTTACAAAGACGTCACATGTTGCTATTTCTACCTAGTAATATTGAAATGGATATCAATAGGGAATCAAACGATAACATATGAAACCTAAAGATGAAATGAGTGGCATCGTTCAAACGGGGTAAAAGTTGTCGAACGTGTACTTAAATGATTACCCTGTCCTAAATTATTTGTTTTATAAAAAAACAAGTTTTAGATCTTTATAATTTACAAGACAAAAAAAAATGAAAAGTAAAGTTTGCTGGTCCAACCTGTTACAACCAGCACCATAAAAAACCGAACTGGACTCAGCTAACAAGGTTTTATATTATCCTCTATTCTAAAAAATTTAAACAGGAAAATTAACAATCTACATTCACCAAAAACGCAACTGAATTTTTGCATCTTTTATCCTTTATTTTGATAGCTTCAATCATAGAAATAACTTTTGACATTCACCGAAAATGCAGCACAGTTTCCTCCCTTTTTATCCTTCACTTTAGCAATTTTAAACATGCAAAATATAAGGACCGGTCAAAAGAATCAAAAAAACACTTTTTCACTTGTTAAAAGACAATTTATTTGACCCACTGGGGATAAACAATTATAACACAAGCTAACCCGTTCATATGAAAAGAGTTACTGAAACACTGAAATCCTCAAAACCAAGTTTTTAGAGATGGAAATTGGGCTCTAAATTTCAGTTCATGAAGAATGAAAATTACATGAAAACAATTACCTTCCTTAGAATTCAAAGCATGTATGCTGGTCGACTGGTCGTATGAACAAGTGATCTCATATCAGCCTGCTCTGCTACCATCTATAGAATGAGTTATCACAAAATTAATAATATATTCACATGTTAGATTTGTAAATAAGAAACGAAAAGATGAATGGTTGGGACAACCAACAATGTTTTTGAACTCTTAAGTTTGAATATTTGGCACAGGTATTATATAGGTTACCTATATCACATGCTTGCAGTAAGGCCTTCTATTCAACAAAAACAAACATGTTTTAAGTAATCAAGGCTAGAGGTAGAGATGACAAATTGGGGACTACTCTATTCAGTAATAATCTGAACTTTTTTAATAAAATGATTCATGAGATATTCTGTTGTACACTTTAGACTACTTTTAAACTGTTTGACCCACTCCACTCATCCGGCCAATTTTCTTCAAACCTTACTCAACCATTTGACCCGTTATAGATTGAACAGACCGTTTAGGAAGACAAAGAAATAGATGTTTGTGGGTAGACATGACTCGTTTCTGTTCCAACCTTTTCAAAGAACACTTGTGTACCATATTTATCATCCCATTACATCATGCTAACTCTGTATAACTGTTGTAAGCTAAGCACCTGCACAAATCACACACAAAATCTTAAGAAAATAATAAAAGAAAAAAATTATTATTTTCTTGAAATTTCGAATTTTAAAAATGATTTACATTCAGCTTGTCTAATATGCTTCAGTTCATCCAAAGCAGTTCCTGCATACTGAAAAGCTAAGATATTATAGTAAAAGAAATCCAGTCACTAATAATTTTAGTTTTTAATCAGAAGAATCGTCTTCATTGTGCTTCCCGCAATAAGACCCATTACCCTTTTAATTAAACTAACCGATCACTTTTCCGCTCACCCATCTGAATCGGCTCAAGGGGCAAACACTGATACAATGGTGGTAAAGCCCAAGCTGATGCTGATGTGCTACTTCCACTTTCCCCCTTTCGTGTTACAACAAACCCTGAACCAAACATCCCAGTCTTCGCACCCTCTCAAAAGTTACCAGGTGTATCCAGATTTGGGCCCATTCTGACTGGCAGAAGGTGATTCAAATCTAGCATTAGCAGCCATAGCTTAAAACACTGCTGGTGCTCCACTTATGTAGCAGAACTTGTGTTTTGAACAACACATAAGTATAAAGGCAATATAGATTTATATGAAAGAGCAAACTTGTTAATCAAAATAATGTGATTTAAAAGCCTTGTAAGATGAATGTGAGGACATAAACTTCACCTAAGAAACAAAACCATCTATGTGACCAGATAGCATGTTATATTCTCCATCTTTTAAATCTGTGGATAAATAAGTCCTGCATAAAATGTCAGAAAACAGTTTATTCCACCAGGTTTTAAATAGTACCGATTAAAGCTAAAGAAGCAACAGTCAACAAGAGACGACATA
The DNA here is from genome assembly GCA_030844895.1 of Ambrosia x helenae. NCBI lineage: Eukaryota > Viridiplantae > Streptophyta > Magnoliopsida > Asterales > Asteraceae > Ambrosia > Ambrosia x helenae. The sequence continues at coordinate 32,219,375 of CM061225.1, forward strand.
CATTACAGGGATCTAGGTTAACTGAAGCGAAGTTTTCAGGGGAAAAATGATGAAATTTCCTTTACCTTTTGTTTCAACACAAACTTCAGATCTATCTTCGATGGTTGCTCTGCTACTCCATTGCAAGGTAAGTCGTTGAAAGTAGAAGCAAATAAATCAGTAAACACATATTACGGTTTAAGTTGAAATGAAAAAAAGTTCAAAATCAGTTATCAAGAAAAAGATATGAAATACAACTGGATTACCGGTGTCAGCTCTATGAGCCAACGTAGATGGAAGCATCTTCAAATCAACCAGCTTTGGAAAATCCTCATCCTCAATCGTCGACATCATCTTCACTTTTATTATCAGGCTGTGCAAAATGACGGTGGGGAGGATTAGGATTAAGAGGCTGGTTTTGAATGATTTCAAACAAAAAACGGAAGTGGGGATCTGTCCTGTCCTTTTCTCCTTCTCTAAAACTTTTTAAAATTTGAATTGAGAGCCAAAACCACCAGATCACGTTTTAAAGTTCTACTTGCTTCATGTATTGTATTAGATGCATAAAGAGTTGTACATGTTGAAATTTTAAGAAAATTGGTAAAATTACCATCTTACCCATCCTATATGCATTATATAATAGTATAGATATTTGTAGGGTAGTATGAGTTGGTTTGTCTTGGTTATCTATGTGTGTGTGTGTATTTATGTGTGTATATAATATGTTATTGGAAATCTCTAGTTGCCTAGTGTATATGAATTGATTTCAAGTGTTAACATATATACATGTAATCTAATTTTTGATAATAACATATGTTTGCCATAAGATAATACTAACATGTAGTTAATATCATGTGTTATTTGTCCATAAACATGTGTTGTTTTGATAATTTTACCCATGTATACATATGTATATGTCTTGCTTGGATACATGATGAAGTTCTATTAGTTAGTGTGTCAAATATCCATAATATGTCTTATGAATTGTTCAGGTTTTGTGTGGAGTTGAACAATTTCCCACTTAGGTATTGTCACGACTCATGTTTAATCTTGTTTTTTTCGTACGTAGTAATTGGACATCCGGTTGCTCTCTGTTGAGCGTGTGATTGGCTTGATTGTTCAAAGCCAATTGTCTCGGATAAATCGGGTGTTGCATGCGTAAGTGAATAATGTACTGAATATTTGAAATAGTCTGGGCTTTGCTAGACTCGGGACGACATAGTTAATGTTGAAAATATCAAATGTGCACATAAAATAACATAGTTAAATAGGGTGTGTAAGGATCTTGACCTGAAATTTCGACGGTTTCACATATTAACAAGGGGTGAAAAAGAATTTGATGAAAATGGAAAAAATAAATAAAAAGGTGTGTGGTATATGGACAAAAATGTAACATTTCGCATTTAATTCTATGTACGTTACGACAGTTATTAATAAAACGTCGAATTTTTATCATTATCGCCCCTTTTAAAAATATTTCGTGACACGTTTGGACTCCTAGAACCATGCTATAATAATATATTATTATTAAAGTGGTGATTTAAATGTCAAAAAAAATAAATGCCTGGGCCGGGGTTCGAACCCGTGCCCAAGGCCGGTTCACACACACACTCCCAGCTCTACCAGCTAGTCTACTGATTTGTTTTGATTTTAATCCTAATGCATATAACTTTATATTAAGCTTAAACCAGCAGTTGACTTACGAGAAGTCAACTTGTGAACCAATCTCCCATAATTATCACACCAATCTGCGTTTCTAATCCCTGTTATGGTAAACCTTGTGATTGATTGACTAATATGCGTATTCAACACGCCTAATCACCATCAATTCTTACCAAAATCGAGCTATTACACGTCATTGTCTTTAAAACGGGTCAAACATACCAATTAGAACACACGAAGTGTTGCACTATAAATTGGACCCTCATTCACAAGCTGCACTCGCCGATTACACTATCCCTACTCTCAATTTCTGTTAAAAACCCTCAATCTAATACCCTTGTGTTCGCGTTTGACTTGAAGTTTGACCGAGCCTTTCAATCACGATTTCAATTCGTAAGTCTGATTTTTTTGATGGGTTTTGTTTATCGGCCATAGAACAGCAATAACCCCATGAATAATCGGGTTATTGCTTGTTCGTTTGGATTATTGTAAAACTTAGGGTTTATACGATTCAATTTGGGGATAATCTTTGTGCAGACCTTGATACTTATATTATACAGAACAACAATCATCACCAACTGACCAGTAGATCAGTTGGTGTGATTCCTTTTCACTAAAACACGAATCGGCCCATGGCCTGGGATCGAGTCCCGCTTTACACATTCTTTTCTTTTTCTTTTAAAATGGTTATATAACTGATTCAGTATGACTATTTAATTATTTCAAACAAGTTTTAATCATTCTCAGGGTCCAGAGCAACTGGTCTGGGCTTGTGATTTAAAACCTCTAACCCGGGTCAGACGCGGGTTCAATTCTTGGCAACTACAAACATTTTTTTTAACCCTTTATACTTATATATATTCATTATTATTTTTAAAAATGGTTTTAAAATACTAAAATTGCTTTATAATTTCTACAAAAAATATTTTATGATGTTCTAATAGAAAAGTTTAACATACAATTTTTAGTTTTCCAAAAATTATTTATTTATTATATGTAATAAATATTACAAGTTTATTCTATTATAATTATAAAATTCTATAAAAATATCAAAACGATTTTATAAATTTCCACAAAAATTATTCTGAGTTTATAAACCAATAAAGATTCCAGAAATGATTTTTATTTTCGAGAAATCACTTATTTAGTATTTTTAATCGATTTTTGTTATTTTAATCATAATTAAATCATAATAAATTCATTTTTCAATATTTTTGCACCAAAATTTTATATAAATTATTTCTATCCATTTATAACAGAAATACAAATTTTAATCTAAAAATTCTTTAATTTTAATATTTTTAGATATTAAAGTTGTATTTTGACAACATAGAAATAAAAAGACTAAATATTCTATTTTTAAGAAAATACTTTTATAAAAATTATTTTCATGCTTAAAACCTTATAATGTGATTATCCTTAATCTAAAACCTACAAAAAGACTTTTGCTTATTTATTTTTCGAATTTCTTTTATTTATTTAACAATTTATTTAATAATTAAACGAATACTTATCCCCAAATTAGAAACCCTAGAAAATACTTGTAGACTAGAAAGACTTAGACTTATTTATTACCTTAAACATAGGGTAATACTGGCAACGTTGGGCTACACATATTCTATTTCACGAGACTTAACACTTTGCTAAGGTGAGTTTACGTAACCTTGTTTACGCAATTCTTTATATTTGAAACTTTATACTTAAGAAATTCTACATACATGTCTAGTTGTAAACTTTAATGCCTCATGACTTAGACAAATACTATTAGACTTAAACTTAAACTTACATAATCATTAGCTGTGGCCAAGCCGGCGATATTCAATGATAGATCTATTGGATTGACAATCCCACCTAGATTCGTTGACCATCTTTTATGGGGAGCGCGGGTGATTGTTATCGTTCCAACGTGATATTAAGGTGAACCGTGGATGACGGGATGGACCTAAACTTGTCGGAGGTTTGATTATGTGCATACTATACTTCATGTTTATTCATGCAGAATTAAATTTACGATAGACATATGAATTGCTAAACTTTTATTATTCTAAAACTTAATTGCTTGACATGGCTTATGTATTCTCACTAACTTCTAGTTGTCCCCCCCCCCCCATTTTTCCAAACTCCACAGGAAATAATGATGCTTGAAGTCTAGAGCTAGCATGAAGAGATAATTGAAGTTTATGCTTTGTTTGGTTATTTGATGTACTAGAATTTCATTCAAGACTTTGTTATGTATTTTTAAATTTTGGATATTTTACTGAAAATAAATTTCAATTAAAACTTGAATACCATGAGCTACTGAATACTCATTCTTACGTGACACCTTGATGTTTCCGCCATCGGTTGGGGTGTTACAGATTGGTATCAGAGCCTTGGTTATAGGGAATTAGGTTATTAGAAAAATAATCTAGACTATAACCTTAGGGATTTAAAACAATACTTGCTTCTCTTACTTGTAACCCTAATTGCTTCCTTAATCTTATCCCTATCCTACACCTTATACAACCCTAAGCCTTTACAAGTTGACTGCTCTTATTCGTCTGCTGCAATCCTGATCCACCAATAGATTAATAGGACAAAATCCTCAAGTTTAGCCTGAACCACCTTGAGATCTCGTCAAAGTTCTAGATTTTAATAACGAACACGTGTAATCTGGAAGGGTGAACGCCTGTATTCTGAGTCTTCTGTCTAGGCTGGCATTGCGCATATATCCCAATCAGACGAGGGACCCGGATGCCTACCTGGGAATTCTTGGGATGAGTGTTCACTTATAGGCTAAAGCATGTCTTCACTATGTTATTAGAATCTAGAATATTTGATAAGTCAACGTTTTCGTTTATTCGTTTTAATTAATGGATAAATGATTACATTCCTTATATTACCTCATTCATTTCATTGTGTCTCTTACAGATCATGCCTCCACGTCGTAGCACTCGCAATAACAGTGGTGGAAATCATGAGGAAGGGAGCAGCAACCACAACCACAACCACGACACTAACCACAACAATGGAGGTGATGCCCAACTGGCTGCGATCATTTCTCAACAAATGGAGCAACAGATCGCAACTCTGGTTCCTAACTTACTGGCTCAAGTCATCCAAATGAATGGGAATGACAATGGAAATGGAAACGGCAGTGGAAATGGAAACGGCAATGGAAACCACAATGGGAACGGGAATGGAAACGGGAATGGTCTCCCAGCCTACACTCTCAAACACCTTAATACCTGTAATCCTCCTAAGTTCAGTGGAGATGAAGGAGCTACTGGTCTTCTACAATGGTTCGAGGGTATTGAGAATACCTTCATTAACAGTGAGTGTCCCGATAACTTTAAGGTCCGTTATGCTATGAGTGTTCTTCACAAACGAGCACTCGCTTGGTGGAATGAGGAAAAGCGCACCCGCGGAGCTGAAGTTGCACTTGCTATGACCTGGGATCAAGTCAAGGAGATAATGAAAGCTGAGTTTTGTCCCCGTAACGAGGTTAAGAAATTGGAGGACGAGTTCCATACCCTTGCTCAGGATAGTGGGGAAAACCTTGCTTAAAATACCCGCTTCCATGAGCTCAGTTTGTTGTTGCCCCATTAGGTCACTCCCTTATCTGTAGCCATCGAGAAGTATATCGGTGGTCTACCTATGCAAATTCAGGACACAGTATGGGGAAGGAATCCTGCCACCTTGGAGGAAGCCAAACGCCTTGCGGCTACTCTAACCGATAATCATGTGAAAAACTGTGAGCGTTGGAATTTATCTAAAACAGGATATTATGATCATACAAGTCACAAATCTAGGTGCGGAATCCCTAGATCTGAACAAATTGATAAGATGCTAATCACGACACAATCAAGATCATTTTCAACATCTTTTCATAGATTAACTTTTGTCAAATAAGCTGTTACAACGACTTACACGTTAATCTAGATCAAACATACACTTTCACAAAATGACCTGGAACCTAACCTGAACACAGACACAAAATGATAACTCTCTTACATAATCAAAAACTCAAAACCTATATATAATGTCTGCACATTCGCCCCTTTCTGTAGGTCGAATGTGAGAATTTCCACATTCGCCCACTTGCAGTGGTCGAATGTGGTCTTCTGTCCAAGCCAAAACTTCATTCGTCCAGTCTGATCTACCTTCGCCCATATTATCTTCACCTTCGCCCGTATCCACTACATTCGCCCCATCAGAATCACTTTCGGCTACCCATTAACATATGTTAGTAATATTATATCCAATCCTTAGTCGCAAATGCATCAACAAACTCCCCCTCGACTATTGATTGGATAGTTTTCTTTGATAATCCATCGTCCTGTTCATCAGCTTGATTCTAAGCTGCTTCTTCTGCTCATCAGTCATAGGCGGCTCAAATGTTTTCTTCACAGGCTTTGATACATTGGCGATCTTCACAGTTTTGCCAAGTTTACCCTCTAAGTTGCTTCCAGCGTTTATGTCATACGCAAAACAAACTCCCACAACTTGAGTGTACTTCCTCGCCTGAGCAAAGTCATTTGGTTCATAGTAGATGGGATTAAAGAACAACATGATGATGTCTTCAAATGTGCAGTTTATCAGCCACATAGGATCAAATACATGAACATGCTTGTATTTGTCCTTTCCATCCCTCAATACAATCACTGCTTCTGCCTTCCTCCAATCGTAATACCAGAATATGAAATCAGCACTGAAATGCTGTGGCATTGGCATCAATGGTATCTTCCTCATCACATTTGGTGCTTTGTAGATCAAAGTCACACGCTTCATGTTGGTTTGAGGATCAATATCCCTATGCTGTTTTCTTCTGGGATATTGAGGCTTAAACCTGTTCCATTTTGTGCGACTCTCCCAAACTAACTTATCTGCGCACCATCCGACATGCGATCCACTTAACTCGGCACCTGACATTGGGAATCTGCACAAATCTCTCACCGCCCAATACGGTAGAGTAAGCAAATCACAGAATCTGTTAAAATACAAAATTCCAGTTTCCCATTTCGCTGCAATGCACTTCAGTCTGCCAAGATAAGTCCACCCGAGAGCTCTGCCTTTGAACTTGGCATTATGAAAACGATAGAAATTACCTTGAGCTTCAGGTTTAGGTCGGTTCTCTTCCATCTCCTTCAACTTCTTCAGATAATTCTTCAACTCATCAGACTGGTTGGAAGAATCTTTCTTTTCATCACCAAACACCTTCTCAACAAACTCTTCACTTCTTCTCTTTGCTTTCTGTTTCGCTGACTTGTTTGGTATCTCTGTGAAGTCAGGAAATACTTCGTTTTCATCTTCTTTTCTAAAATACTGGGGAAATTCCTCCTGAGTAATATCTTCAATCTCAACTTCATTGTTTTCAGGAGTATGAACATCATCTGAATGACTTCCCATATCCTTTTCAGGAATATCAGGAATCGATTCATCCATCATGAATTCCTCAAACGTCTTACCTACCCTCTGTGCGAGACCATCTAAAATTTCTTTCGCCACAGATGCAGGTAGTTCCCCTTCTTCAAGATCTGGATCTTCATATTCCAGCTCGTATCTCAGATCATCAGTCTGGAATATTTCAGCGAAGCATCCAGTGAACTCAATGGTCCACTCTCTCTTCTCCAACATGTTCTTGTATATCAGCTTAGCATCATCAGAAAGAGATCTCACCTTTTCGTTCCAAAAGATACTTTCATCTACATTCTCACCTTTCTTCTTGGAACTAGATTCTCCAGTATCTTTCTTCTTCTGTGATGTTCTCTTCTCATAGCTAAACTTAGAAGTATCATCTCCTCCTTCATGATCACTTCCACTACTAAGCTCATCATCCTTCTTTCCTGTACCCTCAGCATCATCATCATCATCATTGTTATCATCATCATTGTTGTTGTCATCATCACTTTTATCCGATCCATCATCATCATTATCATCATCATCTTCTTCTTTCTCAGATTCAGATTCATCATAATCAACTTTCTGTTCATCATCTTCTTCATCATCATCTTCACCCTCTTTCAACTGGGGTGCTCTGCTATACAGCTCATCAATCAAACCACAAAGACGTTTATTTTCTTTCTTTAACTCTTTGTTATCAGCCTTAATCAGTTTGATCTTGTTCTTGTGTCTATCACATCTCCTCTCAAGCTTCTCATTTTTAGCTTCTAACATCTGAATCTTTTCATTTATCTCATCTTGATTCGATTTTGAAGCAACTACAATTTGGAGCATCTTCTCCTCATTTTGCTTGAACTTAGTGATTTCAGCTTGTTGAGCAATCAGCATTTTCATCATATCCTCCATCTTCTTATTGACTTGTTTCATAACATCATCATCAACAGTCATTTTCTTTGACTTTGATCTGGAGGGCTCAACTTCAACAGCTTTCTCCTTCTGAGGCTTCTTAAACATCTCGAGCACTTTATCCATATCGATATTAAACTGATCGATTGGTAAAGTCTCTGCCTCCTTTCCTTTCTTCTGCTTCTTAGTAACTGGCGAAGATAACTTGGAAGGTGTTCCAGCATCAGGCAATCTCTTACCCTTCAACAACTGAGCTAATTCCTTCTCTCTCAGTTCTTTCACACTTGATTTCTTTGCCATCGTCTTTTGTTTCTTTGACTTCTTAGGCAAATTCACAACTACAGTGTCACCAACACTCAACTCAACTAAATCAACTCCCAAACCTTCATCTTCAACTGATTTCCTTCTCCTCTCAGACTCTTCAATCGACTGATTCAATAATTCAGACTCACCAACCATAGTGGCCTTACGTTTGGTGGTCCTTACGTTCTCGTCATCCGAATCCCACTGTTCATCAACCTCAGTCTCTTCCGAATCCACAGACTCTTCATCCACCAAACCTGAACCTTTCTTTGCAGTCGATTTCTTTCTAGCATCCTGTTGCTTTGTGCTTCCCTGATCAATAGCCTTTCCTTTGCCCTTCCCTTTGGCTCCAGGATTGACTACTTGACGCTTCCGCTTAGTGCTTGAATCAACATACACTAAGGGATCGTCGTTGTCTGAGTCACTATCATCATGTCTAGCTTTGTTCTTTCCTGGATCAGTGTAATCCGGACGAGTCAAAGCCCCAAACAATCTCCTATTGGGTGGTTTCTCATTATCAGCAACACCCTTATAACCTTTCATCCTCATCAAGGTTCTAATATTCATGTGATCTTGCCCTAGAATCATAGTTGGATCCTTCTTCAGCATTAGGTACTTGTAATCAAAGATCATCATTAGAAACCTTGGATACAACATAAACTTCTTGAACTTTATCCCCTTCAGCATCTCCAACATGTGGTCAAGTATCATCCCAGATACATTAAATGGTTTGTTGAGTGTCAACGCAACCATTAATGAGCTCAAACTCTTCCTCATCACGTCATAGCCACCACTAACACATCCAAAGACATGGATCAGAACATGTGCAAAGTACTTATACTGCACTCCCAGCTTCCCTTTATACATCGATCCGTCAGTGATAGGACCTTTGTATTTCATCCTTAAGAAGCACGCCTTCTGCTCAGTCCACGACAACTCCCTGGGATCCTCTCTATCCTCGAACTTAATCTGTAAAGCTTCCCGAATGTCGGCTTCAGTCAAGAACATATCTATCTCCTGAATCTTGCTCTTGATAATGGTTTGATTATCCCAGTAGTCGTACTTAGCGTTTTGGTAAAAATCTTCAATAATGTCCTTGTAAATGATAGTAGGTGTGGCTAGAGCGTGTACAATCCTGCTCCTCTTTAGAAACTCAATGATGCCAGTGAACTCTGTGTTCTTCTCCACGTCTCCTAAATACGCGCAACAGTTGTGCGATCTTTCAAAAGACCAACTGCTCGGTGTAGATGTTTCAGCTGCGGGAACTGGATCTTGAACAGCTATCTCTGCAGGAGTCTCAACATTCACTGCTGGAGCGTCAATATTCTCTGGTTGTTCAGCCATCTGTACACAAAAATCAATAAAACGCGTCAAAACACAAAAACGACAAAAATATAAAAATTTTGGTCAAACCATATCTGCACATTCGCCCATATCAAAGTGGTCGAATGTGAGTTTTTGTTGGTCGAATGTGAAATTGTTATGGACGAAGGTGAAAGTGATCTAGATAAAAAGTCACATTCGCCCATTATTGTGTACATTCGCCCAAAAATTCTCACCTTCGCCCGGTTTAAGAACCGAAGGTGGAACCTGTTTTACCCCCAAATTTTGAAAATTTGCCATTGTTGTATTTAACTTGTGATTTTGATTCCTATGTGTACTAACAATGCCGAATAACACTCGTTTACAATCAATTTTATCAAAACGTCAATTTACATTGGTTTTCAATTGGAATTAGGGTTATTTGTGTTCAATCGTTCAAAATTATCAACTAAACATGTTTATATACTAATTCCTTCCATCATCTCCCCCTAAAACCTATGTAAATTGCTCGGCAATCAAAATCAGACATTATTAAACATCAAAAATCCCCAGATTGAAAACCCTAGGTCCGGTCCTTAAACAAGGAAATCTGATCTGTTATGTCGTCCAATACCTGTCAAATTAGACTTGAAATGATCAGGAAAAGATGAGGAATACAAAGCACAAACGCAGAAAATAAAATCAACAAGGTCTGGTTATGAGATAAATTTTGAAAAAATTGCAGAATGAAGAAACGAAGGTGACAGGGCATATATAAAGGGTTCCACCTTCGACCGGTCAGGATGGACGAATGTGGATAATATTCACATTCGCCCGTTTTAAAGACACGAATGTGATAAATGTTTCACCTTCGCCCCTAATGAAAGACACGAAGGTAAAATTGATACCCGGAAGTGAAAAAATCACCCGGAAGTGAAAAAGTCACCCGGAAGTGAAAATACCACCTTCGCCCAAAACTAAAACGGTCGAACGTGATAGTTTTTCCACATTCGACCCAATTAAGGGGCGAATGTGAAATGGAAAAACTGAAAATTTCGCCAAATCACGAATTCGATTCCCGTTCAACATTTTTCAATCCGTTAAGCTTCTAAAACTCAAATTTTTACATTTTGAATGGCACAAAGTCCAGATGGTGTTGTCAAATCTCAGAAATCGACCATCAAGCATCCCCGGCTATAAAAAAATAAAGCAGAAATGCAAAATCTTTTGGATTTTCTGAAATTTATATTAAAACACACCTAAAATCTTTTTGGATTTTGTAACTTTTTGACAATAAAAGTAAAATGCAACAAAGTAAAATGCATTAAAGTAACTGAAAACAGTAAACATTTTGTGATTTCCGGTAAGAGGATCATATCAGTTTTCTGAGAAATCTGAACACAGCGTTGATTTGGTTCAATATTATCATTAGAAAACAATATGTGAAACGGCAATTGCTGATATTGTTGTCCACATAAGCTCACATGCAGACAATTACGCAATGCTTTAAAATGATACGAATTAGATGTATTAGACTAACACATTGTGGTTCCCACACACACGACATACTCCCGTATCAAGAAGTAATCTGCACAAAGACTCATTGTAAAGCGTGATTATGCTTTCGTCGTCTGTAATTGTACAAGATATAATGCATAGAGGTATACAGGTCAGCAAATTAATGCAGCAAAGTAACATATGCACCATACCAGGTTGAGGACTGATATTAATCATGATTTGCATCAATGATCAATACGATATTATAGATAATCTTTGATCATCATATAACATGGAAAGTTCCTCAATTCGGTAACTTTAGGTTTTGGCATAAAGCTCTTTTATAAAGACACCCTGTCTGATCTAGGTCCGTAATGACTTACAGCAGAAGATCAGATAGGCTATCCCCAGACAACTAATAACATAACGACCCTAAACCTCCGAGTTTTGTACAAACACCCTATCAAACGAAATTACGGTACTAAGACCATATGCCCATGAGGTGTTCATCCACAAACGCGTAGTTTGTTATGTTTGTATCACTAATGCACGCAATATAAAGTCTACAAAGCCTATCAGCATATCACACGTAATCAACATACGTCGCATTAACTATACAATTCTTTAGCCTGTGTCAGATCCCCACTGATGTACTATCATTTCCTCTTTTTATCCAGGAAATCATTTTGGGTTTTTCTAATTTTTAGATATTTTGAAAATTTTTTTTAATGTTTTTGGTTTTTCTGATAAAATGACTCCCCCTAAAATAAAGAACATATTTTTGGGTTTTTAATTTTTCTGAAAAACAAAACAAAAACAAAATTTGAAAGAAACAATCCACTTGAAAGCATCAACTTCTTTGAGAATTAAACAACCCCCTCACAAGCATCAACTTCTTTGAGGATTAAGATAGTAAAGAGAAATTCCCAATTTAGCAAAGAGAAATTCCCAATTAGCAAAAATTTAAAACTAAAACTAAAAACGAAAAATGATATACCGAGGAACCGATTAGTCCTGTTTTTCCTTTATATTGTTTACTTTCAAAAGATATTCAAAGCGGGATCTGTCAAAAGCTTTTGTAAACAAATCTGCACGTTGGTAGTCAGTATGGATTTTGACCATGTCAATCAATTCCTTAGCATAACAGTCACGGATAAAATGATACTTAATCCGGATATGTTTAGCTTTAGAATGATTTTCAGTATTTTTAGTTAAAGCAATTGCGGCTTCGTTGTCACAGTGTATAGGGGTTTTAAGAAACTGCAAACCGTAATCGACCATCTGTTGTTGGATCCAGAGCACTTGCGAACAGCAACTCGAGGCTGAAATGTACTCGGCTTCACATGTAGACAGTGCGACGGAAGTCTGTTTCTTGCATTGCCAGGTAATTAATCTGCTCCCTAAAAACTGGCAACCGGCTGTTGTTGATTTGCTGTCTTTGTCACAGCCGCCCCAATCTGCATCACTAAAAGCAATAAAATCAAAATCATCATCATTAGGGTACCAAAGTCCTTTTGATGGACAACCCTTCAGATATCGAAGGATACGCTTGACCGCCGTCAGATGACTTTGTTTCGGCTTCGATTGGTAACGCGCACAGAGACACGTTGCATACATAATATCTGGTCGAGACGCTGTCAAATACATCAGAGATCCGATGATTGCTCTGTATGTAAATGGGTCTGTCAGCTCCCCCTTAGCGTCAACTCCAATCCCGTGATTGGGTTGTATCGGGGTATCCATCGGCTTAGAGTCCTCCATCTGGAATCGGCTCAAGATGTCGGCAACATATTTCGTTTGGTGAATGAAGATCCCGTCGGGTCTTTGATCCACCTGTAAGCCGAGGAAAAACTGCATTTCTCCCATAGCGCTCATTTCGAACTTCTCCTGCATAACAGTTTCAAATTCCCTGCACAAGAGTTCGTTAGTTGAACCAAATATAATATCATCAACGTAAATCTGTACTAGAAGCAAGTCATCGCCCGTCTTCTTCGTAAAGAGGGTGCAATCGACGAGGCCGCGCTTGAATCCTTTGGAGATGAGGTATGTGCTTAGCTCCTCGTACCACTGTCTTGGAGCCTGGTGCAAACCATATAAAGCTTTGTTCAGCACGTAGACCTTGTCCCGGTGGATTGGGTCCTCAAAGCCCGGTGGTTGCCCGACATAAACCTCCTCTTTGACTTTACCATACAGAAATGCGCTCTTGACGTCCATTTGATAAACTTTGAATTTCTTATACGAAGCAAACGCAAGGAACATCCGAATAGCTTCCATTTGTGCTACTGGTGCATAGATTTCATTGTAATCAATTCCTTCAATTTGATGGAAACCCTGCACAACCAATCTGGCTTTGTTCCTTACAATAACTCCACGATCATCTTTCTTGCACTTAAACACCCACTTAGTGCCAATTTTCTTTCGTCCCGGCGGCAAATCTGTGAGCGTCCAGACTCCCAATTTCTGGAATTGCAATAACTCTTCCTGCATTGCCTCAACCCAGGCATCTTCTTGCAAAGCGTCTTTGTATGTCCTTGGCTCCACTTGGGACACGTAACATGCAAACGACCAATCATTTTGGTCACCAGATTTCTGAATTTTGGCATACAAAGCTAAAGCACCAAAACTCTCTGGCGTATTAACGCTTTTAAGCTGCCCTCTGGTCATCACTCCACTACCAGGATCTCCAATTACTTGCTCCAGCGGGTGAATACGATGAATCCGAGATTCCGGATTAACAGGTACAATCACTCCCGTCTGAACAGTCAAGTTCTCTGTAGCATCCTGATCATTACCCATGTTAGACGATGAAGCAACATCTGGATTTGGAGTTGGGTTCACAGTTTGCTCTTCTAAATCTTCTGCATTTTCAAGAACAGCTTCTTCAAATTGTTCATCTTCAGATTCTGAAGTGTCTAATGAAGTTGAAGCTTCTTGAAACAACTCTTCTTCTTGTGTATGAGCACTGGTATCACTAGAAGCTGGTGGGGTGTTTACGGTAATTGGACGCATCAACGGTGAAGTTGCCGCGTTTTCACATTCGTAAAGTAATCGGATCACAGCTTCTTCAACCAGGCTATCTAGATTGAATGATTCAAAGAAATCTTTGTAATCAAACATCCAATCAGGGCCCGTGCCTTGCAAATTTTGAGTGTAACGTTGAACTTCCACGTTTGCCCAATCCTCCACTTGACGAGTTCGTTTGTTGAAAACCCGTTTGAGCGGGGTTGCATATCCAACAAAATATCCCTCTTCAGCTTTAGGACTAAACTTTTCGCTTGGATTCAACATCGTACATGGCGCCCCAAATGGTTCTAGATACTCTAAATTGGGCTTACGTCGGTGTAACAGCTCATAAGATGTTTTTCCAAACTTCTTCACTGTCATAACCCGATTTAATGTATAGTTTGCTGCATAAATCGCCTCGTTCCAGAACATTACTGGAAGATTTGAATCAGCGAGCATTGTTCTTGCAGCCTCAATCAGAGTCCTATTCTTTCTTTCAGCAACACCGTTCTGTTGCGGGGTATACGGAGCTGAATATTCATGATGTATCCCTTTGCTTTCACAAAGTTCATCCATCTTTGCATTTTTGAACTCCGTCCCGTTGTCACTCCTGATCCTTTTGATCTTCAAGTTGTAGATATTTTCCAGCCGAGTGAACAGAACTTGTAAGTTTGTAAAAGTGTCGCTTTTGTTCTTCAAACACATCACCCATGAAAATCGTGAATAGTCATCAGTGACGACTAAACAATAAAGCTCTCCGAGATGACTTTTGCGCTTGACTGGTCCAAAAAGATCCATGTGCAATCGCTCAAGCGGCATCTCAACAGAGTTAACCTTCTTCACTTTATGGGATTGTCTGTGTTGTTTTCCTTTCATGCAGCTCACACACTTGTCGTTCAGATGGAAATGTTTCACGTTTACTCCATCGACAAGTCCATTTCTCACTAACTGATTCATTTTCCTCAAATGAATGTGCCCCATCCTGCGGTGCCACATTATAGATTCTTTTTCAGTCGCCTTGGAAAGAAAGCATGTTATCTGTCCCTGTGGTGTCATTGCTTTAGACATATCAAGAATGTAAAGATTGTTGACTCGAGGTGCCATCAACATCACCCACTCCTTTGGAATCTTGAAGCCCGGTTTAAGGATGTAGCAGGATTTGTCATCAAAATGCACAGAAAATTGTTTGTCGCATATTTGACTGACGCTCAACAGATTATAGTCTATCTGTTTGACATATGAAATCCGCTCGAAAGTCACAACTCCATTACTCACGCTTCCTTCCATCGTTATATAACCTCCTTTATTGCCTGCAAACGCAACATATCCACCATTAATATTCTTCACGTCGAACAGCAACGCCAAATCCCCTGTCATGTGGCCTGAAGCTCCACTATCAACAATCCAGAGACTGCTAATAGGGCCAACTGAAGCTCCCTGCACACAAAAAGTAGACAATTAGTTCTTTCGGGGGACCCAAGCCTGAGTCTTGGGCCTTTGAACTTTGGCTTTCAAAGAATCATTCTCAATGACTTTCTCAACAACTGTTTGTTTTGAATCAATCGTTTTCTGATTTTTCAAAACAGATTCATTCTTATCACTCACCTTTGATGTAGAGGCTCCTGGAGAACCATTAGGTGTCCAAGATTGTTCAGACCTTTTGAGAATACGAATTTGAGGTTTTGGTTTCTCAATAGGTTTCTGAACATTGTTACTGAAAGTAACTTTCTTAGCAACCTTATCTGAATGAACAGACTTAGGTCCAACATTTGACTTGACAATTGGTTTTTGTGGAACCTTTTGTCTATCAGCTGTTGTGTTCACCACTGGTTTTCTCCAAAATTGTTCCATTGCTATCCGATTCCTCCGATCATAATGAAATGGACGGTTGTTCCTCATTTGAAAATTGTTTTGATTTTGAAAATGTTGTTGTTGAGGAACAGTCCGTCTATGCGGTGGAATGTAATGATCAATCGGCTTTTTGATGGAATTCTTAACCTCAACCTCATGTCTCTTGTGCCTTACATATGGACACTGAGCAATTAAATGCCCGCGTTCTCCACATTTAAAGCACTTTCTATATTCCTCAAACACATAATGAGCATTTGGTGAAGCAAATGTTTTTACAGGAACTTGATCATTATACTGTTGCTTTCTTAAACTCTCAGGAAGTGGTCCTTTCGAGTAAGAAGGTTCATGAAAACCATTTGCTTTATCATCAGGTCGAATAAACTCAGTGACATGAATTTTTGGCTCTTGAGGAGTTTCTGAAAACAGTTTCTTTAAGATTTCTGGTGGAATTTCATTGGTTCTTTCATGTTTTGGGAACCAAATTGTGCTTTCTTGCCAGATTTTATCAAGTTTAGAATAGTTAACATTTTTAATCGGAAATTCCTCATCAGCAATGATTTTATCGGATCCTTCCATCCGATAAAACACCTTTACAGGTTTGTCACTGGTTTCATTCAGCTCATTCTTTTCAACATTCTTTTTGACCTCATTCTTAACAACATTCTTAACATCATTCTTAACATCATTCTTTTTCTTAACATCAAGCTTTTTAGACTTCTTGTCATGAATAGCTTTTGCCATCGGATGAATATGATCAGATGGTGATACTGGTTCGGTAGTAATGATGTGATTTTCTTTTGGAATCTCACACTCATTATCAGATTTATCACTACCAGTATCATCATTATCATCATTATCCGAATCTGAACTATCACTCTCAGCATAAACTCCCTCATTGTTTAAGCCCAAAATCGGTCTCACATCTTCAGGATATGGTTCACCAATACTCGAGGTATTAGATTCCATATCTGATGATGAGTCTGATTTCACCGAACTCTCCGGTATAACTTGATGATAGTTATGGTTCTCAAAAAGAACCGGAGATGGTACGGACTTGTAGTTGGTGGTGTTATCATCAATGATATGATCAACGACATAAGCAACATTCTTATAGCTTTCTAACTTCTTGTTAACCTTTTCAGCAAAGCATTTAATGGCAGCCATTTCTAACTTGGTGTTTTCAATTTCATTGATGTAGTTATTTATGGCAAGTTGTTTCAATGACAAAGTGGTTTTCAAATCAGAAATGTCCTTTTTATAGCCATCTAATACTTTGTTAAAAGCATTCAACTCTTTGCGAGTAGATTGACAGTTTTGAATAGCACTATCACGTGAAATTCGGAGTTGTTTATTCTCCTCTGTCAACCTATCACAAGTCCCACAGTATTTATCACTCATGACATCAGTGCTAGAATCAGAACTTACAGGTTTTGGCGGTTCGGTCATGGCCATCAAAGCAAAATGAGCTTCCTTTCCAGTGAAAAACTTTGAGTAGTCGATCTTGGTGAAAGCATCATCAGCTATGCACGACTTCCTCGTCATTAAGAAATCAGCTTCTGCCAGCAACTGGTCAATATCATCATCCAAAGAATCAACACTTCCCTCTGTGTCTGATTCGCTCTCACAATCTGAATAAACTGATTTACACTCCTCAGGAACATCAGAGACTGAATCAATCACCATCCCAGATCTCTTCTCCTCAGCCTCAACCTCAACAGGTTCACTTTCCACTTCCATCTCTGTCTCAGAATCATCACTCTCACTCTCCTCAGTTTCTTTCTTCTCATCAACTACCACTGACTCTTCCAGATCAACCTGATAAGCAACACAAGCTACATTCCCACCAGTAGTTATTTCTTCAACCCCTATTTGCATACCCGACCAGTCAAACCTCTCATCCTGCTGAGTAACCAAAGCTTGGTTTTGACCCGCATTCTGTTGAGTCTCAGTAGGTGTAGTGATTGGTACAACTGTTCGGTTTGGGTGATTAGGAGATTGGTTTTGAATCTGGTTTTGTGTGTTTGGTTGTCTGTTCTGGTTGTTAAAGTTTCGGTTCTGATAGTTGTTGTTGTTTTGGTAAGAAACTTGGTTTTGTTGACGGTTCTGATAATTTGCATTGAAGGGATTTCGGTTACCTTGTTTAGGTGGCTGGGTGCATTCCCGTTTGAAGTGTCCTTTCTCTCCACAATTAAAGCATGTAACCTTCTCCTTATTGAAACCATAGGTCGTGTTGGGAGAAGTTGCCAAGTCAGTCCTTCCAGTTTTCTCTATAAACTCTGTTGCTCTCCTCATTATACTCGCAAAAGCCCATTGAATGTCTATGAGTTCCATCTCTTCTTTATCGATCTGTGCGTAGTCTTCGTTGGTCAGGTTGTTGTTCCCAATCTGACTAGCAACCAATCCATTGTATGATGAAACCATAGCAGAGACTAATGCAATGTGTTGCTGAGCAACCTCCACGGTCACGTTTCCTAAGTTGGATGTATCCAAAACCACCGGTTGTTTATGTTGAGTAATTTGGTTTGATGGTTGTTGTGTTTGGTTAGCGGTGTAAAAACTAGCTTGTTGCATTGGAGAGACTGGTGAAATGTAGGAAGTATATTGTGGTGGTGTGTATGATGGTTGTTGTGTGTAGGAGTTGTATTGTGGTGGTGTGTAGTTGGTGGTTGGTTTTGATGAATCCATGACATTAGAAATGCATGCAACATGTGGTGCAACACTTCCAGAGCTCGAGTTTCCAGCTGAAACTGAAGTACCTCCAAAATACAGACTTGGATTCTGAGGAATCTGCGACCTCCTAGCTTTCCTCCTATCCTCCAGCTCTTTGTTCTCCAACTTCTCAATAAACTCTGAAATGGTCCAGAATTGATAAGCATCCTTCTCTCTAAGTACCTCCACATGCTGATCCCACTGTGGTGGCAAAGCATCTGCAAACTTATCAACCTGCTTGGTCATGGGAATCTGTACACCATAGCTAGACAATTCAGACAATAAATGCATATATCTTGGTGTTAGTTCTTTCAAAGTTTCATTATTAATAAACGAAAAATTATCAAACTCCTTAACCAACTCCTCCATTCTCAAACTCCTTGTCTTTTCATTTCCATCATGCTTCCTCTTCAGCTTATCCCAAAGTTGCTTCGACGTTGTACATGTCCCGAACTGATGCAACAGGTCACTTGTGATCGCCTGTGTCAGTTGAGAGAACGCCTTCTTCTCCACCACGTATTTCTTCTTTTCATCCTCTGCCAAGCTCTCCAGAGGAATCAATTCACCGGTATTCTCCAGAATCGGTGCTGTATATCCTTTGACTATCATGCTCCACGCCTCAGCTCCTTCAACTCCCATGCCCTCCAGATGGATCTTGAACATGGTGTGCCACTGGTTGTACTCTTGCATATCCATTAGCTTAGGTGGCCGAGTTCCACTACCTGTAGACAAATCCTTAATCAAGGTAGAGATAGCGTTAGTGGTTTGAGTATTTACCGCCGCTGCAGCTACTCCCCAATAATCTGATTGTAAAGCTGGATGTGCTACATTCTGAGGCATCGTGCTCGTTGTCGTCATGTAGTTCAGTTGTTGTGAGGACTGCGTGTTTGTCTTTTGAGCTGCAACAGTCCATGGGTCCATTGTCTGCTGTTGTGGTTGTGTTGGTGCTGATCCCTGAGTAGTCTGATAACGCCACATGATCAAAATCTGAAAATCACAACACTTAGAAAAATTTTTCAAAAAAAATTTTAGGTTCGCCCGAATATTATACGTTCGTCCAAAATTTTCTATGTTCGTCCGGTTCTGTCACACTCTCGTCCCTTTTCTCTCACCTTCGTCCAAATAGTGATACCCGAATGTGAAACTGACCAGAATGTAACTCACACAATCACACTTTCCACTTTCGCCCGGAATGAAAACGGTCGAATGTGGATTTTTCAACCCGAATGTGAAACTTTTCAACAAGAATTTCAGATTCGTCCACTCAACTCTCAGGTTCGCCCCTTTTTCAGTCAGGTTCGCCCAAAAACTCAGTCAAGGGTCCAGGTTCGCCCCATATCAGCAGATTTCACTTTTGAAAAACGGTTATTGTTTGAAAAACGGTTATTTTGATCTGAGATTTTCAAAAGTTCATGGAATTCAATGATCTTGATCAGGTTATGTTTCGGATTTGATTTGGAACAACTTTAAGTCTTGGAAAATTTGAATTTAACCACAAAATCACCTTTAAATCGATCAAAAACTATGTTTTATAAAAGTTTTTGTAAAAACAGATGATAATTGATCTAAAACATGTCCAAATCAACTCTGATCTTATCAAACTTGTTGTTGTATGATCCTCTATGCTCTGATACCACTTTGTGAGCGTTGGAATTTATCTAAAACAGGATATTATGATCATACAAGTCACAAATCTAGGTGCGGAATCCCTAGATCTGAACAAATTGATAAGATGCTAATCACGACACAATCAAGATCATTTTCAACATCTTTTCATAGATTAACTTTTGTCAAATAAGCTGTTACAACGACTTACACGTTAATCTAGATCAAACATACACTTTCACAAAATGACCTGGAACCTAACCTGAACACAGACACAAAATGATAACTCTCTTACATAATCAAAAACTCAAAACCTATATATAATGTCTGCACATTCGCCCCTTTCTGTAGGTCGAATGTGAGAATTTCCACATTCGCCCACTTGCAGTGGTCGAATGTGGTCTTCTGTCCAAGCCAAAACTTCATTCGTCCAGTCTGATCTACCTTCGCCCATATTATCTTCACCTTCGCCCGTATCCACTACATTCGCCCCATCAGAATCACTTTCGGCTACCCATTAACATATGTTAGTAATATTATATCCAATCCTTAGTCGCAAATGCATCAACAAAAACGGTACTCTTTTTCGCAAGAACACCAAGAAGGCTGCTGCAAAGGACACTCCTCAGCCCGCTATTGAGGTTAAGCCTGAGACCTCAACCAACAGGAAGCGCAGGGCTAAGAACTACATGGTTGCTACCACCCCACCCGTAGTGCAAACCCCAGCCAAGAAACCGTATGTTGGGAACCACCCTCTTTGTAACACTTGCCAATATCACCATGCTGCTAACAGACCATGCCACCAATGTAATAACTGCAAGCGGTATGGACACTTTGCTAGTACTTGCCAAGCCCCTGCCACTCAAAACAACCCTGCCAGAAATAATCCAGCTCCCAATGCTCAAAATGGTAGGCCTGTTCGTGGCCAGTGCTTTGAGTGTGGTAGTATGGAACATTATAGGGATGCTTGCCCTAGACTTGGAAACCAGAACCAGAACCAAAATCGCAATCAAAACCAGAACCGCAACCAGAACAAAGGTGCTCGTGGTCGCGCATACAACCTCAATGCTAATCAGGCCCGCGACAACAACGAGGTGGTTAATGGTACGTTTCTTGTTAATAACCACTATGCTTCTATATTATTTGATTCGGGTGCTGATAAGTCGTTTGTAACACTAAAGTTTGAACCCTTACTTAACTTACCCCAAACTAACCTAGAGGAACCCTTAGTGGTAGAGGTAGCTAATGGGAAGTCTATCTCGATCGATTCTATTATACGTAACTGTGTATTGAACCTTGATGAACATACTTTCCCTATCGACCTCATTCCTATGCATCTTGGAAGCTTTGATGTTATAGTAGGCATGGATTGGTTGTCAACCCATCGTGCTGAAATCCTATGCTTTGAGAAAGTTATTCCTCTCGAATCTGGTGATATTTTGAAGATCTATGGTGAGAAGCCTTGTGGTGAGCTTAAACTCATGTCTTGTACTACTACTCAAAAATACTTACGAAAGGGGTATATGGCTTTCTTGGCTAACGTGATAGAAAAGAAAGACAAGGGCAAAAGTATCCAAGACATCCCAATCATTCGGGACTATCCTGAAGTCTTTCCAGAGGATTTACCTGGTTTGCCTCCTGCTCGACAAGTTGAATTTAGGATCGATCTTGTTCCTGGTGCAAATCCTGTCACCAAAGCTCCTTATCGTCTTGCACCCTCTGAAATGCAAGAACTTGCCAGTCAACTACAGGAACTTTCTGATAAAGGTTTCATTCGCCCCAGTTCTTCTCCATGGGGAGCCCCTGTATTGTTCGTCAAGAAGAAAGATGGATCTCTCAGGATGTGTATCGACTACCGTGAACTCAACAAACTCACCATCAAGAATCGTTATCCCTTGCCTAGGATTGACGATCTTTTCGATCAACTACAAGGAGCAACCCACTTCTCGAAGATTGATCTTCGTTCTGGTTATCATCAGCTTAGAGTTCACGAAGAAGACATTCCCAAGACAGCCTTTCGTACACGTTATGGTCATTA
This sequence comes from Ambrosia x helenae, assembly GCA_030844895.1. Lineage (NCBI taxonomy): Eukaryota > Viridiplantae > Streptophyta > Magnoliopsida > Asterales > Asteraceae > Ambrosia > Ambrosia x helenae. The sequence goes on from CM061225.1 coordinate 32,241,612, forward strand.
CGAATTCATGGTCATGCCGTTCGGATTGACCAACGCTCCCGCAGTGTTTATGGATCTTAATGAATCGGGTTTGTAGACCCTACCTCGACAAATTCGTGATCGTCTTCATTGACGACATCTTGATTTACACAAAATCAAAATCCGATCACGAACAACATCTTCACTCAATTTTGGGTCTCCTAAAGAAAGAACAACTGTATGCCAAGTTCTCGAAATGTGAATTTTGGCTTAAGGAAGTTCAATTTTTAGGACACGTCATCGATGAGAACGGAATTCATGTTTATCCCGCGAAGATCGAAGCTGTCAAAGATTGGAGTGTTCCTAAAACTCCAACAGAAGTCCGTTCTTTCCTTGGTTTGGCTGGTTATTATCGTCGATTCATTGCCAACTTCTCCAAGATCGTTGTTCCTCTCACTGCCTTAACTCAAAAGGGTAAACCTTACGAGTGGGGACCAAAACAAGAGGAAGCATTTGAGACTCTTAAGCTGAAACTCTGTGAAGCTCCTATCCTATCTCTACCTGATGGTAATGATGACTTCGTGGTCTATTGTGATGCATCAAACCAAGGTCTTGGTTGTGTTCTCATGCAACGAGGCAAGGTTATTACTTATGCGTTTAGACAGCTTAAGACCCACGAAAAGAATTATACCACCCATGATCTTGAATTGGGCGCCGTCGCCTTTGCTCTTAAGATTTGGAGACACTATCTTTATGGAACCAAATGTGTGGTTTTCACGGACCACAAAAGTCTCCAACATGTCTTCGACCAGAAAAATCTTAACATGAGGCAACGACGTTGGGTTGAGTTACTTAACGACTATGATTGCGAGATTCGCTACCATCCTGGCAAAGCGAATGTTGTGGCTGACGCACTCAGTCGTAAAGAGCGCATCAAACTTCATTGTGCGAGAGTTCGTACTGATCTTCAGGATGGTATCCTCCAGGCTCAACATACCTCAGTCACCCAAGGTAACATGTACGAGGAAATGTCTTGTGGTGCTGAGACTCAACTTGAAACCAAGCCTGATGGTCTACTTTATTTTCTCAATCAACTTTGGATTCCTGACCGTGATGATCTTCGTACTTTCCTTATGAACGAGGCTCATAAGTCTCGTTATTCTATTCATCCTGGAGCTGACAAGATGTACCAAGATCTTCGTTAGTCGTATTGGTGGCCTGGTATGAAGAAAGATATCGCTCTTTTCGTCGCAAAATGTCTTAGTTGTTCAAAGGTCAAGGCTGAACATCAACGACCGTCTGGTATGCTTGAACAACCAGAAATTCCTGTATGGAAATGGGAGAGCATAGCAATGGACTTCATCACTAAACTCCCTCGTATACCCAAAGGTTATGACATCATTTGGGTAATCATTGACCGTTTGACCAAATCAGCCCATTTCTTACCAATCCGTGAGAAATATTCTGTGGAAAGGTTAGCAAAGATGTACGTGAGTGAAATCGTATGTCGCCATGGTATACCTTTGGACATTATCTCTAATCGTGATGGTCGTTTCACCTCCACTTTTGGGAGTCTTTACAAGACGCTTTGGGTACCAAGCTAAACCTGAGTACTGCTTATCACCCTCAAACAGATCGTCAGACCGAACGGACCATCCAGACACTTGAGGATATGCTCAGGGCATGTGTCATCGATTTTGGTGGCGCATGGGATTCTCATCTTCCCTTGGTAGAGTTTTCATACAACAACAGTTATCATGCCAGCATTAACATGGCTCCTTTCGAGGCACTCTATGGTCGTAAGTGTCGTTCACCTGTCTGTTGGACTGAGGTTGTTGAAGCCCAGATCACTGGACCTGAACTGATCCAGGAAACCACAGATAAAATCCAACTCATTCAGGATAATCTTCTCAAGGCTAGAAGTCGTCAGAAGAGCTATGCTGATAAACGTCGTAAGCCCTTGGAATTTCAAGTCGGGGACCTTGTACTTCTTAAAGTATCTCCTTGGAAGGGAGTAATTCTCTTCGGTAGAAATGGAAAACTAGCTCCTCGATATGTAGGCCCATTCAAAGTGCTTGACAGGATTGGAAAAGTGGCTTACAAACTTGATCTTCCACCTGAGTTAAGCAATGTTCACCCAACTTTTCACGTTTCGAATCTCAAGAAATGCTTAGCAGATGAGAACCTCCATGTCCCTCTTGAAGATGTGCAGATCGATGAAACTATGCACATTGTCAAGAAACCTGTTGAGATTGTGGATACTGGAGTCAAGAAACTCAAGCGCAGTCGCATTCCAATCGTTAAGGTTCGTTGGGAATCTAAACGGGGTCCAGAGTTCACTTGGGAACGTAAGGACCAGATGAAGTCTAAGTACCCACACCTTTTCCCACCAGACACTCCAACTCCAACTTCGGGATCAAGTTCCTAAAAGTAGGGGAGACTGTAACATTTCGCATTTAATTCTATGTACGTTACGACAGTTATTAATAAAACGTCGAATTTTTATCATTATCTCCCCTTTTAAAAATATTTCGTGACACGTTTGGACTCATAGAACCATCCTATAATAATATATTATTATTAAAGTGGTGTTTTAAATGTCAAAAAAATAAATGTCTGGGCCGGGGTTCGAACCCGTGCCCAAGGCCGGTTCACACACACACTTCCAGCTCTACCAGCTGGTCTACTGATTTGTTTTGATTTTAATCCTAATGCATATAACTTTATATTAAGCTTAAAACAGCAGTTGACTTACGAGAAGTCAACCTGCGAACCAATCTCCCATAATTATCACACCAATCCGCGTTTCTAATCCCTGTTATGGTAAACCTTGTGATTGATTGACTAATACGCGTATTCAACACGCCTAATCACCATCAATTCTTACCAAAATCGAGCTATTACACGTCATTGTCTTTAAAACGGGTCAAACATACCAATTCGAACACACGAAGTGTTGCACTATAAATTGGACCCTCATTCACAAGCTACACTCACCGATTACACTATCCCTACTCTCAATTTCTGTTAAAAACCCTCCATCTAATACCCTTGTGTTCGCGTTTGACTTGAAGTTTGACCGAGCCTTTCAATCACGATTTCAATTCGTAAGTCTGATTTTTTTGATGGGTTTTGTTTATCGGTCATAGAACAGCAATAACCCCATGAATAATCGGGTTATTGCTTGTTCGTTTGGATTATTGTAAAACTTAGGGTTTATACGATTCAATTTGGGGATAATATTTGTGCAAACCTTGATACTTATATTATACAGAACAACAATCATCACCAACTGATCAGTAGATCAGTTGGTGTGATTCCTTTTCACTAAAACACGAACCGGCCCATGGCCTGAGTTCGAGTCCCGCTTTACACATTCTTTTCTTTTTCTTTTAAAATGGTTATATAACTGATTCAGTATGACTATTTAATTATTTCAAACAAGGTTTAATCGTTCTCAGGGTCCAGACCAACTGGTCTGGGCTGGTGATTTAAAACCTCTAACCCGGGTCAGACGCGGGTTCAATTCTTGGCAACTACAAACATTTTTTTTAACCCTTTATACTTATATATATTCATTATTATTTTTAAAAATGGTTTTAAAATACTAAAATTGCTTTATAATTTCTACAAAAATTATTTTATGATGTTCTAATAGAAAAGTTTAACATACAATTTTTAGTTTTCCAAAAATTATTTATTTATTATATGTAATAAATATTACTAGTTTATTCTATTATAATTATAAAATTCTATAAAAATATCAAAACGATTTTATAAATTTCCAAAAAAATTATTCTGAGTTTATAAACCAATAAACATTCCAGAAATGATTTTTATTCTTGAAAAATCACTTATTTAATATTTTTAATCGATTTTTGTTATTTTAATCATAAATAAATCATAATAAATTCATTTTTTAATATTTTTGCACCAAAATTTTATATAAATTATTTCTGTCCATTTAGAACAGAAATACAAATTTTAATCTAAAAATTCTTTAATTTTAATATTTTTAGATATGAAAGTTGTATTTTGACAAAATAGAAGTAAAAAGACTAAATATTCTATTTTTAAGAAAATAATTTTATAAAAATTATTTTCATGCTTAAAACCTTATAATGTGATCATCCTTAATCTAAAACCTACAAAAAGACTTTTGCTTATTTATTTTTCGAATTTCTTTTATTTATTTAACAATTTATTTAATAATTAAACGAATACTTATCCTCAAATTAGAAACCCTAGAAAATACTTGTAGACTAGAAAGACTTAGACTTATTTATTACCTTAAACATAGGGTAATACTTGGCAACGTTGGGCTACACATATTCTATTTCACGAGACTTAACACTTTGCTAAGGTGAGTTTACGTAACCTTGTTTATGCAATTCTTTATACTTGAAACTTTATACTTAAGCAATTGTACATACATGTCTAGTTGTAAACTTTAATGCCTCATGACTTAGACAAATACTATTAGACTTAAACTTAAACTTACGTAATCATTAGCTGTGGCCATGCCGGCGATATTCAATGATAGATCTATTGGATTGACAATCCCACCTAGATTCGTTGACCATCTTTTATGGGGAGCGCGGGTGATTGTTATTGTTCCAACGTGATATTAAGGTGAACCGTGGATGACGGGATGGACCTAAACTTGTCGGAGGTTTGATTATGTGCATACTATACTTCATGTTTATTCATGCAGATTTAAACTTACGATAGACATATGAATTGCTAAACTTTTATTATTCTAAAACTTAATTGCTTGACATGGCTTATGTATTCTCACCAACTTCTAGTTGACCCCCCCCCATTTTTCCAAACTCCACAGGAAATAATGATGCTTGAAATCTAGAGCTAGCATGAGAAGATAATTGAAGTTTATGCTTTGTTTGGTTATTTGATGTACTAGAATTTCATTCAAGACTTTGTTATGTATTTTCAAATTTTGGATATTTTACTTAAAATAAATTTCAATTAAAACTTGAATACCATGTCCTACTGAATACTCATTCTTACGTGACACCTCGATGTTTCCGCCATCGATTAGGGTGTTACAAAAATGCCCCTGGCTTAACTGGGTTTTGTAAACGAAGTTAGGGCAGTTGATGAAAATGATCAAAAAATGAGAAACCTCAGAGACACAAATGAGAAAAAAAATATTTGGACTAAAGTGATATTTTTTTGTCAAACCTCAAAGATTAAATTGGCAATTAATTAATATGAATGTTTTAACATCTAAAAAATATTAGAAGTGAAATACTCTATTGTAATCAACACTGCTACTTCGAGCTGACACTTTTGAATCTTAACGAAGACATCATTATTCCTTGTTTGAAAGTTGATGAAAAGAAATAAACAATTCCATGTGCATGGAGCCTCATACACTTAATAATTAGTGGTTCCTAATCAAACACATTTAGTTAGTTATTTTGTAAACATGCGTAATATTAAAGCACTAGCTTTTATTCCGGGAACGTCATGGGGTTGAAAATATAACCATTCTAATAATACTAATATTCCGTGAGCATTCCGGGATTGAAAAATATAACCATTCTAATAATACTAATACTAATACTAATAGTAATAATTATTACTTTTGTAATTAAATAAATAAAAAAATAACGTTGCTATAAGGTGACACTATGTGTTGCAGTGTTGCGCGATTCTTTCACCTAGCTTCTCTTGATGAAGTATACCTATCCATCTTTAGAAGAGTAAAATTCCAATGATAGCATGGCGATTGTGCTGAACTTCAACATCGTAGATAAGAACCTTGTTTAAAAGAAAAAAAAACATGATTAATGAATAACCTGAACACTTTGTGTTTTTTTTTGTATGAACGAAACCCCAAAAAAATAGCCGATTCTTTCTCCGTTTTTTATATAGCACTATGGTACTCGTTGGAAAGATAATAAAACGCTCGTTAATTTGGTGTAATTTTTTTCTTTAAAAAATCTCGTATATAAAAGATATAAACGTTTAAACATTATGGGAGGAAACATGAGAGAGAAAAAATTAAATTTATTTTTAAATTCTTTTTATCATAAAATAACTCAATTTCTTTTGTTTTTTTTATTGGTCCACTTGTCATCCTACATGGCTCTCTATAAGAAAAGAATGCATGAGAGAATGCCATATAGGACACAACCCTTTTCAAATATATATAGATATATACTAGGCGAGATCCCGCGTGGAAACACATGGGACGACTCAGCCCACCCTTATCCGCTGTCTGGTAGGCACTGACACATCAACAGACCAACCCTCTAAAACACTTGATGTATCGTTAAAAGAAAAACTGTATTTCGTAACGTCTGTTCATTTCACAACATCAGCTAATAATACAAAGGCAATAGATCGTTTGTAATTCAACGGTTTGTAATTCAATGTCTGTTCCTTTCGCAACTCTGTTCATTACATCAACTAAGCAAGTTTTTTAAAACAGCTGTTTAGCAACGGTTTAGCAACGTCTGCTATGAAGAACCACTGTTTAGTAACGTCTGTTGATATCTTTTATAATAATTATTATTTTATTATATACATAAAAAAGCATAAGCAGACCCACTATTAACTGATGTTCCTTCCATGATAACAGTTAATAACACAGAATAAAAAGTTGTAGTCAATATGTAGCAATATATAAAAAACCATATATAATCAACGTTAAACAAAACAACCATAATAAATTTTAAACATCAATATACATAGCTAGTTAAAGGAATTAGTAAACTTAAGCTTCAATTCCATTGAAGCTTCAAGCTGTGCATCCAGATCTTTCAATCTTGCCAAAAACTCTACGTCCTTAATCCCGAACTCTGAATTGCATAGCACGGACAAATCACGAACAAAGTCAAAGGCATTGACTTCAAAGTACGTTGAACATCGTCTCGGTCAAAAGTGCCAAAGTGCAAACGGTCAAAATAAATCTTCAAGTCTCTTGTAGTATTCAAATCTTCATTGTATTGTGCTCTAATTTCATTAAGAACATATTCCTTCATTTCATCTTCACGGTTATCACTTGGGGCTGCCATTGATACAATTGGTGAAGACTGAAATGTAAATGTTAATATTAATTAAAATCGTTTATGATGAACTTCCGGATGTCTTTACTATTTTATAGACTGGCAACGCGTGAAGATGAAAGGTCATACGGTAGAATAGTTATTATACTTGGTTAACGTGTTAAACGAAAGGTTTTCTTATAATGATTATTTAATTATTAATTTAAAAACGTTTATAGTATCTAAAAAGTCTATACAATTTGTGAAACATAAATGGACGAATGCTTTGGAAAATGAATAGCCGAAATAATTAACTATCAGTTTAATAAATCAAAGATTTAAATAATTATACTAAATAATGTCGCGTGAAATTAATTATCTTTCAAAATTATTTTTATAAATATGTTCATATCCAACTTAAAATTTATCTATAAATTCCACACAGTACATATACTAAACTTCATCTACCAAAATGGCAAACAGATCATACTATCATTTTGTTGATACACCAGACGTTAAGTCAATATTCAGTACTTGGTCACTAAAGGAAAGGAGAAAAGATGAAGATGTTAGAAATGAAGTAGAGAAGATGGAAGAAATAATTAGGGAACAATTATGGACAACCATTGGCGTGCTAGATATGGTGTTGCATGAACCTCCAACTGGTTTGAGAGACAAGATAGAAGACTACTTGACTCAACAACTACAAATCGACAACAACATTCATGAAGCATTGATGGAGTTAAAAAGGATCTTTCAAGCGAGATTCTGAAAAAGAAACAAAGGGTTTTCGACATTTTAATTAAGTAGTTTATATAGTAGATAGGGTTTTATTATGTATGTTTTAAATGTAAAGAACTGTTTAGTAAAAACAATATTAAGAAAAAAATCGTCTGCTGCAAAGAAAACCTGTTTATTACCATCTCTTTGTTTCTTAATGACAATTACTTTAAGGCCTGTTTACTAAAACCAACCTTACGAAGCCAATCGTCCTGCTGTAAAGAAAACCTGTTTACTAACATCTGTCTCGTAACGTCTGTTTCATAAAAAATGCCAGTTAATAATACTGATCAGATGTTTAATAACTGAAACTATTACAACCACGGCAACATAAATCTACAAACAAATTAAAGCCCTGTTGAGATAACACATATAAAAACAAAGGCAGAGAGTTTATTTAGCAGAATTTTTAAAACACTATGTTTAAAATACTATTGATTAAAACAGATTTAAATTCAACTATTTAGATAATTTTCCCACTAAAACAACTCTTCAAATTCTTTAAAATTCTTTATGTTTTTAAATATAAATTTCCATAAAAAACAAATACTATTTAGCAATATTTGTAGAAATATGAACATGTGATGTTTTACGTTATTCATATTATAAATAACTGTTTGTCTTTTGTAAATTCAAAATGAAAAGCTTGTTTAACTTCCTTTGCTAAAAAGATGTTGTCACTAACAATGGTTATCTAAAATGCTTACCTAATAACCGTCAATCAAAATTTATTAACGATCTGGTAATTTTTATTTAAATTAATTTTAAATTTAAATTCAACTTATGTTGTTACAATTTTAAATTATTACTCTTACTTTTAATTGCAAAATACACAAACCTCAAAATTATAATCAATAACTTTGGAATTCACGCCATTGAAACTGTTACAATGGGAAGGGGAAAATGAACAGACTAATGAAAATAACTGTTCAAAAAACAGATATTAGAAACAAACAATTAATTTTAACCTTCAACGGAAATTTCATTACACTGTTTATCACAATCTGTAGAGAAATCAAGAAATTTGTTAAACAGTAATTACACGATTCAACCATAATATTACAATTTCATAATTTGAGTTAAACATTAAATTTAACAGAAATAAATACAAAATGGAAGACTTATAAAGGAACAAATACAAATATCTCTAAAAAAAACTATTTTAATAACAACAAAATTACAATATGTGATTTAATCCTTATAGCCACCAAACCCTAGAGAAAGATATTTCTTTGCCAGCATCATCGGAACAAAAGCAGAAACAAAAACAATGAAAAAAAGTACAAGACAACACCTACATACGGGTAAAACATCACAAAACAAAATTGTTTTAAAAAAAAGTTATACGATTTAATCATATAATTACAATTCAATAATTTGAGTTAAATATTTAATTTAACAAAAATAAACACAAAATGAAAGATTTATAAAAGAAGAAATTCAAATATCTTTAAAAAAACTGCTTTAATGACAACAGAATTACAATATGTGAGTTTACCAAAAAGTACATAAAAATACATAGAAACATAAAAAAAATTCCTTCTAGCAACCAAACCCTAGAGAATGATATTTCTTCCCAGCATCATCGGAACAAAAGCAGAAACAAAAACGTTGAAAAGAAGCACACGAAAACACCTACTATTTAAATGTGATCCAGTTCTAAAAGACCTAAAGATTAAAAGACCATCTCTTTTTTCTTCTTCGTCAGCAAGACACCAACCTCGAACTTATGATGTCCTTGTTCCAATGGAAATATTGAAACCAATAAACTACAAGAAGACAATCTCTTTGTTAGTCACTCAAGGAAGTGCAAGAAAATTCCTCATTATGGCTTCCTTTGATTGTATGAATGACGAAAAACATGAATTCCAACTTTCTTACCAACGGATTGTTGGTAATCTATTTTCCTTTGATTGTAAGAATCTTTCGAAAATTTGTTGAAATACATTTGAAAGTAATATCATTATGGATATTGGATGGAGAGATGTATAAAGATGAAAAATGAAATATTAGGAGTTCCTCCCCTCTTATAGAATAAATATACTAATTATTCGTAAAGTTGGTTTTCAACTTTATCAGTTAGATTTCAAGTAAACCTAAAGTTGGATGTTACTTTTGGGATATTTTATTTATTTTTGATATAATGAAACACAATTCAACACAACAATAATAATAAAAATAATGTTAATAAAATATAACTTCAAAATCGTAATCATTATTTTTGATACTTTTTATAACATTTGTTGACAGTAAAAACAGGTGTTGTCACTATAAAGTTACATTTCAGAAACCTTTTCAACTACATAAATAAAATCTTAATATTTGTAATAAATGACGACGCAAAATCAACAAAGCATTGGAAATTATTACTTAAAATTTGACATATAATAAAAGTTAACGTTACAATAAGATTCATATTTAAAATTTGATATGACGTTTTATGTTTTTTAGATTATAATAATTTTTGAACTTCTGTTTTATCTAAATTGCACATGAAAAGGTTGTTTTTTTCTTTATATAAGCGAGTAACAATCTTTCAGAAGATTTTTGCAAAGAAATTTCAATGTAATATCATTATGCATAGAGCATGGAGAGTTCTAAAGTGAAATAGTTGAAGGAATATATAAACATAGAAAATGAATATTCGGAATTCCTCAACTTTTTTTTTTCAAAATCGTTATCATTACTTTTGGGCATTTTCATAACATCTGTTGCAAGCAAATTTGTTTTTAGTAAACTTGTCAATAGATTCTTGAAAAAAAACTGTATTCCGTAACGTCTGTTCAATTACAATAGCAGTTAATAATACTAATAAGATGTTTAATAACTGAAACTATTACAACGATGGAAAGATAAATCTACAGAAAAATTAAAGCTCTGTTGAGATAACATATTAAAACAAAAGAGAGGATGACCAAAATAAAAACTAAATCAAAACTTGAAAGAAAAACTGTATTTCGTAACGTCCCAAGGTAGGCCGTCAATTTAGCAGAAATTCTAAAAAATGTGTTAAAATTAGTGTCGATTAAAACAGATGTAAATTCAACTGTTTATTTAATTTTCCCACTGAAACAACTCTTGAATTCTTTTATTTTTTGAAATAAAAATTTCCAGACAAACACAAAAACTACTTATCAATATTTGTAGAAATACGAAAATCTGATGTTTTACGTTTTTGATATTATAAATAACTGTTTAACTTATGATTCATGTAAATTGGACATGAAAACATTGTTTAACTTCGATTGCTAAAAAGAAATTGTCACTAACAATGGTTATCTAAAAATCCTTACCTAATAATTGTCCATCAAAATTTGTTAAACATCGGGCAATTTTTATGTAAATTATTTTTAAAATTAAATTTAAGTTATGTTGATACAATTTGAAATTATTACTGTTATGTTTAATTGCAAAATACATTAATATCAAAATTTTAATGATTAACTTTCGAATTCACGGCACTGAAACTGTTACAAGGGACAAGAGAAAAATGAATAGACAAATGAAAATATCTATTGGAAAACAGATATTAAATACAAACAAATAATTTTTTTTGAATATTAAATACAAACATTTAATGTTAACCTTCAACAAAAATTTTATTACACTATTTATCAAAATGTGTTGAGTAATCAACAAATTTATAAAACAACAGTTATACAATTGAACCCTATTATTACAATTCCATAATTTGAGTTAAACATTGAATTTAATATAAAATACAAAATGAAAGACTTATAAATGAACAAATACAAATATATGTAAAAAATATTTTAATAACAACATAATTACAATATGTCGGTGTTTACAAACTACACAAAAATTCAAGGAAACATAAAATAACCCTACTAACAACACAGTCTTAGAGAATCACCATTCTTGCCAGCACACAAATATAGCTCTTATGTAATGTCACACCCTCAAATTCCACGTGCGGGGTTTTACCGCGAGGCGCGTGACAAACCAGGATCTAAGTCAACGGTCACAATAAATGACACTATATGATACATAAAAACGAAATAAGCAAACCATTAAGTTTTCATAAATGATCCATCGCTGCGGAAGCGTAAAACTTTATTACAACACGAAAGTAAAAGCATAAAAGTCTGAAAATGCTAAATAAGATGCATATGAATCCTAGACGCCGTGAGACTCCGTTCGCCTATGTAATGCTGCGACCTCATCGACATGAGACAAACATGCTAAAAACGTCAGCAAATAATGCCGGTGAGTTCACAGGTTTTATGTTAAATGTTTTAAGTAATGAAAGCCATCATGTTATAACTATGTTAGAAATGATAGCGTTAGCTAGACGCATGAGTAATACTACTACGACCGGAAACCATTACAGACAACGATATATGATTTTGCCCGAAACGATTATGCACTACCATTCCCTGGTAGCGTTATGACCGAGACAAATACCGGTGACCTATCATGACGAGCGTATAAGGTGTTAGACTAACAACCCGTAGGTTGATTAGTCCCTAACAGTCCAGACCATAACCGTGTACATTTGAAATGATTTTTAAACGTTTAACCGACCACGCCAGACAAGACCTGACATCCCATTGGTGACCCGACATCCCACGTGTTAGTCGAAAGCAAGATATCATGCAACGTATGCAATTAAACACTTAATACGCGCAAGAGTTCACCTAGTCTAGCATATCACTCAATTAACACATAAATAAGACCGAACATGTATTACCAAGTCATTGGACATGTCATGGGGTTCCTAACATGTTCCTAGGCGTCAATCCGTGTTTCGGGATGTTAAAATATACATATAGCATCAGTGCACGCATTTAGGAATCAAACATGCAATTAGGAAAAGTCAACTGGTGATTAGGAGAGTCAAACTAGCAAATATAATTGTAATTGCCAGACATACTGGCGATTGGGCTCCCAATCGCCTATAGTTCATGCGATTGGGGGCCAATCGCCCTTAATACAGGCGATTAGGATCCCCTATTCGCCCTTACTGTTCTGTTCCGCCTTTTTGCGCGTTTAACCCTCCAAATCAGATCCGAAACATGTGGAAACACCTAATATCAAACCCAAAACATTAATCCAACTATTTCAAGCAAAAAACCCTAATTTATCATCACCCTAGCCGTCCCGAATGCACGGGTTTTCCCAAAATAGCATAATTATCATGTAAACATCACATCCTCATGCAAAACTTACCCTAAATAGCATATATCTAGATTTCATCACATAATGACGTTGTCCGACAATATCCTACTGTTCTAGCATCATCCAAGAGTAAACCTTAACCTCAAACAATAAACAAAACACAACATATCATCATCAATCCTCCATAATCATTCAAACGGGTCAAAACGCCTAATATCAATATTACACATCTATGAACCTTCAAACTCCTAGGTTAACATCATATTAACTCATTTAGATCAGAAACATAATAATAATAATACAAGAATAATCATGTTTAAATGATAAAAATCCTATCTTGCATGAATACATCACATATAACAAGTATAGAGGTTTGGGTTTGTTTAGAAACTGATTTTAATGAGTTTTCAAAGACACAAATGTTTAGAAACTAGGTCTGGACCTTTAGGGATCAAAACAATATCATTACAAAGGTTTGGGATGAAGAACACACATTGAAATTGTGAGAGTATGAGGTGTAAAGCTTGGAAATGTGATTTCTTGCTAAAAAATGTGTTGCAGGGGTTGGATAAGGTGTGGGGTGGCTTTGGGGGTATTAGGGTTTCACAAAAGATGTTTTAAAATATAAGGGTGGTATTTATAGGTGTTTTTAGTCGACACATGCAGAACAGGCGAGTACACAGCAGCTATTGGCGATTAGGATTCTAATCGCCTATACTATTGGCGATTAGGATTCTAATCGCCTATACTATTGGCGATTAGGATCCTAATTGCCTATACTATTGGTGATTACAATCCTAATTGCCTATACTATTGGTGATTACAATTCTAATTGCCTATACAATTGGCGATTACGCGTAATCACCTATAATGTCATGCAATTGCGCAAAATCACTATTTTAACACAACTAAACACGTATTCACATACCAGCAAGTCATATAATGATTACAAACATATAATGCACAATAACTAACACATTTACGTCTGTTCACCAATTCCCGGGACTCGAGACTTGCGTGTGTTCGTTAAACTCGGCGATTCCACAAATCACCGATCCTTGTACACATGGTTATGGACCGACACCCAATGATCCCTCGGACCATTGTAACGACTCCCGATGATTCCCGAATCATTGACACGACTCAACTGGCCCGGTCAAGTATGATATTAAGTAGTTGTTTTCAATGTTTTCGTTAAGGTAGACTCGTATGTATGCAAAGTATGAAACGTATGTATGTAGAGTATGAAACGTATGTATATAAAGTATGAAAAGTATTACCTCGAATATGCCGGGTGTCACATCATCCCCCAGTTGAAAGACTTTTCGTCCCAAAAATTTCCCGAAGTCAAAGAGAACGAAGCGATAAAAAGAAAATTTTTTCCCGGTCGTCACATCATCCCCCTGTTGAAAGGAATCTCGCCCCGAGATTCACTCTCCGACAATAATGAGTGTCGATCCAACCCAAGTAACGTTTCTCAGAATGCAAATGAAAGGATAACAGCGAACGAAGAATGATAGCAACGGATACTCTATGCCGGGGAACCGCCCTCCCCAAAGTGGATGCAAGATAAGTGATTCCTCCTGATCATAGACCTACTGGAGACTACTGTGATCGTTATAAATGATACACCGGTACCGTCTAAGTAGCATCCCCAAAGGACCCATATCAGACCCACGAATGTAAAATGATAACCATGTACAAGACCAAAAACACATGATGAATGTGAATGCTGAATGATGCGAATGAGGATAAAACCAAAGTACAATGAATACTAAGAAAAGAAACTCACCAGTAACAGTATCAGGGTCCTCCATGTCCTCCCTCGCACCGATAACATAAGCATGACCAGTTCGACCGCCACCCTCGCCTTGCTTCACCTTGGGACAGTCCCACCTGAAGTGCCCAGTGTCCCCACAGTGATAACATCCCTGCTCCCCCTGAGGAGCTGCAGCAGGGATAACAGCAGTAGTAGGGGCAACCACCTGTTGCCGAGCCGCCTGAATATTCACCCTGCAGTTCTGGGCATGGTACCCGTTCCTCTTACAACGGGTACAATAACTACAATTCCCAAGATGATGGTACCCACAACGATCACACCTAGGCAGCCTCCCAGTATACCCACTCTGCCTTTGCTCAGAAGATGCACCCGTAGCCTCAAATTTCCTCGGCTGCTGCTGCTGAGGCTGAACTGTACCCTTACCCGCGCTCTCCCATTTCCTCTTGTTGCCATCAGAGGTCTTCACCACAGTACCCTTAGGAGGTAAAACACCCTCCTGAACCTTCTGTTTGGTTAGCCTATGAGCCAACCGAATGGTATCCCGAAGTGTAGTAGCATCATTCACGGTCAGCAACCTGCGAATCTCAGGCACCAACCCACTAATGTAGAACTCAATAGCCTTATACTCAGCAGTCATAGAATCCGGGCATAAAAGTGCCAACTCATGATAACGAGTGGTATACTCCTCGACCTCAGATCCACCATCTGATGATTCCACAGCTCATGCTCTAAACTCTTGATCTCATCCCTGGGGCAATACTCTCTCTTCAAACGAAACACAAACTCGGTCCATGGCAACGCATGGGCCTCTAGTAAACCGATAGTCTGCACCGTCGAATTCCACCAAGTCAAGGCACGTCCCTCGAATGTCCCTGAAGCATACTTCACACGATACTCCTCTGGGCAGTTACACATGGAGAAAGCGGACTCGACCTTCTCCAACCAACGAAGTAGTCCCACAGCTCCCTCAGTCCCACTGAAGTTATGGGGCTTACAGTCCTGAAACATCTTGTAAGTATAGTGGACTGGAGGAGGTGGAGGTGGTGGAGGATGAAAAGCATTCCTTGTTACAACAAGCAACACGGGTCAGAAAACGAACACCACGCAACAAAAGCTAAGGAATGAGGGTAGGGGTAATTAAATTACCACCATGGCCCTGCTGGGCGGCCTGCTGTGCAGCAATGGCGGCTGCCACGTGCTCCTGAATCAGATTATTCATCTGAGCCTGGGTCATGCTGATGTTACCACGACCCCCATTGCGTCCACCGCCATTTTGACCACCAACGCGACCACCGCGACGTCCTGCCATCTTCTGTCGAAGCCAGGGACAAGACATCAGATTTCAGAACAGACAACAAGAAATCATAAGTAACAAAGTTAAACCAGAGAACTGGATTCCATCATGATTGTCGGATCAAACACAGAGTCCACCAAGATTTCCATGCATTTCAACTTATTATTTCGTGTGCACCCGAAATAATAATTCGCTCTACATGGTCCCCGAGGCGTGCTCCTAGCTTGACTTTCAAACCACAAGGCACCCACATCCTAGAATAGATAAGAACTCCTAGGTGATACAACACCCAAGATGTAGAACAACAAGTACAAGTGTGCGATGATGTGTGCGAGCAAGTGTGTCCATTGGAGTATAGAAAGGGGAGATGTCCGAATTTTGGACAAATCTCCGAAGGATGCCAAAGCCACTCCAATGTACGCCACCGCCGTGCAAGGATAGTAAGCCTCTTCGTCTTCAGTACGAAGATGAAGGGTACAATAAGAAATAAGAATAATAGATAGATGATGTAAGCATAAATGATGATAATGAATGTAATATTAACACCCCGGCAATTCCCCACATGATATGACTTATATGAATGTGACCGTCTAGTGTGTGCGACTCGACTATAGACTTGACTCAACATGCAGTCCTAGTTCACTATAACCATTGGCTCTGATACCAATCTGTCACACCCTCAAATTCCACGTGCGGGGTTTTACCGCGAGGCGCGTGACAAACCAGGATCTAGGTCAACGGTCACAATAAACGACACTATATGATACGTAAAAACGGCATAAGCAAACCATTAAGTTTTCATAAATGATCCATCGCTGTGGAAGCGTAAAACTTTATTACAACACGAAAGTAAAAGCATAAAAGTCAGAAAATGGTAAATAAGATGCATATGAATCCTAGACGCCGTGAGACTCCGTGCGCCTATGTATTGCTGCTACCTCAACGACCTGAGACAAACATGCTAAAAACGTCAGAAAATAATGTCGGTGAGTTCACAGGTTTTATGTTAAATGGTTTAAGTAATGAAAGCCATCATGTTATCACTATGTTAGAAATGATAGCGTTAGCTAGACACATGAGTAATACTAATACGACCGGAAACCATTACAGACAACGATATATGATTTTGCCCGAAAAGATTATGCACTACCATTCCCCGGTAGCGTTATGACCGAGACAATATGCACCCGCCCGGCTCCCAGCCGATGGGTGGGGTCTGTCAGTCCCAATAGATCTATCCACATTTCCCCCGTTATGCTATCCAGCATATTCATGGTTTCCATGGGACTTTACGTATCGTATAGCACAAATGAATTTAACACTAGTATAACATGATAATTTATGAAATATGTATAAGCATGTGTCTCCCCCGAAATGTAAAAACGTAAAGTGGGGCCGTGAAACTCACCTGATACTGCTTTCCCTCTAAGATAAATAAACCTGCTCAATAGACGGCACGAAATACCGGTGACCTATCATGACGAGCGTATAAGGTGTTAGACTAACAACCCGTAGGTTGATTAGTCCCCAACAGTCCAGACCATAACCGTGTACATTTGAAATGATGTTTAAACGTTTAACCGACCACGCCAGACAAGACCCGACATCCCATTGGTGACCCGACATCCCACGTGTTAGCCGAAAGCAAGATATCATGCAACATATGCAATTAAACACTTAATACGCGCAAGAGTTCACCTAGTCTAGCATAACGCTCAATTAACACATAAATAAGTCCGAACATGTGTTACCAAGTCATTGGACATGTCATGGGGTTCCTAACATGTTCCTAGGCGTCAATCCATGTTTCGGGATGTTAAAATATACATATAGCAGCAGTGTACGCGATTAGGAATCAAACATTCAATTAGGAAAAGTCAACTGGTGATTAGGAGAGTCAAACTAGCGAATAGAATTGTAATTGCCAGACATACTGGCGATTGGGCTCCCAATCGCCTATAGTTCATGCGATTGGGGGCCAATCGCCCTTAATACAGGCGATTAGGATCCCCTATTCGCCCTTACTGTTCTGTTCCGCCTTTTTGCGCGTTTAACCCTCCAAATCAGATCCGAAACATGTGGAAACACCTAATATCAAACCCAAAACATTAATCCAACTATTTCAAGCAAAAACCCCTAATTTTTCATCACCCTAGCCGTCCCGAATGCATGTGTTTTCCCAAAATAGCATAATTATCGTGTAAACATCACATCCTCATGCAAAACTTACCTTAAATAGCATATATCCAGATTTCATCACATAATGACGTTTTCCGACAATATCCTACTGTTCTAGCATCATCCTAGAGTAAACCCTAACATCAAACAATCAACAAAACACAACATATCATCATCAATCCTCCATAATCATTCAAATGGGTCAAAACGCATAATATCAATATTACACATATATGAACCTTCAAACTCCTAGGTTAACATCATATTAACTCATTTAGATCAGAAACATAATAATAATACAAGAACAATCATGTTTAAACCATAAAAATGCTATCTTGCATGAATACATCACATATAACAAGTATAGAGGTTTGGGTTTGTTTAGAAACTGATTTTAATGAGTTTTCGAAGACACACATGTTTAGAAACTAGGTCTGGACCTTTAGGGATCAAAACAATATCATTACAAAGGTTTGGGATGAAGAACACACCTTGAAATTGTGAGATTATGAGGTGTAAAGCTTGGAAATGTGATTTCTTGCTCAAAAATGTGTTGCATGGGTTGGATAAGGTGTGGGGTGGCTTTGGGGCGTATTAGGGTTTCACAAATGATGTTTTAAAACATAAGGGTGGTATATATAGGCGTTTTTAGTCGTCACATGCAGAACAGGCGAGTACACAGCAGCTATTGGCGATTAGGATTCTAATCGCCTATACTATTGGCGATTAGAATCATAATTGCGTATACTATTGGCGATTACGCGTAATCACCTATAATGTCATGCAATTGCGCGAAATCACTATTTTAACACATATAAACACGTATTCACATACCGGCAAGTCATATAATGATTACAAACATATAATGCACGATAGCTAACACGTTTACGTCCGTTCACCAATTCCCGGGACTCGAGACTTGCGTGGGTGCGTTAAACCCGGCGATTCCACAAATCACCGATCCTTGTACACATGGTTATGGACCGACACCCAATGATCCCTCGGACCATTGTAATGACTCCCGATGATCTGCGTGTGTGCGTTAAACCCGGCGATTCCACAAATCACCGATCCTTGTACACATGGTTATGGACCGACACCCAATGATCCCTCGGACCATTGTAATGACTCCCGATGATTCCCGAATCATCGACACGACTCAACCGACCCGGTCAAGTATGATATTAAGTAGTTGTTTTTAATGTTTTTCGTTGAGGTAGACTCGTATGTATGCAAAGTATGAAACGTATTACCCTGAATATGCTGGGTGTCACATCATCCCCCAGTTGAAAGAATTTTCGTCCCGAAAATTTCCCGAAGTTAAAGAGAACGAAGAGATAAAAAGATAAATTTTTCCCGGTCGTCACTTGTAAATATCATCAAGCTCCAAAAACCCTAACGATGGAAAATAGGAACGGGATCTATATATATGATAATGGATTTATACTTTCCTTTGATTGGAAAAATCATTGGAAAACATCAATTCGAAGTTGTTTATCAACCAACTGTTGGTAAACTATTTTTCTTTGACTGAAAGAATCTTTCGAAAAATTTGTGGAAAAAGCTTTGACACTAATATCATAATGCATATTGGATGGAGAGATCAGAGATGTGAAGTGAGAATACTGAAAATGAATATTGGAAATTCATCCCCTTTTATAGACTGAAATATACTAAGTATTCAAAAAGTTGGGTTTTCAACTTTATTAGTTGGATTTCAAGTAAATATAAAGTTGGAAGTTACTTTTGGAAATTTTAATTTATTTTTTGTGGAATGAAAAACAATTGAACAACAATAATAATAAAATAATATTTTACAATTGAACAACTGTAAAATGTATAGACATGCAATTTAAACGTCACTGCCTAAAGTGTATAACACATGTAACATAGTGTGTTTAAAGTTATTTTCTATTCACACCATATATATATATATATACAAGACACTCTATTACAATGCACATCTAACCTTACAATAATATATATATATATATATATATATATACAAAACACTCTATTACAATGCACATCTAACCTTACAATAATCAAATACTTACATTACATAACACAAAAACATGTCATCATCTGAAAATTACCAAACCATAGTTCAACTTAATTTATTATTATTTTTTAATCAATAGAAATATGTATATATTCATTTGTGATAAATAAATATAAGTAAAAAAATATCAAGTCAGTTCAAAATTCAAGTTTCAAGGTAATGATTATCACTGCCAGTCAATAGCCCTAAAACACTATAATGATCACTATACAGTTCAACAATCTAGATGGAAACTTGCAAAATACGGCGGCAATTAATGGTAGATGTAAATATTTTTACTATTATAAAACAACTAAAAAAGGTTACCATAAATTTACATTTTTATTTTAAATTAAACAAACAAACTTATTTACTTTTAGAAAATTAATCTGAACTCTTTTATTGTCTGTAAACTTTAATATATATATATATATATATATATATCATAACAATAATTTTTTATATTTACATATATAAACTATGCTTCAATTGAATTTATTATTTACTACTGAACACATTTAATCTTCAATTGAACTTTTATTTACATTAATAAACTATACTTCAAAATTTGATCACATTTTTTAACAATATTTTCAAATAAAATATTACAACACCTGTTATGAAATAGCTGTCAGCGAATACAATAAGCTAATCAGAGGTTAGAATGTAGAACGGAAACTAAATTTCAAAACTTTAATCCTTAATGTTTAGATTTTGAAAATATATTTAGAAGAAATAAGCATATATTTAAGAATATACATAAAATTTATTGAATGTAATTAATAATTTAATTAAG
Source organism: Ambrosia x helenae (assembly GCA_030844895.1). Classification (NCBI taxonomy): domain Eukaryota; kingdom Viridiplantae; phylum Streptophyta; class Magnoliopsida; order Asterales; family Asteraceae; genus Ambrosia; species Ambrosia x helenae. Next base: position 32,262,591 of record CM061225.1, read on the forward strand.
TAAATCAATTATTTAAATACAAATCAACACATGATTATTTCAGTCGCAGAAACTTACAATTTTTAAGATACAAATTTCACAATTTATCCAAGTATAAGATATTAATGTGAGTTTTAAATCGTTATATTAAATGTTATTTTTCTGATTCAATAAGTTAGTAAAATTAAAATTGTTAATAAAATTTATAAACGAACTACACAAGATCATAATTATTATTTACCACTCAACAGTATTAATGATCAACTGAGCTTTTAGTCAAATTTTGAACTAATATTTTATAATATGTTTTTGTAACATCCTTTTAAGAAATAATAACAGTGTGTTCGGAGAAAATCTTAATTGTTCAAACGTATCTTGAATATATTCTGTCACACCCTCAAATTACCACTTGCGGGGTTTTACCGCGAGGCGCATGACAAACCAGGATCCAAGTCAACTGTCACACCCTCAAAATCCACTTGCGGAGTTTTACCGCGAGGCGCATGACAAACCAGGATCCAAACCAACGATCACAATAAACAAGTCTAAATGAATATAATGCAATTCCAAAACATAGTTTAAAATCCCCGTTACAGCGGAAGCTTATTCAAAACAGTATCTCAAAGGTAACCAAATGTTCAACATATGAAAACCATGCGACTCTAACTAGACGCCGTGCAGACGCGTGCGCCCTAGTCCAGTAGTGCTACCTTAGCGACCTGAGAAAACATGTAAAAGTTTACGTCAGCACAAAAATGCTGGTGAGTTTACAGGTTTTGTTATCCAAGTACCAAGTCCACCTGTCCATACTATAACAAATCGAAAACCAGTGTACGCTAGCTAGGCGTATGTTTTGTTACTACCACGATTGGAAAACCATTACTAACACGCATACCAGTTGTTGTGCCCGAAAAGTAAACCAGTTGTTCCTGTTGTTCCTGTTTGAGACAATATGCACTCGCCCGGCCCTCCAAGCCGACGAGCGGGGTTGGTCACTCCTAATAGCGCTATTCACATTTCCCCGTTGTGCAAACCCGCACATTCATGGTTCCCCCCGGGACTTCCAAAGATCGTGTAGTACACAATAGAAACCCATAGTATGACAGTAGTTACCAAATAATCGTTTTAACACATGTTTTCTCCCCCGAAAGTATGAAACCAGTTTAAAAGAGGGGCCGTAAACTCACCTTAAGTTGCGTTACTCCTTAACACGAGTAAACTCAGCTGCTATGCTAGTCCCGTAAAGCGGCGACCTAACATATGACAGTTACAAGTACTTAGACTAATAACCCGCAGGTTAGTTAGTCCCTAGATGTCCAGACCCTAACCAAGTTCGTTTGAAAACACCGTGACTGTTTAACTGACCCAAAGTAAAAGACTCGACATCCCATTGGTGACCCGAGACTCCCCGTGTTATGTTTACGCTCTAAAACATACAATCAAGCAATCACACTTAACATACGTTAACGCACAACCAGTTATAGCACGTAGTTCACGTATCACATAATTACATCCAAATATATGTTACCAAGTTATTAGACATGTTACGGGTTTCCTAGCATGTTACTACATGTCAAATCGGGTCTCGGAATGCTAATTTACACTTACAGCAGCAGTACACGCGATTAGGAAAAGTCAACTAGCATTTAGGTTGGTCAACTAGCATTTAGGAACCCTAATCGCCTCTATTATAGGCGATTAGAAGCTATACCATATGAAATTACTAGCATTTAGGCTATACCACATGTAACTACTAACATTTAGGCTATACCATATGTAACTACTAGCATTTAGGCCTCTACTCGCATGAACATACTAGCATTTAGCCCTAATCGCATGAATTATGGGCGATTAGCATCCTACTCGCCTCTAACATAGGCGATTAGGAATGCTACTCGCCTGTAACCTTGCTGTTCCGGTTTTTTCGCGCGTTTAACGCTCCAAATCAGATCCAGAACGTGTGTAACTACCCAATATCATCCCAAACACTACCCTAAACATGTTTCAACTAAAACCCTTCGTTTTGCCTCGTATTATCAGCCCTGCATGCAATCACGTAATCCAAACACCATTCACATAGCATGCAACATCATACTAACATGCGTAAATATAACCCTAATAATCAATCCTCAGATTTTATCATCATAATATCATTATTATTCTGATCTAACATAATAACATGTCATTCATTCATCTTGAATCATAAAAACCCTAGCTTTCTAATCATAAACACCCATAACACATGTATACTAGTTAAAATCCGATTAACAACACTTATTAACGATTTTCAGAAAGCTTTTCCGTTTTAGAACAGGTCTGGACCATTAGGGATTGAATGAAAACATTTATAAAGATTCATGGATGGAAACCAAACCTTAGATTTGTGAAAGAATGATGGATTAAGCTTGAAACCTTGTGTTTTGATCAAAAATCGCGTTCCAGAGGTTGTGTGTGTGTTGGGGCAGGTTATGGAACGACTAGGGTTTGTATAATGAAGTTTATGAGGTCAAGTATGGTATTTATAGTCGTTTTTAGTCGTCCAGCCCGTAACTAGCGATTGTGCAGCCAGTACACGCGATTAGGTATGCTAATCGCATGAATGTTCACACGATTAGGCCTAATCGCCTCTACAGTCACACGAGTAGCCACCCAATCGCCCCATATATTGCCTACTCGCCTCCCCTATGGCGATTGGGCTTCCTAATCGCCTATAGAGGCTAGTTTCGTGTGTTTTGCGCGTTAAACCCCGTTTTAACATATGTTAACACATTTTAACATACCGACAAGTCACATAATGATTGTAAACACATAACACATGTAAATACACATATTCACACTCGTTCACCAATTCCCGGGACTCGAGACTTGTATGTTCCGTATGCCCTGACGATCCTACAAATCGTCACCGTTTGTACACTTGGTTAAGGACCGACATCTAATGAACCTCTAGACCAACATCCAATGATCTTCTAGACTAAACCGATAGTTCCCGAACCATAACCCGACTTAACTAACCCAGTTAAGTACAATATACGCGTGACTCGCTAAGGTAGACTTTCATCTAGACAACGTTGTTAACCAGAATTTGCCGGGTGTCACATCATCCCCACGTTAAAAGAATTTTCGTCCCGAAAATTGCACAAGTACCAAAAGAACAAAAGAATTAACGAAGGGAACAAACAAAAGATAGAAACCAAAAGAGAGATTTACCCGAGTTGTCACATCATCCCCACGTTAAAAGGAATCTCGCCCCGAGATTCATTCAGCTGCAGAAGAGACATATCTCGACTCGAACGCTTCCTTAGGAAAGAGATGAGGATATTTAGACTTCATCTGATCCTCCCGTTCCAAGTGTACTCTGGTCCCCGGTTCGAGTTCCACCGAACCTTAACGATGCGAATCTTACTGTGACGTAGGCTACAAATCTTGTAATCAAGGATCTCCACAGGTTCTTCCACAATCCGAAGACGATCATCAACCTTGATCTCTTCCAGTGGAACAATGAGAGACTCGTCAGCCAGACACTTCTTCAAGTTGGATACATGGAAGACGTTATGTACGTTACCGAGCTCCGTCGGTAAATCAAGACGATATGCCACCGGCCCAATCCGTTCCAGGATCGTAAATGGACCGACATACCGCGGATTAAGTTTGCCACGCTTCCCAAAGCGTATGACGCCCTTCCATGGTGAGACTTTTTAGAAGTACTTTGTCATTAACTTGGAATTCCAGTGGTTTGCGACGCTGATCAGCATAACTCTTTTGCCGATCCCGTGCCGCTGCCAACCGGTTACGAATCTGTACGATCTTTTCCGAAGTTTCGTACACTAGTTCAGGCCCAGTGAGTTGACTCTCACCCACTTCAGCCCAACAAAGAGGAGAACGGCATTTCCGTCCGTACAGTGCCTCGAACGGAGCCGCCTTGATGCTCGTGTGATAACTGTTGTTGTACGAGAGTTCTACTAACGGTAGATGAGCTTCCCTACCCTTGCCAAAATCGATCACACATGCCCGCAGCATGTCTTCTAAAGTTTGAATCGTGCGCTCACTCTGACCGTCAGTCTGTGGATGATAAGCTGTACTCATGTCTAGTTGGGTACCCAAAGCCTTGTGCAAAGACTTCCAGAAGTGAGAAGTAAAATGAGAATCACGATCAGAGATAATAGAAACTGGCACCCCGTGCCTAGAAACAACTTCCTTCAAATAAAGACGAGCCAAACGATCCATGGTGTCGGTCTCCTTAATAGCAAGAAAATGGGCTGATTTCGTCAACCGATCGACAATCACCCATATCTTGTCATTCCCGCTTGGTGATTTAGGAAGTTGCGTGACAAAATCCATGGTAATCCGTTCCCATTTCCATTCCGGAATTTCAGGTTGTTGCAAGAGACCCGACGGTTTTTTGGTATTCCACCTTGACCTTAGCACAGGTCAAGCATTTGCTCACGTATGAGGCTATATCCGACCTCATGTTTGGCCACCAGTAAAGCACCTTCAGATCTTGGTACATCTTATCCGAACCAGGATGGATAGAATACCGGGACTTATGAGCCTCATCAAGGACAAGCTCCCGTAGTCCCCCAAATAAAGGAACCCATATGCGTTCTGCGAAATAGTGCAGGCCATCAGGCCTTCGCTCGAGATGCTTGTCGGCACCGTGCATAGTCTCAGCTTTAAGGTTTTCCTCCTTCAAAGCTTCTATCTGGGCAGAACGGAGTTGATCAGGTAAGGATGAATGAATGGTGAGCTGCAACGCCCGAACGCGACGAGGTTTAGTCGATTCCTTCCTGCTCAAGGCGTCTGCTACAACATTCGCCTTGCCAGGATGGTACTTAATGGCACAATCATAGTCGTTCAGAAGTTCAATCCAACGACGCTGCCATATGTTTAAATGTTGTTGGTCGAAAATATGTTGCAGACTCTTGTGATCGGTGTAGATGGTGCATTTGGTACCGTACAAGTAATGTCTCCAAATTTTCAACGCGAATACCACGGCACCCAACTCCAAGTCATGGGTGGTGTAGTTCTTCTCGTGCACCTTGAGTTGACGAGAGGCATACGCAATCACCTTCTCGCGTTGCATCAACACGCAACCGAGACCATGAATAGAAGCATCACAGTAAACAACAAAATCATCAGGGCCTTCAGGTAAAGACAAAATAGGAGCAGAACAAAGTTTAGACTTTAGTTCCTCAAATGCTGACTCTTGTGGTTCACCCCAGTCGAATTTTCTATCCTTCTGAGTAAGAGTGGTGAGGGGTTGAGCGATCTTCGAGAACCCCTGAATGAAACGACGATAGTAGCCCGCAAGGCCTAGGAATTGCCGCACCTCAGTTGGCGTCTTTGGTGCTCCCCAGTCCTTGATCGCTTCGATCTTAGCTGGATCGACATGAATTCCTAGTTCATTAACCACATGTCCTAGGAACTGAACTTCGCGTAACCAAAAGTCACACTTTGAGAACTTAACGTAAAGTTGTTCCCGTCGCAAGAGTTCCAAAACTAACCGCAGATGTTCCTCGTGTTCGGCCTTGTTCTTAGAGTAAATCAGGATGTCATCAATAAACACAATGACGAACTTGTCAAGATATGGTTTGCAAACGCGGTTCATCAAATCCATGAAAACCGCCGGTGCGTTCGTGAGACCAAAAGGCATGACCAAGAATTCGAAATGGCCGTAACGTGTTCGAAAGGCAGTCTTTGCAACGTCAGCCTCCCTGACGCGCAACTGGTGATAACCGGACCTCAAGTCAATTTTGGAATAATAACTAGAACCCTGAAGCTGGTCGAATAGATCATCAATACGTGGAAGAGGATAACGGTTCTTGACGCTCAATTTGTTCAATTCTCTGTAATCTACACACAATCGGAAACTTCCATCCTTCTTCTTAACGAACAGAATCGGGGCTCCCCAAGGGGAAGAACTTGGTCTGATGAAACCCTTGTCCAAGAGTTCCTGTAACTGACTAGACAATTCCTGCATCTCGGGAGGTGCAAGACGGTAGGGGGCCCGAGCAATAGGAGCAGCCCCTGGTACAAGATCAATACCGAACTCGACTTGACGATGAGGAGGAAGACCAGATAAATCATAGGGAAAAACATCAGGAAACTCGCGTACAACCGGAATATCGTCGATCTTTTTCTCATCACCAGAGGAAACAGATAAAAGCGCCAAAACGGCTGGATAACCCTTTCGAAGACACTTAAGGGCCTTCATGCTAGAGATGATGTTTAGCGGAACACCACCCTTGATACCGTACACAGAAAGGAATTCTCCATCAGGGAGAGGAATCCGAATAACCTTATCGTAACAGACAATCTCCGCGCGATACAAAGACAACCAATCCATTCCTACCACAACGTCAAAACTACCCAATGGTACCCGGCATAAGGTCGATGGGGAACGACAAACCCGACAACTCTAGTTGACACTCCCGAAGGATACAAGTAGCTTCAATCTTTTTACCGTCAGCCAACTCAATTACATACTTAGCCTCTAATGGTACGGGTACTACATCTAGCAGTCGACTAACTTCCATAGATATAAAACTTTTATCGGCACCGGAATCAAATAAAACACTAACAGAGCGATTATTGAGAAGGAACGCACCGGTAACTGTGTCAGGATCCTGCCTAGCCTCTGCGGCTCCAATGACGAAGGCACGTGCATTCTTGCCACCGCCCCCGTTGTTCCCGTTACCGTTTCTATCCCTCACATCCCCGCCCTGCTTCAGCTTCGGGCACTCCTTCTTGTAATGCCCAATCTCCCCACAGTTGTAACAACCATGTTTTCCCGTAGTTCCTTGAGCAGTAGGAGCCGAGTTAGTAATTGGGGCCTGGGTCGATGGAAGTGTCGCCCGACAGTCTTTAGCAAAATGCCCGAGTCGCTGACAGCGATGGAAACTATTATGGTCGCAGTCCCCCTGATGATGACGCCCACATTTGTTGCATTTAGGTAATTTCCCCGCATAACCACCCTGTTTGGTACCAGAAGAAGAAGAACCCCCGCTATCGAACCTCTTACCCTGTTGTGCTGATGCTGGCACAGATCCTTTCCCCTCATTATCCCACTTACGCTTGTTATTTTCCGGGGCCTTGACAGTCGAACCCTTAGCAGGTAAGATACCCTCATTCACCTTCAAGTTTGTCATCCTATGAGCCGATCGAACCACCTCTGAGTATGTAGGAAGATTCCCCGCAGCCACTAACCCTGCGATCTCTGGTACTAGCCCCGAGATATAGTGTTCAATCCTCCTGTATTCTGGCACATGCAGATCAGGACACAGCACTGCCAACTCATTACGCCTCACCGTATACTTTTCAATCTCTGACCCGGTCATCTTGAGGTTCCACACCTCCACGACCACCACCACCACGACCGCCACCACCACGCCCACCACGCGGCCACCTCCACGTCCTTCTCGCACTCCAGACATGATTCCGACCAAAAGGACGAGAAAATTTAGTTTCACAGCTAATGGTAACCACTAGCGTTCGCAAGATCAAAGCTAGATCCAACCCAGGACTATCCATTCAAACCCAGAGCTCACTAGGGCTTTCATGCATTTCGGTTTATGATTTGTGTGCACCCAAAATGATAAACCGCTCTACATGGTCCTCCAAGTGTTCTCCTAGTTGAAAGTTCAAATCACCGGACATAGACTCTTAGCTATACACCGTAATGCTACGGTAGTTCATGGCAAGTGTTTCTATTGGAGTATGAAAGGGAGATGTCCGAGCCTTGGACAAATCTCAAGAGTACACGATTTACCCCAATATACCACACTGCCTAGAAAGCAAGTAACCCGACCTAAGATAGAACGGATGATGTAACATAGGAAGGTCAAATGATTTAGAGACACCCCGACAAGGCCATACGTAACCCACCATAATGTTTAGTATTATGTGATCGTCTAGTGTGTGTGACTCGGCTATAGACTAGACTCTACATGCAGTCCTAGTTCACTATAACCTGGCTCTGATACCAATCTGTCACACCCTCAAAATCCACTTGCGGAGTTTTACCGCGAGGCGCATGACAAACCAGGATCCAAACCAACGATCACAATAAACAAGTCTAAATGAATATAATGCAATTCCAAAACATAGTTTAAAATCCCCGTTTACAGCGGAAGCTTATTCAAAACAGTATCTCAAAGGTAACCAAATGTTCAACATATGAAAACCATGCGACTCTAACTAGACGCCGTGCAGACGTGTGCGCCCTAGTCCAGTAGTGCTACCTTAGCGACCTGAGAAAACATGTAAAAGTTTACGTCAGCACAAAAATGCTGGTGAGTTTACAGGTTTTGTTATCCAAGTACCAAGTCCACCTGTCCATACTATAACAAATCGAAAACCAGTGTACGCTAGCTAGGCGTATGTTTTGTTACTACCACGATTGGAAAACCATTACTAACACGCATACCAGTTGTTGTGCCCGAAAAGTAAACCAGTTGTTCCTGTTGTTCCTGTTTGAGACAATATGCACTCGCCCGGCCCTCCAAGCCGACGAGCGGGGTTGGTCACTCCCAATAGCGCTATTCACATTTCCCCGTTGTGCAAACCCGCACATTCATGGTTCCCCCCGGGACTTCCAAAGATCGTGTAGTACACAATAGAAACCCATAGTATGACAGTAGTTACCAAATAATCGTTTTAACACATGTTTTTCTCCCCCGAAAGTATGAAACCAGTTTAAAAGAGGGGCCGTAAAACTCACCTTAAGTTGCGTTACTCCTTAACACGAGTAAACTCAGCTGCTATGCTAGTCCCGTAAAGCGGCGACCTAACATATGACAGTTACAAGTACTTAGACTAATAACCCGCAGGTTAGTTAGTCCCTAGATGTCCAGACCCTAACCAAGTTCGTTTGAAAACACCGTGACTGTTTAACTGACCCAAAGTACAAGACTCGACATCCCATTGGTGACCCGAGACTCCCCGTGTTATGTTTACGCTCTAAAACATACAATCAAGCAATCACACTTAACATACGTTAACGCACAACCAGTTATAGCACGTAGTTCACGTATCACATAATTACATCCAAATATATGTTACCAAGTTATTAGACATGTTACGGGGTTCCTAGCATGTTACTACATGTCAAATCGGGTCTCGGAATGCTAATTTACACTTACAGCAGAAGTACACACGCGATTAGGAAAAGTCAACTAGCATTTAGGTTGGTCAACTAGCATTTAGGAACCCTAATCGCCTCTATTATAGGCGATTAGAAGCTATACCATATGAAATTACTAGCATTTAGGCTATACCACATGTAACTACTAGCATTTAGGCTATACACATGTAACTACTAGCATTTAGGCCTCTACTCGCATGAACATACTAGCATTTAGCCCTAATCGCATGAATTATGGGTGATTAGCATCCTACTCGCCTCTAACATAGGCGATTAGGAATGCTACTCGCCTGTAACCTTGCTGTTCCGGTTTTTCGCGCGTTTAACGCTCCAAATTAGATCCAGAACGTGTGTAACTACCCAATATCATCCCAAACACTACCCTAAACATGTTTCAACTAAAACCCTTCGTTTTGCCTCGTATTATCAGCCCTGCATGCAATCACGTAATCCAAACACCATTCACATAGCATGCAACATCATACTAACATGCGTAAATATAACCCTAATAATCAATCCTCAGATTTTATCATCATAATATCATTATTATTCTGATCTAACATAATAACATGTCATTCATTCATCTTGAATCATAAAAACCCTAGCTTTCTAATCATAAACACCCATAACACATGTATACTAGTTAAAATCCGATTAACAACACTTATTAACGATTTTCAGAAAGCTTTTCCGTTTTAGAACAGGTCTGGACCATTAGGGATTGAATGAAAACGTTTATAAAGATTCATGGATGGAAACCAAACCTTAGATTTGTGAAAGAATGATGGATTAAGCTTGAAACCTTGTGTTTTGATCAAAAATCGCGTTCCAGAGGTTGTGTGTGTGTTGGGGCAGGTTATGGAACGACTAGGGTTTGTATAATGAAGTTTATGAGGTCAAGTATGGTATTTATAGTCGTTTTTAGTCGTCCAGCCCGTAACTAGCGATTGTGCAGCCAGTACACGCGATTAGGGATGCTAATCGCATGAATGTTCACACGATTAGGCCTAATCGCCTCTACAGTCACACGAGTAGCCACCTAATCGCCCCATATATTGCCTACTCGCCTCCCCTATGGGCGATTGGGCTTCCTAATCGCCTATAGGGGCTAGTTTCGTGTGTTTTGCGCGTTAAACCCCGTTTTAACATATGTTAACACATTTTAACATACCGACAAGTCACATAATGATTGTAAACACATAACACATGTAAATACACATATTCACACTCGTTCACCAATTCCCGGGACTCGAGACTTGTATGTTCCGTATGCCCTGACGATCCTACAAATCGTCACCGTTTGTACACTTGGTTAAGGACCGACATCTAATGAACCTCTAGACCAACATCCAATGATCTTCTAGACTAAACCGATAGTTCCCGAACCATAACCCGACTTAACTAACCCAGTTAAGTACAATATACGCGTGACTCGCTAAGGTAGACTTTCATCTAGACAACGTTGTTAACCAGAATTTGCCGGGTGTCACATCATCCCCACGTTAAAAGAATTTTCATCCCGAAAATTGCACAAGTACCAAAAGAACAAAAGAATTAACGAAGGGAACAAACAAAAGATAGAAACCAAAAGAGAGATTTACCCGAGTTGTCCACATCAACGGTCACAATAAACAACACTATATGAGGATACATAACATACAAAAGACATAGTTTTCATAAACCCATAAACTGTAGCGGAAGCATTCAACGAGTTACAATCCAAAGTTTCAATGTTTCAAGTGTTTAATGCAAAACGTGAACTAAACCCTAGACGCCAGTGTAGACCCGTGCGCCTAGTTCCAATTGTTGCCACCTTAGCGACCTGAGAAAAACATGCCAAAAAGATGTCAACATATAATGCTGGTGAGTTCACAGGTTTGTTCAAAATGTTACTAAAGCGTTACCATGTCCATACTATATCAATGTTACCAAGTACGTTAGCTAGGCGTATGTTTCATTACTACTACGATTGGAAACCATTACTAGACACGTTTAGCAATGTTCAGCATGTTTAAGCAGCCCGTATGTTCAGCATGATACCAATGTACCTGTTCGAGACAATATGCACCCGCCCGCCCTCCAAGCCGACGAGTGGGGCAGGTCACGCCCAATAGATCTATCCACATTTCCCCCGTTGTGCAACCCCGCACATTCATGGTTTCCCCCGGGACTTTTCAAAAGATCGTATAGCAATATAAAGTTAAAACCATAGTATGACATATGTTACCAAAACTGTTTAGCGCATGTTTTCTCCCCCAAAAGTTAAAGCAGTAAAAGTGGGGCCGTGAACTCACCTTAAGTAGCGTTCTTCAAATATAAGTAAAGATGTTTAGCCCTTGATAATCCCTCTACCGGAGATCTATCAAAATGTTTCACATAAGTGTTTCCGACTAATAACCATAAGGTTATCTAGTCCCTGATTGTCCAGATCGTAACCAAGTATGTTTTAAAACGTGTTTAAATGTTTAACCGACACACTAGACCGACCCGACATCCCGTTGGTGACCCATTACCCTAAATAATCAAGTACACATAGATTACACGCAAGGTTCAAGCATAAAACACTTAGTTTGTATCAAAAATCTCATTTCTGCATCAGAACGGTCGAACCAGTCAGTTTTAAGTCTCCTTCGCACCTTTTTGTCTCCTTCGCACCATTTTTACATCTCGTTCGACCCGTTTGATGCTTCCTTCGCCCGTTTTATCACATTCGTCCAATAAAAACCCAGGTTCGACCCTGGATCCCTCCTTCGCACCATCGACTGGTCGAAGGAGGCCAGGTTCGCCCCTGTTGTATAATTTTTCCTAAAAACGCTTCAAACACATTCAAAATGACCCGAAACATCATCAAACACAGCAGTCAAGCATGGATAACTTATCCCTACAAAACCCCATCGATTTCCCCCGATAATACGTCCGTTTCAGCCCTTTCCCAAAATGGTAAAGATTATGGAAACATCACTTTCATGCATGGATTATTTACCCAATTTGGAAACTTTTGAAATCGATTCATGTTTAGCTTAAAATACTCAGTTTGTCGATTATCCGATCTTTCTTATTCATTCTATTGATCATAAGTATTCATACATCAAGTATTAATCCAATAAAACCCCCAAATATCAATATATCCAATCCTAACCCTAAAAAAACAATATTCCCTCATTAACAACAATCCTATATCATGTTTCTATCATAGATATAGCAGCAAATCAGTGAACAACACATAACACCACATAATACACAATTTACACATGTTATTCATTATGAAAACCTATGTTAAATGATCATGTTTTTGATTTAGAAAGATGTTTAAAAAGGTTTTTAATCATAAAAAACCTTTAGAACAGATCCGGGACAATTAGGGTTAGATGAAAACGAATTAAAATGCTTTTAAAAGATTTAGGATTATGAACACACCTTGGATTCTTGTTTAGATGTTGTAGATGGGTTAGATTATGAAAAAGAAGAGCAAAAACTCCTTCCTTAGTGTTTAAGATCGTTTGAGAGCGTTTTGGGACGGTTAGGGTTTGTGAAATGATGAAAAATGACAAGGGTTGGTATTTATACTAATCTTCCTTCGCACCAACTCATTGGTCGAATGTAGTCTCCTTCGCCCCTTTCACAGGGTCGAATGAGACCTGATTGGTCGAAGGGAATTCCTCAAATTCCACTTCCCTGGTTCGCCCATTTTACAAGGGTCGAACCAGGCAATTTCCTCTCCTTCGACCACTCGAAGTGGTCGAACCAAGACCTCTTTTAAACTAGTTTTCCAGTTTGTCGTGTTTAAACGCATTCTAACACATCCTAACATATAAGCATGCATCCTTAGTCTATATTTAACACATTTAGGCACAGATAATCATTTACACATCATTTAAACACATCTATGTATATAATCCACCACACAACCCATAATCTACACATATACTTAATTAGTTTCATGTAATGTCACTAACAACGGAACCCGGTACTAGTGTATTACCAAAACGACTCCCAATGATCCTCCAGATCATTGTACCCTGGACAATCCTAACTTGACCCGACTCAACTAACCCAGTTGAGTTTGTTTATAAACGTTTCTCGCTAAGGTAGACTTAGATGTTACTAATATGTTTAAGCCGAACATGCCGGGTGTCACATATTCTATACTACAACACTGAAAAAAGGTATAGCAATAAAACTCGTCATTGAAATTGAATAATTTTACTTAAAATATGAGGATAAACAAACATATAAAATACAAAATACAGCTAAAACATCACAAAACGAAAAATGATTACAAAAATACAAAATAGAAATGCTCTAACAAAAAACTCCGATATGACAGCAAAACAAAACTAATACAAACTACCACATCTCACCTATAAACAAAAAACAAAATATAAAATACAGCTGAAACACTACAAAACAAACAAAAAAGAAGCCGGGCTCCAAAGAAACAGAAATCATATACAATAATATGCCTCTAAATAGCGAAAAAATTAGAAACATATTATTTATATAGGTCTCCATCTCATTTTTGACAGGATTTCTTATTATAACAAAACAGATAATATTTTCCTTTGATTGTAAGAATCTTCCAACAATACCAATTCTGCTTCATTAGCAACGAGTTATTGGTAATACATTTTTCTTTTAGAGCCACAACTTTTGAGAAGACTAAGGGTACAAAATTTAAAGGAAATAACATTATATACTGAAGGTATAGATGATGGTTTTGCTTTTCAATAGTTCAAGTATTACAAGCTTGCAAACTGAAATGAAGAGTTCCTCGCCTTTTATAGACTGAAAAAATAGGTATATACCTACTACAATTAATAACACAAACGATAAAATAATAAAATAAATTTCAATATCATAATAATTAAACTTTTGTATGCGAGACTTTGCGAAGTTGAAATGTATAAATATCTCTTTACTTGTCAACAAATACTATCAAAAAACTGTAATCAATTACAATTTTAAAAGCATAGAATCGATACAGATGTTGTAGGAACTCAAAATGTTGAAACCGATCTAAGAGTAATATAACCAGATGTCTATACAGACTTTGTAATACTTAAATTGACATCAATATCTAACGAAAGAACTAAATATTTTAAATTATATCAGTCTTTACAAATTCATATTTAAAAACAGTCTAAATTGTAACTTACAAAACACGACCATTATTAGTGGTATATGCACTTATTTTACAATTATAAACTACTAATTAATGTTACCATAAATATATAAAATATGTAATTATAGTTTTTATTATTCAAAATATAATATTTTCAAAATTAATAACTACATCTATTATTACATGACAGATGTTGAAAAAGTTTGATATACAAACCTATTCTAATTTAAATTAAACAATATTTAATGAATTATGAACAAATGTTGATAAACAACTGTAATCATTTACAATTATCCACTGAAGGATAATATAACCAGATTTTTAAAACAGACTTTGTAATGAATATCTAACAAAATAACTATAAATTTAAATTACACCACTTTTTTCAAATTCATAATTAGTAATAGTCACACAACAGCCCTAAAAGTCTTAGGCGGACAATTTACAGCTGAATGATCTAGATGCAACATGACAGAAAATACAGCTGCAATTAATGCTAAATGTACTTATTTTTACTATTATTAAACAACATAAAAACGTTACCATATAAATTCTTAAAAAATGAAGACATATTTATAGAAATAAAATAATTTGTAATCAATATCTAACGAAATAATTATAAATTTAAATTACATCACTCTTTTGAAATTCATAATAATTATAAACAGTCGGCATCAGTTGAAAATTGATAAAAATAACATTTTTACCATAATAAATTGATAAAAATAACTATAAATTTAAATTACATGACTCTTTTCAAATTCATAATAATTTAATAATAAATTTTTAATAATAATTATTTTATTTTTATTTTATCATATAAGATGAATAAAAAAGTAGGAAAGTAACTATACAGAAAATTCATTTTCAGCTTTGATAAGTTGTATTTCAAGTAAATATGAAGTTGGAAACTACTTTGGGTCCTTTCAATATAGTGGAAGACAATTGCAACACAATAATAATAAAATAATATTGTTAATAAAGTAACTTAAAAATTGTAATCATTACTCTTTGACCTTTGTATAAAATCTGTTAACATCTCAACAGTTGCTATAAAACAAAACTTTGTAAATGTTAAACGTCAAAAAACTGAGTATAAAATCGTTTATTACATCATTAAATTTATTATTAAATTATACCTATATAGTTAAAATATAGAAACCTTTTCAATTTTATAATTAAAATCTTGATATGTGTAATAAATGATAAGGCAAAATCACAAAACCTTAGTAACTATTACTTAAAGTTTACATATAATAAACTTATAGTTACATATTGAAACAAAACATAGATATATAATAAAGATCAAGTTTAAAATCAATATTTTTCAATAATAAACTATAAACATTACAATAAAAAATAAACACATTTTAATGATATTTATATTTGAGAATGCAATAATATAAAAACATTTAATTTAATCAAGTTCATCACTTTTATAATATAAAAAGTGATCTCGACTAAAAATAAAGTACTAAAATAATAATAATAACTTGGTGGACCATTACGTCAAGTAAAAACAACTACAAAAACAAACAATAACCAGATATAGTCAAAGAACTGTCATCGATTACAATGCTCATCCTAATTTAGATTAATAGTTTACGAATAGTAATAAAAAACATAATATTTGATGACTTGTAAACAGATGTTGCCAAAACAACTCTGATCCAATACAATTTTCCACTCAAGGATGATATAACCAGATTTTTAAAACAAACTTTATATAACTTAAGTTGTAGTCAATATGTAACAAAATAACTATAAATTTAAAATAAATCAATCTTTTCAAATTCATAATTACAAAACAGCCCACACCCCTAAAAGTGTATAATGACCACTGCACAAATGAAGGATATAGATGAAAATTTACAGAAGATACAGCCATAATTAATGCAAAGTGTACTTCTTTTTAATATTATTAAACGACTAAAAAATCAAAAATAACTTTACACATTATCAATTTAATATTAACTAAACACTTAAAACTATTTTTCACAGAAATGTTTTAAAATATTTTAATGTTCCTATAACTTTAGTATATGAACATGTATTTAAAACCAACAAAAATTCTAAAAAAATATCACTATAATCTAAAACATGTAATTATAGTTTTTATTGACAACTTATTATGTTTTAAATTAATTAATCGTATTTCAATGACAAACTCGTTTAACAAATGATGTGAAATTTACTAATTGTAAACTATTCAACATATATTAAAATTTAAGAAAAGTTAATAATGCCCACTGTACATGTACAAAATTTAATGACTTCACAAGAAATGTTTTTCAAACAACTATGATAGATTAGAATTTTCAACTGAATGATGATGTAACCAGATTTTTAAAAAAGACATTGTAAAACCTAACTTGAAATCAATATCTAAAGAAATAACTATATAATAAAATTAAATCAATCTTTTCAAATTCATAACTACAAACAGTAAACACAACCCAAAAGACTTTGATGGCCACTGTACATATGAACAATCTAGATGGAATGTTATAAAAAATTTACACATTATTATTTTTGTATTAAGTAAAAGAATTAAAGCTATTGTTCTTAAAAATGATTTGAAGTCTTTTATGGTTCTTATAAGTAAAAATATTTTGAAATATATTTTAGCAATAAAATTCTAGAAAAAATATCAGCATCTATAATATATGTATTATAGTTTTTATTGAGGAATGATTATGTTTAAAATAAATAATATTTCCAAGTTAACTTTTTTAAGAAATGACATGAAATATACTCACTGTAATTAATGACATGAAATATACACCGTAACTAATATTTTAATATACGTAAAATGAAAATATTACATATAAGTCACTTAAGTTATTATAACCATCTATTTAAATTAATAGTATGAATATTATCATTATTTTCAATGTCCTAACAATAACTTTCGAATAGAAACTGTTGGGTCTGCTGACCTGAAGAAGAACAGATGATTGAAAAGCCAAAATATACTAACAGTTGATCCACATAAATAAACAGTCTTTACATCATACTCTTCCCAAAAGACTGCTAACCCTAACAACTGTTCCACCCAAACAACTGCTATGATAACTGCTGCTACAAAGGATTGCTGGATAACAACTAATAGAGAACAACTGCTGACCAATGGTCTGATGAAGAACAACTTCTGATCAACTACTGAAGACTAAAGGTCTGTTGGAGCCAACAGCACTTAGGCTCCAACAGATGATACAAGAGCATCAGAGTTTTCCCTCAACGTCGGCCTAGGTCACACACAACATTCTCTCAGACAAACAATCACTGTGTGATTCAGCTGAGGGGGAGTACTTGTATTTGATTGTAATCTTTCAATTTAATGAAAGCTTTCGATTAAGAAAACATTTTATTCCTTTTGTTTTGATAATATTTATCATTCCGCTGCACTTTCCATATATATTCACTTCATTCAATTCTCATTCTATTCTAAACAAATCAAAACAATCAAACTCAGATCCTAAAAAGTGGTATCACAGCTTGGTCAATTAAATTCGATCTAATCAATCAATTTAATATAAACAGATCAGCTCACAATTATTGATATCGTTTGTTTGTCGGATTGAAAACAGAGTAATAGTTTATTTTCGATTCAACGGTTATAAACAGACTTTGTTTTTGAAAAATTAGAGAATGGCTTCAATCAATCATGATCCACACAACACTGGCACGAACAACAAGCCACCGATGCTTTGTCAGATCTGAATACAATATCTGGCAACGTCGGATGAGCCATTTCTAGCTCAACAGAACACTGGGTGTTGGAAGTCGGTTATCTTCGGACCACATGTTCCGATGGTGCCGAGTACCGAAGATCCCAAGGTTCAGGAGCCTAAGAAACTTGAAAACTACTCCGACCAGGATTTTCAGAAAATTGAGTTATATGCTAAGGCCTTCAGTATTGTGGGCCATGGCTCTACCCAATGATATATATGCTGGGGTTACACTGTAACAGTGCAAAGGATTGTGGGATGCACTGAAAGAACAATTTTGGTGGGACTGAAGAGGTTATTGAAAACAATCGTGAAATACTTAACCAACAATATGATACATTCAGTCATGTTAAGGGAGAGTCATTAACTCAACAATTTGAGAGGTTTAACTGTCTCCATTAGTGAACTAAAGTTGGTTGGTCTAACTTACCCTCATTCAACCTTGAACCATAGGTTTTTAAGATCATTACCAGATAAATGGGACACTATTGCTATAGTTATGAGAAACTCAATTGGATTCAAGGACCTATCACTGACCTAGCTTCATGGTAAGCTCTTGACCTATGAGAGAGAGCTTAACCAGAAAAAGAAGCTCCAGGACTATGGAAAGTGTCTGATGATTATGTATTTGGTAATACAAACACTTTTGGGTCATGATGAGGTGCCTGGAAATACTAAGGATCAGAGTTATGATCATTTCATTGACATAACTTCAGGTTTTAACTCAGGTTTTAACTCTGATTCTTATTCACCAAACTATGCTTTTA